>ML682039.1:831577-1334996 GCA_007922195.1 Podocnemis expansa
TCACAAAACCCTCCTACAAAAGTTAATATCCTCAGTCATGCCATGGATTCCAATACAAGTGCAAATAAAAGTGGTGATAGTAGACATCCCTGCAGTAAGGGGAAAGAGACTACTTCTACTTGCTTGAGACTCTGTGGATTTTGATCTCCCACATCAACTACACAAGCCAGCCTAATTTACTTACCATTCTTCTGAGCTACATTCTTTCAACTTCAACTCCCACCCTTTTTTAGAAAAGCAGCTTCAAGAGAAAATAAAATTCTGGGTAACTGAAAATTTTATATTTTTCAAATTCCCACAAAAGCCTACCTGATCTCTGCACACTGAACCAGGAAACCAACACACATCATCTTGCCAAGACTTCCATATTTTCACATCTTAAATTAAGAAGTGATACTAGTTCTGCCTTTGCTATCATTAATTTATTTGCCTCAGTCATAGTCTTATTACATTTTCCCAAGTTCATCAATAACAAACCTACACCCCAATTAAATGTTTTTAAAACTTCCAAAATCTTCAGAGCTCCTAGAACTTACAAGGCTCCATTCTGCAAATACTTATACATGCACCATAAGCTTTGGGAGTGAGAGGATTGTCTGGAGTTTTTCCATTCTTAGTGTCTGAAGCAAGATGCTACTTCTATTTGATTATTTTAGATTGGTGAGTCAATTTTAAGGTATTAATGCCACAGTGTACTTACTGCAAGTCTAGTTATTGTCAGCACACTAGGTCTTCTGTACTTTTTTTTAATGTTAAGTCTAAATAAAATAAAATGGAGTGAACCTACCTGTGAGTAACCCCAAAGAACACAATGTGCACTTTAGTTGTGTGTGTAAAACTACTGTTTGCCCTGAGGCTTCAAAAATTTATGCACAAGAATATAAATTCACAATTGTCTTTAAAGTTTACTGTCTGGTGCTTGCTTGCTTTCTCTGACCATCTCATGTCACTTGACAGACTTAGCAGAATTTCCACTGTGTATTTCTTGATTGTTTCCATCTTAAGATGTTTTTCTTAGTTTCAAAACCAAAATTTAGTTAAAAAGTGGGGGGGGGGGGCGTTGTTGCAATAACCTTTATTCCTAACTTGCATCTTTAAAAACGATCATCTAACCTTTTTCTATTCTTAATTTACTTGCCATAAATATACTAACTGGGCCATTCTTTTGGTTCCAATTCCACACTGTACTTAGGTTAAATCAACTTAAAAAGCAACAAAATGCAAGATCAAAATGCAAAACCAAAAAAACCAAACAACAAAACAGTGGTCTAAACTCAAAGATAAAAATCAGTTTCCATCAAAGAATGCTCTTAAAAATATATGCAGCCTCTAGCTATCTTAATCATCAGGGAGTTCCTCTATCGTGCTTTCCATCTGAAGTGTGGCCCTTTCCATAAGTGCCAGCTCCGTACACTTATTCCATACTCAGGCCAGGCATTCACTAGTGATGAAATTTGACAACAGTGCCAGGAGTTACACAAGCTATAACATGTTCCCATCAACCCAACACAATATCACTTGAGGTGGTGGTCTTAGTAAGCCTAATTCTGGGTCAACGCAACCTGTCTTTACTGACAGCTCTCTCGATCTGATGATGGCATCTCTGCCCTCGGCACTGTAGACATGCCCTCAGACTGGGTGCTTCTCACCTCATTCATCACCATCAATAAAACTGGTTTGCACAGCCAAATTTGGTCCTCAGATGCCTAAGTGCAACATCATTTCCGCAGATGTCACTGATCAGAATTTAAACAGAGATATGTCAATGAACTGAGTCAGAACAGAATCTTCAGTACACACAGTTCTAATTTACAAGATCAATAGTGCGCACGCGCGCGCACGCGCGCACACACACACACACAAAACAGCTAACATTTTTACAGTCCAGTCTGCTGAGAGT
Source organism: Podocnemis expansa (assembly GCA_007922195.1). Lineage (NCBI taxonomy): Eukaryota > Metazoa > Chordata > Testudines > Podocnemididae > Podocnemis > Podocnemis expansa. The sequence goes on from ML682039.1 coordinate 833,478, forward strand.
GTATATACATAAATGAAGCAATTCTACTGAGTAGGAAAATATTTTTACAGTTGCTTTGTACAGTAAAACTACATTTTAAGCAAAATGACACAAACATTTAAAACCATTTATCATTTTGCTTGCATAACCTTGTTAAAATGGCTTTCCTGTAGAAATAAAATAACTTTCCACCTTTTTAGTTTTCCTATTACCTTTGTTCTTATCACAGGAAATGTTAAAGCTCTTTAACACCTACCTAATTTGTATGTCTATTAGTGTTGCTTTTTAATATTTCCCTCTTTATTTTACTTTAATTTTGTTTTAACCTCAATTTTTACATTCTTATAGCACCTTCATTACCTTATTCTTCTTTCCTACAGGTAGAGAGTACAGAAACTATTTTGTCTTGTCTATTTTTAATTAAAACTTTTATTTAAATCAGCATAAAAGAATACCAAATTCTATATCTTCTCCAGTCATTTTATATATCTGTTGTCACTGATGTGTGTGTCACTAACAAGGAACAATCATGACAGTTTGCTAACTGTAGTTAGTACAATTACTGTTGGCTGTAGTATTAGTTATAGCTGGCTAGCCACTAGGCTAGTGTTTCCCAACCAGTGTGCGGGGCACACTGGTGTGCTGCGGGAACACCCAAAGTGTGCCACGAGCATCCCTGAGAGCTGGAGTTAAAGTTCCCTCCCTGTTCAGCCTAGCTACATGGGCTGTGCAGGACTGGGAAAAGACAGGGATTAAAGTAAGGGGGAAGGCACCAGAACACAGTCTGGGGCCCCCTATTTTTAGGCAGGCAGCCTTCCGGCCCCCCTAAAAATAGAGGAAGGCACTGGAACACAGAGTTGCAGGGGTTCCCCTAAAAATAGCAGGAACAGCCTGAACTAGTGTTCAGGTGGCTCCACCTTAGGCCCACCCAGCAGAGAGGGGTGGGAGGCTGGGAGTGTGTGAATCTCCCCTTGCAGGGCAGAGCAGCTTGTGTCAGGCAGTCTGCAAACAGCCCAGGTAAGGGCTTGGGCGGTGAGGGCTGCTGGGGGTTGTGTGTGGCAAGTGTGTGTAGGTGTATGTACACAGGTGGGTGGGAGTGGATGTGTAGCAGAGGGTGTGTAGCTGGGGTTGTGGGGTGGCTGTTTGGTTGGGGGGGGTGTAGCTGGGAGAGGCTGGGGGCTGGAGGCCTAGTTCTGGCACCTGCAATGATAGGAGGGTTCATCATAGGCAACAGGGGGCTGGGGGAGGGGAGAATGGAACCCACTGGGGTGGGAGGGAGCAGCAGTGGGGTGAGGATTTGCGCTGGGTGGTAGGGAACCACTGTGGAGAAGAAGGAAGTGGGGGCTGCACCATGCTCCCCTGCCCCCCACAAAGCCACTCTTGTTCTCCCGTCATCTCTCCTCTCTTGCCACTCTTGTACTGTTCCCCATATGGCTGCCCTTGTCCTCTTTTGCCAGCCCTGCCCTGCTGCACTCCCCGCACTCACTCCTGCCACTGCACACAACTCCTGACCTACCATGTTTTGCTACCCCTGCTCTGCTACCCCTGCTACCCCACATAGGAGCATTTCCAAAATACTGTGCCATGGTCCATGAATATTCATAATAATTTAAGTTAATTTGAATATTCATACGTGTTTTAATGGTTGTGTACCTCAAAAAATTTGAAGGTATCAAGGTGTGCCATGGCAGAGAAAAGGTTGGGAACCACTGCACTAGGCAACAATCTAAATGCCAACACTCAATCACAGGATCCAATCAGACAGTCTCTTGGCACCTCCTCTTTCCCTCACTTACCTCTGGGGTTTTAAAACATCCAGCCTAACTGACGAATGAAGATAGCTGTAAAAAGGCAATGTTAGTGCCTTCGTGATCTGCTGTTCACCAGAAATAACTCTAAGGCCACATCTACACTGTGGGGACTATGCTGGCACAGCACCACAGCTATGTTAGTGTAACCCTGTAGCACAGACACAGACTACAGCAACAGTAGCATTTTATCCTATTGAAGGAAGGTGAGCTCCCCAAATGATGGTAGTTAGGCTGATGGAAGAATGCTTACCTACCTGAATTTATACCAGGGCTTAGGTTTGCATAGCTATAAAGCTTGGGACGTGGATTTCACACACCTTTGGGCAAGGTGGCTATGCTAACCTAAACTTTAACTGTAGCTCAAGTCTGAAACAAATATGAAATTACCCCTTTATGGGAACAAACAGAAGAGGGAGGAAGCATACAGGTGAGAGGACTGATAATTTTGAACGGCCTTCTCCCATGAAGTGCAACATGACTCCCCTCTTCACAGAAAATAAATCCTCCCCCTGTCACAACTCTTGAAGACATCATTTATCACTAGGAAATCACCTACGTAAGATGACTAACTAAAATACAAGAAGCTAATCTGTATGCAAAAGAGAGATTAAACAAAGTCAAATTTTAAAATAATGTCCATTGCCAAAGTCATTGTTAACAGCAGCTACCTAGATGTAGAAAACAAACTGGTCACAGCCAAGAATGCTACTAAATGAACAAGTGCTGTGCTCTCCAAGCTCTGCTGAAATCTCAGAGTGTATGTCTACACTGAATCTGGGAGCAAGCTTCAAAAGACAAGGTCCACAGACCAGTGATAATAAGGCTTGCGACTGCATACTAAATGTAGCTGTGTAGATGGTGCTTTAACATTTTAGCTCAGGCTGGAGCTCAGGCTTTGAATTCCTACCACAGATTTCAGGGGCCGAGCTGCAAAATCTACACAGCTATTTATAGCATAAGTCTGTGGACCCAAGCCCAGGTGCACTCCCAGATGCAGGGTACACGTATCACTGGGAAACTAGCAGTAAAATAGGAAATGGTATGGAATGAAGTCCTCTGGAGAAGATTAATTTAGAGGTGTAGCTTACTGTAATGCATTTCATATAGTACATTGGTTCATCCTCATTTCAAACAGCATGACCTTCCTGAAAGGTTACAGGAAGAGTAAATTACTAATTAGAATTCTTCAGAATTCTGTAACGTAACCAGCAAGAGAGAGATTTCAAGAGTTATGACAATCATTTGACTGAAATGGATTGACCATCTTCTATCATTCTAGTAAAACTGATGGATGAATGAAGGTTTATTCTATTAATAGCTTTTGAGACATGTGAAAAGTGCATCTCCTGTATGAAAAGTCAAAATTAATTAAGCTTTGAAATCAGCCTCCTGACATCAGTTGCTGGAGCACAGTGACTAGGGATTTGTGAGAAACTGTCTGTCTTGTGAAAAACTTTCTTTATGGCTATAAAGTAAAACTTTTATATACAAACAAACCATAATATAACGTCATGCCTTATTTGTTTTTCTTGTTTGGGATAGAAATAACCAATTCCAGTACAAAAACCTCAACAAAATGTTTGACTTATTCTTTTATAAAAAAAATTACACAAATACCTGAATGATGATAACCTACATTTAAAAATTAGTACACAACAAGAAAAACAAACTCCCACCATAGGTATATTCCCCTACACATTATTTTCGCACCTGGATAACCATATACTTTAACAGTATCTGAAGAAAGTAGCAGGTTTGGTCCTCTGTGATCTTTTCACCAGAGACAGCTGGCAGAAGTGGGGTTATCTCTTCAGGATAAATCTTTGCTAAAACACAGAGGAAAAGATTTTTTTTTTTTAAATGACTCAACTTTAAAATGATCAGATAAAGAAATTAAATGTGTGATGTAATCATGTTCTATAAAATATTATAGTATAAATATGCCTACTGACTGCCCTAAGCCATGTTCCAGGATCATTTTGATACCTGTCCAAGCCCTAAAATGCATAGCTAAAAACAGCAATACCCTTTTCCTACAATTAGCACAAATTAATACACATTTTTCTTGTTAGAACTATTCTCAAGAGAGAATTTGTAGCCCGCACAATAGTGACATTCTTGGGGGAAAAATGAATAGAATGACAACCAATGCAGAGATGTCAGAGCCTGCAGGCAGTCTAAAACAGGAGTTCTAACAAATGTGAATGGCTCGATTCATTTTAAGACCTTATTAACAGTGAAAACTAAGGATGATAATCTGTGGCACACTGAAAGTGTGAAGACAGCACAAACTGAATTTTATACTGAAATGAACACCACAAGATTTATTATTCACACTCATTTTTAATTTTAACCTCTGTTTTTAAAATTTACCTGATCTTGCCATCAAATATTGAAAATTTCCATTGGAGTGTCACGAAATCCAGGGATCCTACTATTGCATGCATGCACGCACACACCCACCCCACGTGCGCACGCTCTTTCCAGAGAAAAAGACAGTCAACAACTGACAAAAAACAAGAGAAATTAAGTGTTCACTAACAATGGTTGGAAGTGAACCACAGTTGTCCTTTGCATCTGAATGTTCAGATGGAGAGAGAATGTGTATGGAATCAATAGTCCCTGACATCAAACACAAACATACCTAAAGTATCAGTATAGTATCCAATTTAACAATTAAAAATGGCACTGAGCTCTCCCAAAAGGTAGTAAACCCACAGATCTCCCCCTCATAGTAAGCACTTTTTAAGTTTTCCTTCTACTGCTTCTCCTACCTTCACTCCCCACCCCACCCCCATTTCTTTGTGCCTTCTATGCTTTTCTCATAACCTGTGCCTTTTGAACTCTTTTTGTGGGGAAGACCTTAGCAAAAAAATGATTCTTTCATTTGCACTTGACAAGTTAGAATCAATCTAACTGTCCTTAAAAGAACACTCTGGAATTGCTGCCTGATCTGGTCTGCAAGCAGGGCTGTCCCTAGGGTAGGGCGAGGAGGGCAGCCGCCCAGGGCCCTGCGCTTTGGAGAACCCCGTGTGGTCCGCACCGTTGTCTCCCCGCAATGCCAGGGACTGGGTGAGCTGGCGAAAAGCAGCAGCCCAGTTCAGCACTGCAAGTCCCACCTACGCCATGTGTGCTGCTTTCAGCTCTGCACTGAATTAGGCTGCCACTTTTCGCCGGCTCACCAGGTTCCCAGCATGGGACAGCCAGTGCAGGGCCCTGTCCCTCCTCTGGGCCGGATGGCCCTACCCTCCTAGTGCCAGAGGAGGTTAGTGGGGGCCACAGAGAGGGCAATTCACCCGGGTCCCCACACCCTCCTAGGGACGGCCCTGTCTGCAAGAAGCCAGATCTCAAGATTCAAAGGAGTAGCCATGTTAGCCTAGTTCAATAAAACCTAAAGAGTCGTGGCACATGAAGCCTAACAAAATGTATTTATATGCAATAAATAAATCTGTTAGTCTTAAGTACCACAGGACTCCTTGTTTGTTTTACAGATCTGAAGAGTTCCAAGGATGAATCAAGACTCACTGGTTTTCCTGGGCTTTATCTGGAGTGAGAGAATTGGGCCAGATAGCTGAGAAAAATCTTCATTGTTAGAGAGCCATTCTATTGTTAATATTTTTTTTAATTTTATACATATGTATTTATTTGGCTGTGACTGGCATATAAATAAATTAGCTATTTGTACAGGAACTTTAATGGCTCTCCTTTCATTTGATTGTAAAGGACATGAAGAAAAGCAGAGTGGAGCTCTTCACTGTATCAGACATCAGAACTCCAAGTCCATTCCTTCTCCTTTTCTCAGGGGTGCCATCCCCAAATCTTGATTTAAGTTTCAGATAACTCAAGAATTTGATGCTCTATTGCACAAATACCTGCACTGGACTCCTGCTAAGGTGCGACAACATGAACTCTTTACAGCAGGGATCTCAAACACGTAGTCCATGGGCCTCGTGCAACCCTTAAAGCTATTCCTTGCGGCTCGCAACAACACTGTTATTACCGATATTTGCAATATTATTGTATGACAAGGTTTCAATGGTGCAGCTCTCGAGTTAATGCACTAGTCCTCATGTGGCCCTCATGGTGATTTGAGTTTGAGACTCCTGCTTTACAGCCTAACCTACCCATAGGTAGGTCAGTGGGCTGTTGACAGAGGAGTAGGGGGGAAAAAAAAAAAAAAACAACCCACTAATCTACTAGTCAGAGAAAAAGTCCTTCCCAGTTGCCCACACCACAACTGAGAAAATTCAGTTCCTCAGATATAAAATGGCACCCTGAGCAAGGGCAAGAACTCATAAGACCTCCCTTCTAATGCACAGAAGCCCACTGGCTTCCACTGCACCCTTCAATCCAACCAATTAATTAAAATCCATTCCAAAAAAATCACAAAAAGCCTAAAGGCCCACATGGAAAGAGGAAGTGTGAACAATCCTTAAAGGGCTCCCAAAGATTTTCTTTTCCCTGATAGCCTAAACCAGGCCTTGCCATCTCTAAAGGGGAAGGTGGAAATGCTCACAGAGGATCTCAAATATGGGATCTATGCTGACAACATACAAAGTAGAACCAGGAATTAGTTTTCTACTTACAGGCATCTAGAAAGGATCTTCACCTGGATTTTAAGCACTGGCTCTAGTATTTCACAGAATCAGAGTTGGAAGGGACCTCATAAGGTCATCTAGTCCAACTCCCTGCTAAAAGCAAGGCCACTCCCACTAAACCACCCCAGCTAGGGTTTTGTCTAACCAGGCCTTAAATGTTTCAAAAGATGGAGAGTCCACCACCTCCCTACGTAACCCATTCCAATGCTTCACCACCCTCCTCCTGAGAAAGTTTTTCCTAATATCTAACCTTCACTATCCCAGGCATTAACCTGAAACCACTGCGCCTTGCTCTGTCCTCTGTTACTACTGAGAACAGCCTAGCTCCCTTTGGAGCACCCCTTCAAGTAGCTGAAAGTTGCTATCAACCCCCCTCCCCCCACCCCAAGTGTTCTCTTCTGCAGACTAACTAAGCCTAGTTCCTTCAGACTCTCCTCGTAAGTCGCATGCCCCAACCCCCTAATGATTTTTGCTGCCCTCTGCTGGGCTCTTTCTAACTTGTCCACATCCTATCATTAGTGCAGAGCCCAAAACTGGACACAGTATTCCAGACATGGCCTCAACAGACCCAAATAGAGGGGAATAATCACATCCTTCAATCTGTTGGCAACATTAAGTTCTTTTAAAATATAATGTCGAACAAAACTGTCTAGATCCTCTTGCACTCAGTGACAAGCAGGCAGTAGCAAGCAATGAGAAGAGATTTGGTGATTTCTGCATCTTTAAACACTAAACAACAAAATTTTACTTACCATCAGGCAAGTTAGGGGGAGGACTAATGAGTGTATCCAGTGTACAGGGACCTCTTGATGACATGACCACTGGAAAACCAGGCACTAGGCATGCAAAAGTTAACACTTGCTCCTCTGTGGAGTTTGTCTGAAGTGCTTGAAGCCATAGAAGAAACAGCCGGATTCCTTCACATCTTATCTAAAAGGAAAAGAAAGTACAAAGTGACATTGGTACAACCTGGAAAATGCAGTTAACAGACTATTTAAAGAAAATAAAAAATGCATGTACAGAAATATAAAGCTAAACACCTTCACTCTTCTCATTCTCCAGGGAGCCAGCACTGATCAATTTTACCCTGAGAGAGTGTACTGCATGCTTATTCAGGATTATTTCTGCTGTCAATACCAAATCAATGCAATAGTTTCTAGGAAGTCAGTATAGTCAGAAGAAGTTAGAAGAGCCCTGAAGCTGGTCTACCTTAAACCAGGAGCCATAACAGTTCTTGTAGCTTCAGGAATGGAGTGCTCCAGCCACCTGCTCCTCCTGTACCCTCTGGTCCTGTGCCAAATACAGCCCAACACTCAAAACCTTAAAACCAACCCTCTGACACAGTATAGTAGGTGTATCTCATGAATAGAACAAATGTCAATACTTCATGTGACACCAGGTAGTGGTAAAAGTCTTGCCCCATCAAAGTAAAAGTTTTGCAATTCACTTCAGTGGGGCTCAAATTTCACCCCAGAATTTCAGTCTTTTTCTTCAAAAGCTGTACATATGCCAATGCCTATACAATAAATATACCATGATCCCTTCTGTATATACCCACGGGAAAGAGTGCTCAATAAGCCTTCAGCAAAAAAGCAAATAAGACAGTATTTTACTTTTCGGCATGCTAATTGGAAGAGAAACAGTGGATTAAAAACAAATGCAAACACGAAAGTTTGCATACCAACTGATAGTTTAATATCCTAAATTTCAGGCTGGGGAGATTTAAAAAAACCGGAAAACATTAACCTTCAGAGATTTATCTTTACTATAACTAGCTTTAACAAAGGAAAAATTAGAATGGTGGCACATCTGGTCATAGATATTACAGTGATAAATGGATGCTACTATGATATTTTATTAAAACATGAATAGTTATTGTAGGAACTATGGTAATATACAAATATTATATAGGAACTATGGTAAAAAAACACTAACCTTTCTACACTTCTTAAAACAATAATTACAACAAACTGGGAATCTTTAATACATGTAAGCAGTGGAATCAAAAGTAGCAAGAAACACTAACATCTAAGGGAAATACCTTAATAGAGTTTCCAGTGTGCAAAAGCTTCTTCAAAACTGATCCTGAAGTTAGAAAAATGAAACAGGAAAATACATTGATAAATTATTTGAAGCTGTCTGCTTTTGTCAGAAAAGGCATTTTTACCACAACAGCCCATTTTAATACTTCTAAACAATATTATTCCACTGTGTTTATTTAAAAAAAAATACCTATGGAGAATTAGCAATGATGATGTTTATATATTATTATTATTATTATTCATTCTATTGAACAAAAAGATGGAAAAAAATCAAATTTACCGCATCTTCGAGGTCTGCTTTGTTATACTCACATGACCCTCTCGTTATAAAAGTATTACCAGTCGACAACTGATAACTTTGACACATGAAATACAACTTTTTTTTTTTTTTGGTAACTACTGTATTAACATTTTATGCCTGTATGTCACATTATGGTATACTGACTAGAAAATGGATCTTAATGATTTTGTCATTTGAGGAAGAGAGAAGCATGGGAATAGGAAAAAATTAATACTGACTAACAACTAGTAAGAAAAAATATTTATAGACTAAGAGGCTTGCAGATGAATAGACAACTAAGGGAATAAAGATTAAAAGCCGTTTTTAAAGAATTCTGATAGTGAAATATAAAATATGTCAAGACATGCAGTACATGTTTTGAACCTGAGAGAACCAAAATTTGACAACTTTGAAAATACCAGTTAAATAACAAATATTTTAATAAAAAAATCAGAGCAAATTTGAAAGTGCAGAATATCATTAGCTGTAGTCTCTCAAAAAATCTTGGCAAAGAAGTAATATATCCATCTCGTCATTAAATGCCTTACATAAACCTGGTATTCTATGCTCTAAAGAATAAACACAGAAGTAAATCTACTGCACCAATACTTTTGTATCTTTATTGTATTCATGCACATAAACATTAATTGTTTGCCAAAGCAAATACTTCTTGTATGCCCAAATGTGCATGCACAAATCAATGTGCCTTGAAGTTTATTTCCCAATAACTGAGGCTGGCTGAAAGTTTCTCCAATTATAATTACATGATTGAAATCAAAACCATATAGTAATTGCAGAATGTCTCAGTAAAGCCCAATTTATACTATTCAAATTTACAGGAAATTGTAATGAAGTAGTTCAAGCAGATGTCTCCTTTTATTTCTATCTTTGCTAACTGGAAATTTAACAACAGCCCTTTCCTTGACCTTTCATTTCCACCCATTATTTCTGTTGCAATTACAAATTCATTGCTCAGCTAGAAAACACACTGATTGACTAAACAGCAAAATCAGTGTTGAAATCCCAAGTAAAGAATAGTGCTTTAAAAAAATGCCCATGTGTCCCAACTATATTCATTAAACCAAACAAATGTTCTGACCACTTTAGCACCATTCAGAACTAAGTTTTTTCATTTTCACACCAGTAATATGTCTAATATATTCAAATTAATTTACAGGGACAGCACCAGGTTAAAATATACATTTTAAAAGTTCCTTATTGTGTTGCAAACAAGTGAGTATTAAAATTTAAAAGAACATCTAATATACGTTTTCAGTACTTATAATCTCTTTCTACTCTCTTTTTAGCTCAGCCGGGTACATGAAATAATGATGATCAGTTTTGCTTTCTGGTTCCCATGCATTAGCACAAAGCCACAATGCCTGGCTTACTAATTTTGCATTTTAGAGCTCTGAACTATCTGAGACAAGCATGTCCCTTCAAGACGTGAAATTATTCAAAAATTATTTGACTCATTTTACTATTGGCTTTTCCACTGTATACAAGAGAACAAGACCAGCTTGGTAGTCACATTACACTGCAGCTTTATGTTCAATAAATAAATAAAAAACACATTAAAAATGTTAAGGTTGCAAAGTCAAGCACCCAAAAATTAGAAAATGCCTGAATTAAGTTTCAAAGGGGGTAGCTGTGTTAGTCTACTTCAGCAAAACAAACATAGAATCTTGTGGCACTTTTAAAGATTAATTATCGCACGAGCTTTTGTGGGACAGATCCCACTTCATCAAAGACTTGAAAATGGAGGGGGGGGGACGACTCAGCATAGAAAGAAGGGATAAATGCCGGGCAATAAGTGCAATCAGAGAATCAGGTCAGATTATTCCAGCAAATCAAACGAGTTATATTGATTTAAACTGAGTGGAAAAACAAAAAGGAAGGGTGAGAGGCAACAATCACGGTTTATAAGGAGAAAGCCAGTCCATATCTCTATGCCTCCCTTTCCATTCAGTTTGGATCAATATAACGTGTTTCTCCCATGAAGAGCTAACTGGCTCCCATGAAAGCCCACATGATAAATAAATTTGTTAGTCTTTAAAAATGCCACAACACTCCTTGTTTGTTTTGCTGATTTAAGTTTACCTATGATACATTAATTAAGCTCCTTTGTACAAACGCATTATAATTCACACTCTTTATTTGCATGTCCACATATTATCTTTTCCACAGGACCCCAGACTCATTCAATGCAAAACAGGGACAGGCTGAGAATTAATCAATGTTTTAAAACAGAAGGTTGACTGTAAGGACCCCTCCCTCATTTGTTCTGGAAATTGAAAGGTCTGTAGCGGTAAGAGTCAACAAAGAATGAAGAAAGGATGTTCTCAAAGTGAGGCTCCTAAACACTACCCTAGATAAGGGAATTTTATCCCCACCTCTGCCACAGAGTTCCTATATGATGTTGAGCAAGTTTTTTATTTTCTGGGTGCCCACACAAGACACTTGGGGCCAGATGTCCTATAGTGCTGAGCACACACAACTTCAAAGGAAGATCATTACAGCTATGACCTTAATTACTGCACATTATAAAGATGCTATGCACTCTAAAAAGTCAGGTATTATGTGTCTCTTGTAAGGCATACAACAGTGGTTCCCAACCTTTTCCAGGCTGGGGACCCCCTTTGTCATGAAAAAATCTGCAGCCCCCCTGGCTGCTTTTTTACATCAGCGGCGCCACCACTGCTGCAGGGCACAATGTGGCCCCCGCCACTATGGGGGAGCCTCCACCAAGAGGATCCAGCCCCTGCCGGCAGAATGCAGCCCCCGCCGCTCCTGAGGAGTCTCTGCCGGGGGGGATCCAGCCCCCACCAGCACAATGAAGCCCCTGCCACTCCCATGGAGTCTTCCTGTCCTTGCCCCTTCCCCTGAAAATCCCCCCCCCCCCCCCCACACACACACACAGTTCTCTGCTCCCCTACCTGATTCCCCTCCTACCTCCTCAGGCCTCTTCCCGCACTCCCCTTACCTGGCCTCCCCCCAGGCTACTCTCCTAAGCATGGTCTAAGCATGCTCAGAAGGCGGGAGTTTTAAATACTCCCTGCCTAGGGGAAGCTCCCTGCTGGCTGGAAGCCAAGGTCTCCATTGACCACAGCGGCATCCAGCCCCAGCTTCCTGCCTGTCCGCGGACACCCTGGAGCCACGCTGCAGCCCCCCAGAGGTCCACGGCCCACAGGTTGGAAACAACTGGCATACAAAATTAGTGAAGACTTGACAGTTTTGGCCTTATTCTATCTGTGCTTCACATCCTCAGCTGCAAAACGGGGACACCACCACCCAATCTCACAGAAGCACTGTGAAGATTAATTCATTAATGCTTGTGAAGTATTTGGATAATATGGTGAAAACATCAGACATAGCAAGGAGAAAACGAACAGTTTTCTGTTCAGTATAGGGTTTGAATGGTGTGTGTTAAATAAAACCTGAGCCCACACAATGAATGAGGATAAAAAACAATACTGAATGACTATCTACCTATTCATTCATAGGAGTAATGGGAGTTGCATCCCAGCATCAGCAAACTGAGGTTCACACTTCAAACACTTCAAAAACAGAACCCCTAACAGATTCTAAAGTGAAAGAGCAAAGTACAAGCTATTTTGTTGTTATTGTCTTGTCTTGTCTTTATTTTGGTTTAAAGGAAATATAATAAGGAAAATGGAAAATGAGAGAGTTCTCGTGGGATCAAGTTAAACATCAAGGGGAAGAAGGGATCAGTAGTGTGAAAAAGGAATGCTATTTTAAGCTGCTACTAAAATATAATTTTAAAAATGTTTCTTCTTACCTATACTGTGGAAATGCCATCGATAAAATATCCTCTCAGGTAGCAGTTGTAATATTTTCTGCAGAAAACAAAACAAAACTGTTAACTTCCCCATGACAAAAAATAGGTCATTCAGAGTGAATCTGACGGAAGAGTTGATGAGTCCCTCTCACCCAAGCATGAAGTAAACAATACCAGTACAAAACCAGCCATCTACTGTAACAAGGATTCATGTCCACTATTTCACTTTCCCTACAGTACAGGTTATATTTATTGACCACAACTGTAACTACATTTAAAAAGTACCACCATGAATGATTTTTTTTTTAAAGAAAAAACTTTCCATTGTCTTGGGAAGGATCAAAATCTCAGTGTCTCAGGGCACAAACCAATTTCTAAGGAAATGAATTAGAAGAAACCTATTCTCTGGACAGAGTATTTCAAAACTGTTCACTTCGGGGGGGGGGGGGGGTTATACCTTCTTTGGAAGCATCTGATATTGGCCACTTTTCAACTCAGTAGAAGACTAATACACTTTCTTGTTTCTACCACCTGACACTGGCAGATCCACCAGGGCAGGCAGCACTAGGAGAACTACCATGTGTACTCTTCTAGAAAACAGATTAACCTGCACTTTCAATCTGCTGAGTGGAACTGATGAGAATCACACAAAGCTATACAGCAGATGTAGTTGGCAAAGTACGTGAGGTGAATAATATGCAGTGGCTTCCCCTGTAGTTTTGTGATAACCATGACAGAAGAAGTTCAAACTAAGAAAGCGGGAAAGTCTTCAGCACAATCTCTAACTCTGGCATTCTATACGGCCCCAATAAAGCAAAGCAATTAAGCACATGCATAAGTACTTTGCTGAATGTGAGCCTATAATCTTTGTTGAAAACACAGTTGGGCCATCAAATTTTGGTGTTTGTCAAACCAGTGAATTATAATGCTACTAAACAATTGGAATGAATCAACAAATCTTTATTATATTGTTTTTACATCTGGCAAAGAACATTTTCCTTGACTTAAGTGTAGTGCAAACCAACATGGCTAAGTTGCATATATAACAACTTTTTTAGATTGATGCCCAACGAAAAGGTAACTAGGTAATTGCTAGCTTCTTGATGCTGAGGATATAAAAGGATCAAATTGATACAAAGCAATAGATATGGATTTTTTTTCTTCTTTACTGACAACTTTTAGCTACTGAGTGATGAATTTTAAAAACAGATTAAGAATCAAAAAAGGGAAATTAGTTTTAACACTAATTTTAAAGGTTGAATAATTCTCTAAAGAAACTGACAGCACTGTTTAATCATCACATAAAACAATAGGAGCAAATTTTCACAGAACTTATAGCATCACAGTTAACAAAAACTACATGCAGGATGCAAAATGAGTGACAAATAATAATATAAACAGTTGTGACCCCACTTGTTGGTCTTTCAAGATAAATACTGGCAAGAAGAAATAAGGCAACACTTAAAACTTTAGTTATTCCTTCATACAAGGCCAACAAATGAGCCACTACTGTTATTCAAACAATATGCTCAGAAGATGGATTACAGGAGAATAACTATCGGAAAACAAAGCAATTCAAAAACTGTGTACAGTATTCAAATGACAGTCTCTGAAAATGGAACACACTTTTCTTCATAGCAGAAAATGACAGGCAATTTCATAGACATTGAGAACTAGACCTCAGGTCACATAACTTTTCTACTACAGAGTAGGGTAAAAATTCTTTATAACCATTATTACAGTATCATCATCATGGCAATTGTCCCATAGACAGTATTAAAAGTTTTTGTATAGCAAGCACAGAAAAGAAATTAAGTCTGGGATATCCCTTCTATATTCCTCATTAAACTTTTCTTCAACAAAATCCACATAAGTATTTCCACAGGTTTTCTGCTAGGGCTTACCTTGGTATCAATGGCTAACAATTATCGGGGGGGGGGGGGGATCACATGGCCAGATGTCTAGCTCTCTGTCTATAGGCAAGGTAAATGTGCTTGGAATGGAAAGATCTGGCCGACTAAAAACCAGAACATGATTTTAAAAATTGGGGCATTACCTGTTAATTAAGGACCATGTTTCTTCCAATCAGATTGCAGGATATACAAGGATATAATAATTATCCATTTAAGTATTAAAAATACTAGGAGTCCTGAACCTTTCAACATCACCTTTGACATTAATCATCTAATATTGGGGGGGAGGGGGTTGATCCCATATTAACAGCTTTTCTTTTCTTTTTTTTCCCCCTTAAACAATACTACGTATACCAAAAAGGTAAAAAATGAAGAATTGTGCTGAACTTTCCATGCATTCAGAAAACAGATATCTTATATCCTCAGTGCACAGTAAGAATTCATGGTTTATGAAAAACAAAGACAAACATATTTGCTTAGACAAAAACTCTGAATGAACGGAGGACCTTCAGAATACATCTTCTGAAAGGAGCCTGATGTGAAACCATTAACTTTTTTTGTACTTGTGAACTGACTAAATAAAATGCAAAACAACTGACAAGGAAATAAATCAAAATGTTTATTTCTATTTGTTTATGCCATCAAAATATGTGCAACGTATCAACAGACAACTGGTTTAACCATATAGATTTTTTCAATATTACAGATTCTTTCTGAGAATCTGGAATCTCATTAGAGTCCTTCTTGACTATAGCATCATCTGATACTAAAAAAAACCGACTCTTGTAGCCAATACTGTGTACCCCTGAAAGGGCCATTGACCTTTTTCTATACAGTACTGGAGTATCTCAGGACAGACCTGTTCAAAGACTAAGTAACACAAGATTTTAAAATGCACTAATTGCTCTATTCTACAAAAAGAACTGTCTTATGTTATGCTGTAGGGCAACACAACGTAAATAGTTATATAATGAAATAAAGGTAAATAGTAAATATGACTCACTACAGCATATTCATTTGCAGAACATGGCACAGTATGTTAGCCTTATAAATATATGGAGTTCTCCATATTAATATACTGCTAATAAATATTCAAATACAATTGGATGCACAAATTATGTAAAAATATGCATAATATCTTCAGCTTCAGAACAAAAAGAAATAAATGAACAGCAAAGAAGTTGCTTCCATGGAAATGCTCTCATTGATAAACAATGGGGAGAACCGTAGAAAAGGTAACAAACAAAATAACAAATTGCTTCTAAAAAGTAATTTTTTTTTAAAAAAAGGATGGTCTGTAAATGCAGAATAATAAAGAAAAATTAAGCTGGTTGTAAGATTATGTGAAAATCCAAAGAGACAAGGACAAGCAGCCCTCTGAACATAGCTTATAATCACCTTTCAGTACCATCAACACCTCCGCAATTCTTGTTCTATGACAAGAGTCTGCACCCTGTGTCTCCAGAGTCATATGAGACTATTTGGCTGCCCTCATGTGGCTCTGGAGGATCCTACGGGGGACCTACTCCTGGTTCTGGCACACACCACCCCCACCAGGGGATCCTATGGCAGGCATCCTGGCCCAGCACCCCTACCAGGAGGCTACATCTACTGCAGCTCTTAAAACACATTGTTACTGAATAAATTTCAAACAACAGTTTTTCTTATCTTTTGGGTTGCTGGCCCTTGTTCTATGAGAAGCCCTAACATGCCCTATGTTGGTAAGACTACACTGGAAACCTCACTGTTACATACAACAACGTTACTGGAAAAGAATACCCAAGAAATGACTCTCTTAAACCACCAATGTTGTGCAAAGGTCTATTTTATGCAGCTGACATGATACTTTCCAAGTTTTCTTTAGCTGAAGTAGGAAATTAAGTCTCCAATCACTCGGAGAACAAACAAGGAGTCCTGTGGCACATTTAAAACTAACAATTTTATTTATCAGTTGGAGGTTTTTATAGGCTGCAAGAAAGTTCAAGGATTGGAAACCGTAAAATGTTTTGACTCAAGATGGGTCACCAACTCAAGTAAATGGAAGTTACTAACCTGTGACCAGAGTTCTTTGAGATGACTTTGCTTATTCACTTACAGGCATTGCACCAAATTCAGATACCTTATGGTAAAAAACCTCTTCTAGCAGCATCAGCTAGAGTTTTCCTATACCCCCATCTTACTCTTCCTCTCAGTATTAAAATTTACCTATGGCAAGGATATAAAGACGGTGCCATGCTCTCACCACCCCAGTTCTTTTTATCACAAAGCCAGAGACGCAGAACGACAAGGACTCCGACAAAGAGGGGAAGGCAAATGAAAAGTGTGATTATGCAGCCTCTTCTCCAAGAGCTTCTGTTGCAGGTAGCTAACTTTCATTTTTTCTTCAAGTGGCTCTGCACATTCCCACTTAAAGGACTGACTGACAAACAGTGCTAAAATTAAGCTGGACATGGGAACAGAGTCCTAGCTACAAGACTAAAGCACTGCCTTGTTGAATCTGGTGCCTGCTTTAGAAGGCAATTCCCAACCACAGTGCTTGGTGAAAGTACACCCCAAGGCCAGGTTGCAGACTTTCATACTTCAAAAGGTATAGCCATGTTAGTTTTGTCCAGCAAACAAAAAAAAAACAAAAAAAAACACAAGGAGTCGTGTGACACTTAATGACTAAGATTTATTTTTCGCATGAGCTTTTGTGGGAGAAAATCTTACTTCATCAGATGCTCGAAGTGGGATTTTCTCCCACAAAAGATTTATTTTTCGCATAAGCTGTTAGTCTTTAAGTGCCACACGACTCCTATTTTTTTCATATTCCAACCCTGGCGCCTGCTTAATACAGGTGAAGGGAATAGGCATCACTGCTCTTAAAAGATAATTGAACTGCTGCAAGAAAAGGGACTTCTGCTAGCATGTAGCACTCCATGACTTGTTTAATTCAGTGGTTTTCAAACTTTGGGTCGGTAGACCCAGTACTGGGTCAGAGTCCCTCAGGTACTGGCTCACAGCATCCCCTCTTGCTGCTGCCAAACGACTGGAATGCATTGCTCAATGATGTAATTGTTGGGTCATTGGCATAAAAGATATTGGGTCCCAAGGAAAAGAGTTTGAAAACCACTGGCTTAATCCACTGAGAAATGGTCTGGGAAGAAACAATATTCCATGTGGTTCTTTGAATGAGAAACAAATCTAGGCTATTTACCAAAAAAAAAAAAAAAACACTCTTAGGTCTGTCCAGGGAATAGATAAGCCCTAGTCTACACTGACCTTGATTTTCAGCAGCTGTCAATGGCAGATACTCAAGGCATGTAATATATCTTGCATATCTGACAGCAACTTTCTAAGCCACAAGCACACACTGGGGGAAGCCAACCATAAATGGCTTGCAGTCAGCTTTCAGACACACCTGTTAAGGGGGCAAGAGCTGCTATGACAACTTTTGGAACGCAGCAGCTAGTTCAGGGGTCTCAAACTCAAATCACCACAAGGGCCGCATGAGGAATAGTAGAGGGCTGCATAAGGACTAGTACATTAGCCTGAGGGCTGCACCGCGGAAACCTTTTCATGCAACTACATTGCAAATATTGGTAACAACAGTGTCATTGAGGGCTGCAGGAAATACCCTTAGGGGCTGCATGCAGCCCACAGGCCGTGTGTTTGAGACCCTGGAGCTAGTTGATGCTTTCTATAAATTGCGCCCAGAAGATCACACTGAGGATGGCGATTTTGCCACTGTCAGTCAAGGGGCGGCCAAACTTGTGGAATTCAAGAGCCACATAAGTTGATTATTAAACCTTCAAGAGTCGCACTGAGGCATGTAGCCATATGCTTTTACCTACTAAATTGATTTGCTGATGTTTTTCTGCAAGCCACACTTTTTCATTCAAGAGCCACATGTAGCTCCCGAGCCACAGTTTGGCCACGCCTAGTCTAGACATACCCTAAGAGTCTAATATCTAAAGTGTGTAGAACTGATTACTCCTTATTAGACCAATGCTTCCAAGGAGCAAAAAAAGCACGGTAATGATTTGATTGATATGGAAGTCAGACAAGACTCCAGATAAAAATCAGAGATTATTAGGTCTGAGAACAACCCTGTCTACAAGAAAACAAGTGAAAGAGGGCATGGTTCACTCACTCACTCAGACACCAATGCTTTGGCAACACAGCTCATCAGACATCTTTCTCTATACGGAGTTAGTAATAAGCCACAATAGTCTGATAATTTAATGCTGCAAGATGATGAAAAGAATGTTTTTCTCCTCAGTAAAATCAACCCTTTTCCACTTTTTAATCAGCTGTCATATAATGTCATAGTTCAGATCTAGACCTGTTACTGGTAGCAGCCACAAGTAAGTTATGAACAAGGTGGGTGTGAAAGTAGGAAAATCGTTGAGGGTATCTCATAAAACTTGTCAGCTTCTTTAGAAATAGGTTGGCAAGAAGCCAGCGTGGGCCACATGAATTTAGCTAGCTGTAGCAAACTACCCAAAATGGGTAGGGATAATCTACTCCTTGAAGTAACCCTCCTAAGCACGTCAAGCACCAAGTGAAAAATCTTTCATGGATATCAGAGGAAGATTTAAGGTGGACACAAGATGATCCAACAAGCTATGGAACCACAGAGCAAACTCAGACAGGAGGACACTGTAAAAACCCCCATATATTCATCTGGTGACAAACTGAGTTCAATCCACTTCCAAATGCTCCTGATCCATCACATTTCAGTCACCACTGTTAGTAACGTTAACTGATCCAAAGAAGTTCAGTCAGAGAATCTCCAGATTGCCAAATCTTTAACAGACAAAGCACTACCACTACAGCCATCTGGAGGACAATTAAGAGATTCCTGAGGTGGTCTCAATAAGGCTATAAGTCCCATGACTTCCAGTCTCTCCAGGAAGTAGGGTTCACAAATATGCCTGCAGGAAGAAAACCAAAAGATAGCACAAAAAGAACTACAGTCTCTGTATTCTCCTCCATCTTCCTCCTGATAAAGATTCAAGTCCAGATCAGATATAGAAGGCAATGGTGATAACAGTGGATTCAAAGGGAAGAACAGAGATTCAGCTCTTTGGAGAGACCCTGTAGGTGTTTTAGGAAGAAGGATAGTGTGACCCAGAGGAGGACCATCATCATCACCTCCTGGTCCACAGCATCGTCTGGTTAATAAAGTGCACTAAGCAGGTATCAGTGCCAAACCGCACATCTCTCTCTGACAGCAGTAATTATGTTTTGAGTTGTGTTTTTGTCCCTGTGCCAACATAAGATCTTCCAAGCGTCTGACGAAGTGGGATTTTCTCCCATGAAAACTTATGAGATAAATTAATTTGTTAGTCTTTAAAAGTGCCACAAGACTCCTTGTTTGATTTGCTGAACTCAACTAACAAAGGTACCCCTTTGGAACAGAACCTCAGTGGTAATCAAGGTTAAACAGAACTTAAGTACATAGCTTATGCCCTGAACAGTATCAAACAAAACAACTGTCTCACTTGAAAATAGGCTAGGATTAACTTTACCAGCAAGTGATAAACCAAGTGCCACTGAACTTCAGGCTGCGTCCAGAGCCAATACCGAACAGAAATGGAACAGAGGAGCCTGTGATGCCCATTGAGAAGAGCAAATTTAGGACCTCAGTTACAAACCACCACATCATTTTTGTTTTTCCCTAGAAAATGCAATGTTGGGTAAAAAATCTTGCATTAAAACAGTTCCTTTAGTCCTGATCATAAGATGGATAGAAATAAAATGAATAGGAAGGAAATAGCACAAAGCAGTCCTGGCTCACATTAGCCCCCATATTGGTGTTAAAATTAAATTCAAGATACATTTGACCCACATCACTTCCTATTCTCCTGCACTGCTCTCAGCAATTCAAAAATCAGATGAAAAATGAATGCATTTGAAGAAAAAAAATAAAAACAACAGCAATCAGATTAGGGAATCGGCTGCACAGTCAATCGAACACTTAGCTGAAGAGGTCTTCCAATCTATGTAATTATCTGAGGTCAATCATATCACCGCTTCTGCCTAAACCACTTTAAAATTATGCAAGTTATTAAGAGAATGGATATAACTAATCAAAGTTAACTGAGTATACTTTGCCCCCGCTGCATAGGCAATGACTCACCTAAGTGTCTGAACTATTCAATGAGCTGAAAAACACAACTTAATTCAAAGTTAAGACAAACTCTTGTATGATTAGCGTGTCTTGTGCTTATGTATTACAGAATCCCAAGATAAAGATGTTACTTTACATATTAACATAGGGGAGGTGAACTCACAATCAGACAGACAAGTGCACATAATTGTATTCTTGGGACTCAGTTCTCCTCCCACACAGTGATAAGAAATGTATACTGCCTGTACTGTGAAAAATAAACGACAATTTCTTCCACTCCTACCTTGATTCTTAGTTTTACTGCTGTGAATTCCAAACTGGCTATTGACATCTTGTTTGTAATTTCACAGTAAAGTAATAGGAAATATTTTAAGAAATCCCACAGTGTGAAATAGTATTGCTTTTCCAAAAAAACACACAGATCTATTTAATGCTTAGTGCTTTGCTGTATCTATATGGTAATCCATTATAGCACACTTGAAATAGAAATTAGGTATTACTACTGATCAACACATCAGGGTATCTGTCAGTTCTTTTAACTGATTATCCATAGTTCTTTTTCTTCTGGGCTTAGAGCATGACTAGGAATAATGTGAAGTTTAAATCTTGGTTTACACAGGATGCTGCTTTTTGAAAGAAACACATTTTAAAATCTATTTTCACTCTGTGGGTGTAAAAGAATCCTGCATCTCCCATTATTATGCTGTAAATGCATCATTTCTTAGCAGATTCCCTGTGTTCCTTTATAATGCAGTGGGGAAGGGGGATACACTTCTATTTTGCCAAGTTTATTTAGCAATATAGGATTGGAACCCTGTACTCAGTAATGACCACTACCATGTGCTTTTAAGGGTGAAAATAACTCTGCAAAACAGCTACCCATGTGGAAAGGAAGAAAAATCCTCCCCAACCCCAATAGGTTTCCAGCTTTCACCTTTAAGGAAGAGAAATGATCCTCAACTTACATAGCTACAACTGGAGGCAGGCAAACACACTGTGCTGAGTTCTTTATTAGAGAAAGCCTGAGAGTGAATAGATTCTTGTTTACTAGCTAGCGAAGAAAGGTGTACAAAAGTGAAATGGAGATGGTATCACTTATGGGATTACATACAAAGAAGGTAGCAAATGTGTGACCCAAATATCACATTACAGGGAAGTTCTGTTATTCAGTTGAATTATCTTTAAAGATTGGAGATACAGTGAGGAGGGGCAGGGTGTGGTAATTAACAACTCCATTATTCAAAATAAAAACTGCTTCACGTGTGAGGACCAACAACAGAATGGCCACCTACCAACTTGGCATACTTTCATGTTCCATGTGTCAGAGGAAACTCATATATACATACATGGAAGCAAGAAGCTACATTCCAGAGGTGCCCAGAACAAGATAAGGCTGAGGAGGAGGACACAGAACACTTCGTCTTACTATGGCCTCATTTTTATGCAGATGAAATTAACTGGTGTGTCAATGCTACAGTTGACTATTAAGGTTTGTGTTTATACAGCTTGACAGAACAGTACAACTGTCTAGCTGCAATAGGAACATAGAAATGAATTTTCTCTTCTTTGTCAGAAGCATTAGATATTGGCTGTTGTGTGATGCAAGATATCAGAGGCTCCTAAGTATAAATGGCTATAAAAGAAATCCAGTTCTTTCAACTACCTACTCTGGAAGTGAATTCCACAATTCATATCCCTTACTGTATTGGTTGTAATTAGATACTAGGGATACAAACACTCAAGCTGAAGTTCAGACAAGAATTCCAAATTAAAGCACAAGCAGCCTTCTCTATTTGGAACAAAATATTATGCTTTCAAATTACGTGTGGAGAAAGGAGTTAGTTTCTTTAATTTTAAACAAACACTAGGTGTCACTCAAACAGTAGCAAACAGTACCAACAAAAGAGTAAAAAAAATATGCAAATCCCCTTCCTAAATATGTTTATTGATTCTTAAACTCAGTTAACTCTCAGCATTATGTTTTAATCCTAACTAATTAACTACTTACCTAATTAGAAGAAAATATTGGAAAACCCTTGGCTCCTGCTGACATAGGATTACATATGGTAAGCTAAACAACCAATTAATTTCATCTCCTAAGGCTTGAGGTATGAATGTTTAATTTGGCATTTACACTGTGCTCTCTTTCCGATATTCATACTGAGTTATCTTTTAGTTTATGAGTTAAAAGCCCTTCCTAAAGACCATTCTCCTTTGTGTGTCATGTTTCTAACAGAAATTGTAACTGGGTGACAAGCTTCCTAGCAAAATGAGTTGTCAGTTTATTTCCAAGAGATACAACATCACAGAGCAGGTCACTCCTAATTTTATGGAAATATCTTATCTGTGGCTTCCTCTTCCTTGTGCTGCTGCTGACTATACAATATTCTTGAATGGTAAACACTTCAGTAAGTCATCTCTACCAGTATCCTTTGACTTTTATTAGCTTGCAAAGGTTTTGATATTCATTCAAGCCTTTAAAGCCTTGCTTCAGTAAAGTACAACTTCAAAATAAAGTTTGGCTTCAAATCCATTTTATTCAGCAAAACACAATCGTGAGATTTAAACACAAGCTTAATCTGGAACTAATGCTATTATGTTCACAAACGTTACTGCAAAATATTTTTGTACTGTGCATTTCAAGTAACTTTTTTTTTTTACACTATTAGTCATCTATATAGTGACGTGCATTTTTAAAACTAATGTAAAAAATTAAATACTTACATACCCTACTTGGGCAGGTATTAGCTTCGGTTTTTTATAGGAAAAACAGACAGCATTATTTGCCCAAGACCATACAGTACATTAATAGAAGAACTAGGATTAAAAATTAAGGAGCAACTGCATTCAGATGTCATTTGGTCATCTAGACCACACTGCCTCCCTTACTCTTCTGGGAAAAAACATTTTTCTCCTGTTGCCATTGTTTTCCCTGATGTTCTGCCTCATGCATAAACTTTGTCACCTAACTTCCCACTGCAGATTCTACTAGTGTTAAGATAAATAGTAGAAAACAGCTTGATTTTCATATTACAGATTGAAACTGAATTGTTAGCAAGTTGGGGAAAAACACCACAAAATTCTGGACTATACAAATTAATGAGACAAAATTCCACACTGCCCAAACTGTCATTTCATGATTTCTTTTTCAGATTACACATATACATTAAAATAAACAAGTGTCTTGTAATTGTTTATAATTACATTTTGCTGGCAATTAAAGTACAAATGCGTGTAAGAGTAAAGAGTCATGCTCTATTTATTGATCCTTGCTTTGTAAAAAGGAGGAGGGTCAGTATGCAGGAGTTAAGAACAATCTTAGTTAAATTTCATTTCAACTTTTGTTTGAAGAGTCATCTTTTCCTCCAGGTTCTAGGAGCTAACCTCCATTATAAATGCCGTCTTGAGTATAAAATCAGCACTGGAGAAGTGGTATACCACTGAAGATTTAAAAAATTCACTTTTGGAGTAACAGCAAATAGAGAAACAGCAGTACCAAAGTGTTTGGGGCTTTTTTGTTGTGGGTTTGGTTTTTTTTTGTTTTTTTTTTTTTTGTTTGTTTTTTTTTTTTGGTTTTGTTTTTTAAAAAAAGTTAAACCTAAAAATAAGGGAATAAATGGTAGCTGGTCAGCACCTTTGAAAACCAGGCCACCTTCTTAGGTAGCTATGAATAAATTTAGGTATCTAATTTTAAATAGTCACCACTACCTGGGATCTCGGGGGAGACTAGGACTATGCTGTGTGATACAGCCTCAAGTACATTTGGAGCACTTTCATTTTTGTTTATACAGTTCAGGTTTATCCACTTCAGTAGTCATGTTTGCTCCCACCCAAATACACTCAGACAGCAGCTCAAAGCGAATTAAAATTATCTCTGAAAGAGTTTTATCTATTTGCTTAAACTTGGGTGGTTTGAAATAAATTATTTGGTTAATTTCTCCCCCGTAAAAAGTGTGAAAGGCCGGGACTGTGAACCCAAGTGCTGATTGTGCGTTTGCTGCTAGATGTAAAACAAGGTGTTCCACTGATTTTAAGCAAAAGCAGGCCAGACATACCAACAGTTCAGCCCTGCATTTAACTTTTTCACATACCCAGACATTCCCAGTCCTGTGCCAATATATTCATAAATGATCTGGAAAAAGGTGTCAGTGATATGGCAAAATTTACAGATGATATCAAATGACAGTTAAAACTAAAGTAGACTGCTAAGAGTTGCAAAGGGATCTCACAAAACGGAAGATGAAATTCAATGTTGACAAATGCAAAGTAATGCAAAATAATGTATATTGGAAACAATCCTAAACAAACATACAAAATGATAGCGTCTAACTCAGCTGTTACCAGGACCAGTTTCTTGAATGGAGTTATTACAAAACATCTGCTCAACTTGCAATGGCAGTAAAATATATATGTTAGGAACCAAGGGATAAATGATAAGACAAAAATATCATAATGCCATTATATGAATTCATGGTAATACCACACTGACTACTGCATGCAATTCTGGTTGCCTCATCTCAAAAAAAAGTATACATTAGCACTGGGAAAAGTACTGAGAAGGCAGCAAAAATGATTACAAGAACGGAACTGCTTCTGTATGAGGAGACATTAAAAAGAAAGGGACAGTTCAGCTTGGGATGATTAATAGATGTGACTGAAGTCTATAAAATCATGACTGGGGTGGAGAAAGTAAATACAGAAGTGTTATTTTTTCCCTTCACATAACAAAGAATCTCAGGTCACCCAATAAAGGTAATAGGCAACAAGTTTAAAACAAACACAAGCAAGTATTTCTACACACAGTGAACCAGTGGAACTTATTGCCAAGGGCTGTTGAAGACCAGAAACATAAGTGTGTTCAAAAAAGAATTAAGTAAGTTCATGTTGGATAGGTCCATCAATGACCATCAGCCAGGATGGCTTGGGAGCAACTCCATGGTCTAATTGCTAGAAGCTGAGACTGGATGACAGTGGATGAATCACTTCATAATTGTCCTGTTCTGTTCATTCCCTCTGAAGCATCTGGCACAGGCCACTATTGCAAGACAGTATACTGGGCTACCTATACCACTGTTCAATCCAGTATGGCTTTCTTACATTCTTAATTAAAAAACTGGGGAAAGTGAAATCTTATACCAGTGATTCCCAACCAGTGGTCAGGCAGGATGCAGGGTTTTCATAACAATTAGTAAAAATAATAAATTTATAACAAATAAAAAAGTTGAAGTATCACATCTTCCCTGGTGATGAAATTTGTGTTTTACAGTTATAACATTAAAAATTAACAGTATTATTGCAGTTTTTAATTACTAATGGAATTATTGTGTGTTTTAGAACCATAGCAATAAAATTTACTCCCAAAAATACTACAACTTTTTATGCCCTTAACCTATTGTAAATGATAAATATAACAATGTCTGTAAACACAAATGTTCTTCTCAAAAAAAGCAGGTTTTGTTTCTATACACTTGGTATCATGGCTTTTTTCTACTATCATGACTGGCGGGAAGCAAGATGCAAAAGGTTGAAAACTACTGTCTTATACTTCCTACATATATGGATGGAGTTTTTCCCTTCAATATAGTTACTCACTCTCTCTCTCTCTCTCTCTCTCTCTAAGCAGCAGCAGCTAACTCAAAAAAAGAAATCACCTGTCGACCTAGCTGTATCTACACCAGTGTGTTCTAGGCTGACCTAATGAAGGATTCATGGTGTGAAATTTTTCATGGCCCTAAGCAACATCCCTTGGTTGATATAATTTTTAAGCCTAAGCATCAGTTACAAGCCTAACACTGAAAGTCAATGAGACAGACACTTTTTCTAAATTTTATCCCCAATTCATTATAGCATGTATACTATTGAACGATTCTGAAAGAGAAGCATCAACAGATTCAAACTCCAGCTTCAAGGCTCGTCACATTTCGCTGCTATCTGCAGGACTGAATCTTTATCCTATTTCTTTGCCGTCAAGGATTCTCTCTCTCTCTCCCTCTCCACTACCATTACTCCTTTCACATCTCCTTAGAATTGTCTCCTGTGTTTTTGCTCCATCTTCCTTGTAGAGTCCCCAAGAATGAAGCACCTTTTTCTCTTTTAGGTTTCACACAATGAAAAGCTTGCTGTAATAGATAAAATAAATTTACAGGGAAAATCCAATTTACATTTTTTGCCTCACTGCCTTAGCTCTTCTATTGCTTCTCTGATTCAAAATTTCAATGAAGTCTTCAAAGACTTATTCTATTCCACTAGATACAAAGATTTTTGCTTTTACTTCTGAGTCATAGGATTCCTTCTGCTGATAGTAGTGCATATGAATTAAATCTCTAGAACAATTTCCTTTTGATGGGGCAGGAGTGAGAGGAGTTAAAAATCAGGCTTGGAGATCCATCAACAACTACTTCTGCTTTAAATTCAGTACATCTTTAAAAAATTTCATGAGCAAAGGAGGTTTCCTTTATTCCAAAATATTCAGAAACTCTTTATTCTCATATTATTGCTACACTAAGTCAAATCATTATGACCTCTTTTCTAACTACTTGATTTAAGAAGTGAAGATTCAGGACAGGGACTGCATCAGTAGCTTTTCCAACAGCAGCTTCCACAGTGTGTTCACCCTCTGACCTAACTGGACAATTGTAAATATTTTTCAGAGATGGGAGTTTAATGCTGTTTGGACAACTTTAATTCTAAGGGAAATAATGGTGTATCTGTTTAACTGTTAGTGTGTCTTTCTCCACTTAGGCTTGTTTTGTCATTACTTTCACTCAAAGCTGCAGCTCTTCGGCATGTGGTAAGCTACCTCCCAGCTGAATATTTAAGAAGCAGAGGAACCATCTTTCAGGAAGGGGGAAATATTGTCAATGGATGCAGACTCTGTAGCCACTAACTGAGAGCGGAAGTTCAAACTGTCAACTTCAATAGGCCAACCTGACTGCCTTGGGATCCACAATTTAAGATTCATACCTGAGCACTGTAGCTATGCCCACCTAACTTCCACCACCACAGGAGGCAATTACATTATGTTGCTACAGCAGCACAGCTGTCCCTGAGCCACAGTAGTACCCACATTAGCCTATACAGGCCTGAATTTTTATTAAACAAAGTTCCATCAAAAATTAATTCAACCAAGTCAAACAGTTGGCATACATTCCACTTTTGAACAAGAAGCAAAGCAGAGATTTATTTGAGGAGGAATTTTAATTTTAGAACCAGGAAGATTATCTCAGTTCCTCCTGTGACACAACCTACATTCAAATGAAGTTATGGGCTTCCTCTGATTTTGTAAAGAATTCAGCATGTCCACCCACCTTAATTGTAGACTACTTTATACTGTTATATTTTAGCCTTTTTTTTCCCCATTGCCTTAAAATAAATACGAAGTGCATGTTATCTCCTCACCTTAAGACCATGGAAAAGATCTTAGTAGATGTGAGTGATTTAATCCAGGATCTTATCCATATTCCAGGAACTGAGAAGAACAGTAATTCACATTTTAAAGGTATTGGTTCACAATGTTTACAGTCAGTCAGTCATTAAAACTGTCTTCTTTGATCTGCCAAAGTACTTTTCACCTAACAAAGCCATGAAACTTCCTCACTGGTCTCCACGGATCCACAGAGCCGTAAGACTGCCTTTTGTTAAGTATTTGTATGGTTCAGTGGTTCCCAATCTGTGGTCTGGGGACACGTTGCAAGGTGTCTGCAGAGCCTCTCCCTGCTGGGGCTGGAATCCAGCTGCAGTCCCAATGCTCCCCGCCAGGGCTGCCTCTCCCTGCCTCTGGTCAGATCCCGGCAGGGGGATGGGGCCACAGCGGCTTACCTCCCCAGCAACGTAGGCCATGATGGCGGTGGTGCTGCTCACTGGATGCCCCAGCAGTGCTGCCATAGCAATGCCAGCTAGAGTCTGCCTGCGCCAGGTTACACAGTCAGCCAGGGGGCCGCAAAGATTTTTTTGTTTTTTGTTAAAAAAGGGGTCCCCAGCCTGAAGAAGGTTGGGAACCACTGGTACGGTTCTTTGAGCAATGCGTTCTAGGGCCATGATTAGGACTCCTAAATGCTATAGCAAAACAATAGTAATAAACACAGTGTAGACCAGCCATTCTTATCAAACTTACAAATCAGAATTTCCTTTTTCCTCCTGCACCAACAGTAGAGAGGCACTTTCAAATGAGTGCCAAGCATCCATTTTTACCCGCCCCCTTCAGCAATGCAGGTACCCTCAAATGATTTTTCCTCACTTGCCTTCACGTTCTTAGGCTATGTTCACACTAGAAAAAGATGTTAAGACATGTTAAAATGCAAATTGCCTTGTCTAACTAGAGACAATCCCATCGTGGTAGAGTTCCATTTAAGGTCATAACTATGACTACTGGGGGGGGGGGAAGAGACCTGACGCCTGTCTGAATTCCAAATCATGTCTGTTTTCATAAGTTAAAAAGATAGTGTGTGCGCTTAAAACTTTTAAGCTCAATAGCACTGCAGAATCAATATAAACTACAGGCAAATATACCCTGTTCTTTAGTGGTTTGCACAGCCATTAAAATTGTTAGCTAAGTTCCAAATATAGTCTCTACTTCAGAAGGTGATATGCAAGACTGATAGACACATGCTGACTTTTAAATCTCAGCCTGAGTTTGCAGAGCTGTTCAATCCATATTACGTACGCTAATTAATTATCTTTCTGCCAGATGCCTACACTGGCATTGCCATTAACCATTTGATTTCAAATGCCTTATGGGCACCTATCTTCACCATAGAAGAGTGTTAAGATCTAATTATTCATTAGGACTTTTTCCTAGGTACCTTCCCCAGGTCCCGTAGGGGACAGAAATGTAGGGCGGGGAAGGAGTGGACAGCATAGCTAAATTGTCTTGTGCCCCTCCAAGCCATTCGCCTCTAAAAGAAATGATACACCTCTCCCAATAGCCTCACTGGCTAATGAACCACAAATTGTTTGCTGGCAAAGGACCAAAACAGGTTGGCACCAATGAAGAATAAGGGTCCTTTGTAAGGGATAGAAAATGCAGGATTGTGGCCAAGGAGCATTACTCAGGGGAAGAGCTTATCTTCCTCCACTATATTCCTTTCTGCTGGTGCATCAGATTTTTTTCCACCAAAGGCATAAGCAGATCAAGGGATGTGATTGTTACCAGTTTTGGGCTCCCCACTACAAAAAGGAGGTGGACAAATTAGAAAGAGTCCAGCAGAGGGCAACAAAAATGATCAAAGCGCTGGAGCACAAGACCTGTGAAGAGAGACTGAAGGAACTAGGCTTATTTAGTCTGCATAAGAGCAGACTGAAGGGGATTTGATAGCAAGCTTCAACTACTTGAAGGGATGCTCCAAGGAGGAGGGAGCTCACCTGTTCTCTTTAGTAACAGAAAACAGAACATGGAGCTATGGTTTCAAGTTACAACTGGGGAGATCAAGGTTGGATATTAGGAAAAACTTTCTTACTAGGAAGGTGGTGAAGCGCTGGAATAGGTTACCTAGGGAAGTGGTGGAATCTCCATCTTTGGAGATATTTAAGGTTCAGTTAGACAATACCCTAACTGGGATAATTTAGTGAGAGTGGTCCTGCTTTTTTGGCAGGGGGTTGGACTAGATGAGCTCATGAGGTCCCTTCCAACCCTATCGTTCTATGACTTTGAGGAAATTTCTGGAGGGAAAATAGGGAGGTGATGTAATGGGGGCAGAAAGGAACCACAGGTGGTTGGTCAACTGAGGTATCTGTGGAACAGAGCTAGTAGCACCACTCTTGGCTCCCACCGACCCCAATCCGTTCCCCCCCCCGATGGCTCCCCGAGCCCTTCCTAACCCCCCCTGCCCCTGCATCGGCAGCCTTCCATGCCCTTCTCTAACCCCCAATTTCACCACTGCTCCCCACTGCCCTGGGCCCAACCCCCTCCTCTACGCCCCTTTTCCGCCAGGCTCCCCCCCAGACTCCCTCACCTGACGGCTAGAGGGAGAACGCAGCTGCAGCACAGGCTGAGGCTCATGCCAGACCAGGAGTATCAAACTCCCAGACCCAGCCTAGGGCAGTTCCCTCCCAGCCAGAAGACTCTGATGGCAGACAGACAACGTCAGTTACAAATTCCCACTCAACCAAGAATGGGAAATAAATTCAGTGGTCCTTGAGAACATATTCCAAACATGGGTGACAGTGAAGAATAAGATTTATTAAGGAAGAATAAGATTGTGGAGTAAACAGCACAACGAGACAACTTACTTCAAAAAGAAACAGAATGGAATCCAACTCCTCCCTTTGTGATTTATTCCCTGCAATACAGAAAACAATACTCCGTATCAAAATAACATGGCTCATGGTTCTGCAGTTGTATGAAAACATAAAAGGAACAGAACATGATTTTTTTTAAGTGAACAGAAAGATTTGAACTGAGATTCTGCACTTCTCTGGCTTTTGAGACAGTAGAGGAAGGTATATCCCCATATTGCAAAATATTTAGCAGTTATCGATGTACATATATCTTAGGCACTGATCCTGCAAACTCATATCTATGTGCTTATTTTTAAACATGTGCATAATTTCACTGAAGAACGTTCATATTAGAGTCAAGGAGACAGTTTGTAGGACTAAAGTAGAGCACATGCATATTTGCAGGATCAGGGGTTTACTTATTCCAAAACAAGCTAACACACATTTAGTGTGCACTACAAAGCTCAAGTTTTGCACCTACGCATAACCCATAGTAAATCATCATTAAAATCTTTAAACAGCCTTCACTTAATGTATTTAAACTGAAAAACATATCTTGAAATTCATATCAGCCATCTGAAAGCTACTTAATCCTTTTTTTTTTCCTGGATAAGGCCTTCTCTATACACAAGTTGCACAAGCTTAACTAAAATTGGTTTTGAAATAGATTTAGTTAAATACTGCAATTCAAAACCTGTGAACACACATTAGTTTGAAACCATTTATATTAGCATAGCTGATGCTTGTAACTTTACCAGTACAAACTAAACAGATGCAAGTCAACTTAAAACCGGCTTATAAGTGTCCATACAGGGGTTTTCACTAATATAACTTTTTTTTTTTTTTAACACACCTGTAGTTGAACTGGAACAAATCTGTGTACAAAACACACCTAATTTATAAACTGTAGGAAACTGCCATAAAACTTTAAAAACTGCTCATCAATTTTCTCAATGTTCTAAGTGTCCATGGTTCTGCTGTACCTCCTGTAGAGTATACACACAATATACACAAAGCTGCAGCTCCAAGCAAGACAAGCCAAAATATGATCTCTTCCACCAAAACAACCTTTGGGCTATGGAAAGAGCCACTGCAATGGGAGCCAGAAAACCTCAAGACCTAATCTCACCTCTCCTACCAATCAGTGTTAATAATTCTGTTCAATTCAAACCCTTGTTGGACAAGAACTCAAGGTCCCATGTTCGGAAGCTGACAAATATCATGTGAGAGCCAGAGAATTCCTGTTGAAATCTCTCCTCCTCATTAAGTAGAGCAAGAAATCGATCCAAGATTTCCTACATCCCAGGTAAGCACACTAACCACTAGGCTAAATATTATAAGGAAAGCCACTGCTGCTTCTGCCACCTCCTTCTTCTCCACCCCAATCTACAGTCATTTTGCATGGTATTAGGTGCCTTAACCCAAAGAAGGTTCATCACTGTGGATCTCAAGCAGAGACAGGAATTTCCCTGCAGCCCAGACTTTGGCACTGAACTCTGTGGGAGGGGCTTACATCTCCCTTATTGGCATCTCTGATTAGCTAGCTTAGGCAGCTCTCCAACCAGCAGGCTGGCTTTTGTTGGATCCTATTCTTAGGTGCTTATCTTCTCCCATTCAGCTATTGTTGAGCCTACTGTTGTCAACAGGCAAAACTTAACTCTCTTTTTACATTTTGCTAACTGCAGAGACTGGCATTTATGGGGGGGGGGGGGCAAAACCTCATTGTACTTATCCACAATCTGTCATGCCACCTTGAGACTATCATCATACAAAGCATTATTTTAGAAATAAAATTAGATAATTGCCATGTGCCCTTTTATTCATCTTGGCAAGTCTTACTTCCCTTCTTAGTTTTATAGTTTCAATTCAGTTTCAAAAAACCCCCTGATCTGTACATATGGGTAGGAGTATTTATTAAGAAGAAAGTCAAGCACACGATGGTTAATGGATTTTAAATTAGTAATACTTAAGCCAGCAATATCCCCATATTTACAATGTTTTTGAAATGCTTTGTCATAGGTCATGATTTCTGCATGCATCTACATTGACTGGAATATCTATCAATACATTGTTCTAAGCAATTACCCTTTAAGATCTGTAAATCCAAACGGGGGGGGGAGGGGATCAGACTCAAAGGAGAATGCTCCTAAATTGCTTTAACAAGTTACTTTAGCTGCCTTGAGTTTACCAAATGAAGCTTAAGTACCTGAAAACTTAAATTTTAACAGCATTGATACTGAGGGTGCTATAAAGTATTATGCATGGAACTAAGACAGCACTATGAATACACTGATGTATGAAAACCAATTAAAGACTGTGCTGTTTTGGACTTTTTTTTTTTTTTTTTTTTTTTTTTTTTGAAGCTGGCAAAAAACACTTGAGTATTTATCAAAAATCCTGGCAAAACTGCAGGACAGATTACCTTTTTGTTTCAAGCTATTTTCCAGTGTTATGAAGTTTTCATAGAAGATAAAATAAATTTGAGAATAGTTGATCTCAAAAAATTGCTTCAAGTCACTTCCATCCGCAATATCTGAAAAATGAAAAACAAAAAAAAAACAAGTTAAGACAATTTAACTTACAAAGATCCATATGTATGAAATACAATTCTGTATTTTCCTCATTAAAAGTCTATCATGAAAAATCCTCTATTAATGTGGCAGTATAACTCACATTTTTCTATAAAATATTAACAAATTTACCTTGCATTACAGATGATAAAAATGGATATTTGAATGCTGTTACACTTCTCTCTACAAACGAGAATTGAAGAAAAATGTATATTTTCAGGAAAATAGTTCCCGATCCTTAAAGCACAAGTTTTGTCCCCTCATTTACAAGTAACAACAAAAGAGGGTTCAAATAGTCAAACTTAAACAGAGACCCAGCAAGGTGTCTAACTGATTAACAACTTGTGTAAAAATAATTGCAAGCAGAATTGCAGTGATTGCAAATATAAATTATGCATAGACCTAGCTCCATGTGTAATTAAGAAGACACCAGAATTAATTTGGTGCATCAGCTGATGATGGCATGCACCACCAAGTCTAAGAAGAATGTGAGGACCTCTGCTAGTATCTGTTGGTCAAATTCTGCTGCAAAGCCAGCAGGGACGCTTGTCAATATAACATTATATCACATAGGTGCCTGTTAGTGACAGTTCAGGCTGTGCTCTGAAATGAGCTTAAAATTGATTATAAATGTCTTTTTCTCTAGAATAGATAACTGATCTGTACAAAATTTCACAATAGGTTAGTTTTTATATTTTTTTAAACCTTATGTGAAAATTTTAATTTGGTTTGTGACAACAATTTATTTTTATAGGAAGAATGAAGCTGGATGCCAACTGACACTTTTCTTGGCAGTCTTACTTTTCACTGTTGAACAACAGGGACACTAGACCAGGTAGAGAGGAGCACTGTGAGGAAATCTGATCCAATGGTTAGTTTTCATTTTTTTTACACGTATATAAAATATTTTCTTTTTCAGAAAGATGCTTTTATTGAAATATCACATTTTGAGCATACCTTAATATCAACAAGATCACATTTTACAACACTAAAAGAATTCACTGGTTTTTGCTTAATCAATATGTTTATATTGTTTCAAAAGCTACATTATAATCTAATAAGTTTAACAACTTAAAGCTTACATTATATTATAATGGGGAAAAAACCCTAATTTATTATCCTAGTAAGCTGCCTGATTTTCAGAAATACAGAGGACCCAGATTTCCTGTCAAGTCAACAAATACTTAACACCTTGAAATCATACAGTTAAAGAAGTGCTCTATATTTGAAAATGTCGGCTTTGATCTCTTTGGGTACATCTACACTGGAGCCTTAGGTTGACTTAAAGAAGGTTAAGTCAACCTACAGACCCCCATGGCCACAATGGGCTTTTACTAAGTCAACTTAAGCACTTCCTTAAGTCAACTTACCACCACTTCTTAAGGTCAACTTAATGCTTAACTCAACCTTATTAAGTCAACTTAAGCCAATGTAGATGGGAAAAGACCCTAAGTTGACCCAACTGGCCTCCAGGCCCCTTCCCAGAGCTCCTGGCCACCAGGAAGGGTGCTGTGCTCACCACAACGCACCACTCCTCCATCAACCTAGCACCTGCCATTGTGGATGCAGGCAATCGACAGGAATTTTCAGTGTGGACTCTAAATCAACTTAAAGTCAACCTTGTTAGATCAATCTAACAGAACCTCCAGGGTAGACATACCCTTTGTGCCTCTGCTTTCCCACCTGTTAAAACGGAGAGAATATTCACCTACCTCACAACAGAATTAGTGCTTGTTTAGCAACACAGATATTAGATTCCCCACCCAACAACTTAAGAGAAACAGAGCAACCAACCATCCCCCCCTTTGTATCCTAGCTGTGCCTGCTTCTACAAATGGTTTCTTCACTGAATAAGTCTTTTGTGATACGAACATGTCTATCCTGAATTAGGTCATCACGAAACTAACAGAAAAACTGATATCACCATAAAAGTCTGTTAATCTTTATCTTCTATGTGCACAAACCTACTGCTTATCTATACAAGATTCCAGGATAGCTGACCTGCCTGTGTTTCACTCTAAGGCAGGGATAGTCAACGGTGGCCCACAGGACAAATCTGTACCACTAGACACTATTGAGCAGACCCCAATTTTTTTTTTTACACTAATTATCAATACTGGTGGGGGGAGTGTTTGGTTTTCTATTTTTATTTTAATTATTTTCTTCTCTGGAAGCTGGACCTGGACAAAAAACAACTGACTAACCCTGATTTAAGGACTAACAGGTCTGGAGTGTCAATGTGAAGTGATTAAAACAGTTACACAAACATGATCAATCACTCATTTTGTTCAGAATATCACCAGCTTCAACTATCAGTGGGATATGCTTTCTTTTACTATCCATTTTTTACATTCTCAGCCATTTTGCCTTTATAAACTATACCTCTGTGGTATACAGTTATAGTAAGGAATATATCTATGCTATGCCAGGAGTCCTTTAGACCAGTGTTGCCCAAACAGTGTGCCATGGCACTCAGGTGTGCCCTCAGGCCTGAGCAGGTGGGCCACAGAATTTTTTGAAAAACCACTCAGACTTCTGGGTTGGCTCATAAATATTCTTGAGTTCATTTGGAGATTATACAGTGGTGTGCTTCAAAACAATTAAAGGTACCAAGGTGTACCATGACAGACAAAAGGGTGGGAACCACTGCTTTGGACCATTGGTTCTCAGCTGGGGGTCCACCAAAATAAAACAGGCTTCAGCTCCAAGCCCCACTGTGTGGGGCCAAAGCTGGATGCCAGAAACCAGGGAAGAAGAATCACTTCCACCCTCTGACTCACCTCAGCAGGTCACCCAGCTGCTGGGGACGGGGGGGGGGGGGGGGCCCCACAACTAAAAACTGCAGCATCTTGACAGAAGAGACATTTCCTCCTGCCATCAGAAAGGCTTGCTTCACAGCCACTAACTCCACGCAAGCAGGCAATCATTAGCCCAGGAGACAGCCCACTGCTCTGCTCTCCTTTAGTAGTACGTCAGGTAACAAAACGGAAGGTGGAAATGCACCACCTCTGATTAACGGTCTGAAGGTTAGTCAATTTAAGTTTAGTGGTCCCAGGACAAAAGCCACTGTCCTAGACTACAGTGTTATCAGAAACAACTACACCCTTCTCTATCCTCATTGCACAGCTCATTTACATGCAACAGTTTCATTGGTTGAGTGAGGGGAACTGTACAAATGATGGATGATTTGGCCCACTGTTTTCAAATCAAACCACACAACCTGGACACACAAGAACCCCAAACATTGTAGCCCTTCACTGCAAAACACACCCCTCATTTGTTACCAGCACCAAAAACAAAAAACAAAAAAACACACAAAAACAAAAAATCTCCCATCACCACGCACACACACACTCACCCACCCTCACACTAACCGCAAAACCATAAAGTAGAGTGGCCACAAGTCATCATCACAAGTACTGTATACAATATAGTTACTTCAATGCATACCTTTGACTAAAAATCATTTAAATCAAAATTATTTACAGGATTGTTTTATATCAGCAAACTTAGAAAACTATTTAAATAATTGATTTATAATTGTTTTGCATTTGCATTTGTAGTTACTTTACTTAAAAAAGGTTCAAGGCATAACCACTGAAATATGATAATTAGACAATAAATATAGTCTTCTCCCTAAATTTGGTACCACCTGTTAACCAGAACAATACATATTTATTTAAGCAACTACGTAGCTCAAAATACATTTGTTCAAATCTTCATATTTACTGTTAGAAAATGGCAAATGAAATTTATTTACCAGATTATTTTTACATGTGTCAAGCTGCTTCTGAATGGAAATTGCAATCCAATTAAAAAGCCAAAAGAGAACTAAGATTATTTAACTAGAACAGACTTTAAAAGTGCTGGAGACACAAGGAAGAAATAAATTTATCAAATCATTTTGTATTTGAAACATTTATTAAAATATAGTAATCATCATTTGTAGTTAATGAATTGTGAAATTGCTTCTAGTCACTTTGGATCACATTTTATGGCACCTTAAAACCCAGGTTTCTGAAAATCCAACTAGGCATCTGTGTCTTGAGTTGCTTAAATCCCTTTGAGAAAATCTGGTCTCATGTCGTCCAAGTTTTTAGAACTAGCTCTCATTCTCTCCCAACTGGTTTTAGTTCACAGATTAGAAGAAAAGCTTGCCTACCTAGTTTTTCAACTCCCAATGACTGTCAACTTTGAATGAATTAGTTTCAATAAATAAAAAATACTCTCTACTTGTGCTCACTCAGCTGAAACCAAAAGCAATTAAGGAAAACCTTTTCTGCACAGCAGAAACTTAAAGTACTTATATTTGGAAAATGGTAAATACCGGCACTCACCCTATTGTAAAGACTAGAAATAATACACCTAATACAGTATATGACATTGACATACTTACAAAGCTTGAGTTAGCCTCAAAAATTTAAGGTGTTTCACTGTGAACCTGTATGTAATTAAAAATAAGCAGTAGCCTTTAACTAATTAAAATCTGAGGAATTGTTGGTTTAGTACCTTGCCTATTTGCATTCATCCACTATATAGTGGACTTTAAGACAGTCATAATTTCAAATTGGATTTTAACCAAATTGTTAAAAAGAAACATTTAGTTTTTTAAAAACATTATTGAATAATTAATTTTTTATCCATCCTGGTTAT
This sequence comes from Podocnemis expansa, assembly GCA_007922195.1. NCBI lineage: Eukaryota > Metazoa > Chordata > Testudines > Podocnemididae > Podocnemis > Podocnemis expansa. The sequence goes on from ML682039.1 coordinate 871,453, forward strand.
GGTAGAGCCCATCCAAAAAGAATGCATCTAACAATGCACTGGGAATAACAGCCTGGTGAATAACACATGTTCTGTTGTCCCATGTTTCTCTCTACTGTAGTACCATTTCTCAAGGGGCCATTCATTATTTTAATCAAGGTTAGAGAGAGTAATTGGAAACGAAGGCTCCACAGCATTGTACAGTTTCAGAAGATAAAATGAAAATACTCTGCTTTAATAGTTTTTTTGACTTGCTATTTGTACATTTTGAAAAGCAAGCATTTATTTTTTAAGAAGTCTATTATGAAGGTGCGCTATCCATGGAAAATGTTTTATGTGCCAATTATTTCCTATAGATGCAAGTCTTGGATTAGCAAATTAAATGTTTTATTCCTCTCTCTGAATGCCCTCTGTTAAATAAGACACCTAGAAGAAAACAAGGCTTCCATTTACAGGATTCACATGAGAGAGATGAGGTCATAAAAACTTTCCCTTCTATTCAAGGGGGGGAGTTTGAGGGGTGGAACGCCTGATCAAAACATAAATTCATGAAAGATGGCAAATAACTCACAAAATTATTATTGTTATTCATAGATAAGCATACGTTTTTATAGCTACATCCTCTTCCTTCCACGCTATTTTGTTCCTAAAATTCTCTGGCAGAGTACAGAGAAACAATTTGCAACTTTGAATGACAAAAGGTCAAAAGGGCACTCAACAGCAACACTCCCTTTTTTACTGTGCCAGAGGCAGCCAATTCCCATGTAATTAAGGTTCTGCTGAAATTGTGTACACAAGTTGTCAATCCTGGTGCAAATGATCAACCTATGTAAAAAAATTTCTGAATGCTCATGTGTGTTGGATTACTGGATTCCTTTATTTTGTTGCACCTGCTGGAAAATCATGACAATGAGAAAAACACAGCAGCAGGGGCTAAACTTACAGAACCTCCAAGCCACACGACTATCTTGGGAAATTTGAGAGCTGGCAGCTTCAGCCCTGTGACAGAATAGTGACATTAGAGACTTCTGCCCTGCAAGAAGGGGAGTCTTGGGGCTTTGCCCCTGTGAGTGTATCTGATGGGGCTCCGGCTTCCGTGTGCTCATATTTTTACCCTGAGCCCCAGCAGGCATACCCTTTGGCCCCGAGACTCCTTCGTCACTGAGGAGGAGCCCCTCGCCCCATCATTCCACTGTAGGACAGAAGGCCCAAGGGGTAAGGGGCTCTGCAAGTCAACCTGTACTTAAACTGTGAAAGGGCCACGGCTCGGGACACCTGGAACAGAGAGATATTGATTCTCCCAGCATAGATCAACTCTTACACTGCTGAATAGAGCTTTTTCCAGATGGTGAGAACAGTAAAGAAAGTAATGAACAGATAGTGAACTAAACGCATAAAGCCTGTCTAATGGTGGAATTCTAACTTCAATTTTGCCTTTCCAGGCCAACTTGTGCTGGAAGCTGCACGGAAGCAGGGGCTTCCTTTTTTATTTCTTGCTCCTTCAGTGAAACTTTCCTAGCCAAACGAAGCACCAATGTCTATGGAATTTTTTAATCATGCAGACTTTTTCCTTGTTGTGACTGCCTCGCCCTCAGTTTTTGTGGTTCTGCCCACTTCCCTGCTCAATTTGGTCTACACTTAAGCCACTGCGCTTTATAATAGCTACGGTTATCACCACAGATGGAGCCTTTGTCATTTTTGGGTGTCAGGATGAACAGAGATTGCTTCAAACAAATTGATCAAGAGTTGCTAAAAGACTTGGAACAGACACATAAAATCACTGCCACGGCTACTTTTCGATGAAGGCCTCATATACAGCACCTGAAAGATGAAGTGCAATGTTCTCTTCTTCAGTTTAAATAATGAAGTTTCATTCACTTTCTCATTTAACCTTCACAAATAAGACAAGCCTTTTTTTAAAGCTGAGCACCAATTTTCTTGTTACTTAACTTTTAACAATTGTTTTCATCACTTCAATCCTTTCAATTCCTTTGGTACTGCCATGCTCTTCAAATCATTAGTACATGAATTTAACTGATTTAACACAGTTAAACACTCACCAACATTTTTATTATTTATCAGCAGTTTTCAGATTAACTAGTTAGAAGGTGAGAAAGCCACCTACTGAATTTAAACATTTGAAGACTGGACGTCAAGATTGCAGTCTTTATGCAGAATCATACCTTATCAGACACCCTGCTCATCTTCTAGAAGCATCTACATTCTCTCTCTCTCTTAAAAGTTCGAAATGCGCAACCTTTTCTAACAAATAGACAGCTGATTCTATCTACAGGCCAAACGCCTCTCTAGTGACCAGTGACTGATTCAACTTACTGTTATTACCCGCCTGTATTCTAAACAATTCTGAAACTTTTAAATTATTTCCTCACACATACAAAACTAAATTTTCTCGTTATGCTAGAAACTTTGGGCTGCAATTTCAGTCAAAACCCTCTTAAATACACATTGTGTCAGGTGTTGGCTGTGCATGTTCTTACAGTGTGCTGCTCCAACTCTCAGCAGATAGAGCCCTGCAAATCCACAGATATCCACATCCGCGGATACAACATGGATATCTGCAGACCATTTCTTGTGGATGCAGATCGGATACAGGTCCACATATTTTTATCTTCACAGAGCTAGAGCCCTCCAAATATGCGGATATCCAGGGATATCGGCATTACATGCACATCCACAGATACAACAGGGATATCCACGGACCATTTCTTTTGGATGCAGTTTGGATACGGATCCACACATTTGTATCCGTGCAGGGCTGCACAGATAGTGCACACAGCAGACCTTGAGTGAACTGCCCAATAAACACAAGCAGACTCAGATTCAGTAGCGCAGGCACGTGGCTAGGTTTATGGACACCAAACCATGGCAATAGCTCCCAGTAGACTCTACAGGGACAATAAGCATGTATGCCCATGACAAAAGACACAGTTCAGTGAATGGCAAGACTTTTTGTTTCCTAAACTGAACAAAAACAATCCCTTTGCAACTCTCTTTTATACAGTGATACAAACAAGTTTTGTACTACCCTTCTGACATGGCCAAATACCATCCTTTATCTTGTACAAGTTGGTTCGATCAAAACATCTCTATTCATCGTACCGTCATCCTGATGTTATCTAAAAGAAGGCTCAGCATGCTCTTATCATTCAGAAATCTACGTATGCCGCCCTTGGAATTAGGGTGTTTTGGTACCAACACTCAGGAACATGTTTATGTGAGCATTTTGTGCCCAGTACTTCTTTAGGAATGTAAGTTTTGATAATACCAGCTCTGTTCTTGCCAGACTGTATGAACTTGCCAGCAGGATCACAGTCTGACATTTGCTAACTTTGCTTTATACCTGCAGGACCCAACTATTTCTTTATCTCAAGCCTCCTACCTCCCACCAGGCCTTTCATGCTAGGCCCCATGGCTCAGGTTCTCACTTTCTACTACATCGCCCCACTTTTTGAGAGAGGGATGCTTTATCTGCGATCCCAGGAAATATAACGTGGACTGAAAATGACCCAGTGGGCTGAACTGTTTTTAGGTTTTATGTTCCTTGCAATCTTAACTTTTATTTTAGTCTTCAAATTGGTACATCAACCTAGCTGTGCAAGTGTCTTCACTTAAATTTGACTCTCACAATATCACTACAGAAAAGAGGGTCTCAAAGAAATTCCCTTTCTCCTGGTAAGCAGGGAATGGCTCAGTGAACAGCAGGAATTTCCATGTCCATTGTCATGAGTGTACATTGGCTCTCCTTGCCAATTTAGTAACACCACCTCACCAAGCAGTGTAAAGTCACATTCGATGAAATCAGGTAGATACAGTGTTACTGCAAAAACACTGTTCCCTATGTCAACTGCAATTAGCCACCAGAAGCCGTCTCCCAATGCCCAAAAATGACCACACAATTGATACAAGCACTACTGTTGAGGATGCACAGCACTGACACAAGGATCCAAGTGCGCGCACACACAAACAATTTAATAACCATGGAGGCTATATGATGGCAAGGTAGGACGACATGATTTTGTAGCAGAGACATGGCCTCAGACACTTAACATGCTAAAATATACACTGTAAAAAACACTGGAGAAGATCAGTCACTAGTTAGTCATCAGTGGCAACAGCCAGCATTGATAAGCAAGGAGCTTTTATATATTTGTACAGAATGCACTCAATTTTAATAGTCAAGAAATAAAAATCTACAATTCCATAACAGAAAAAAATTGTGATAAAGATAAATGCAAAAAGCCCTGCCAGTTAAAGCTAACATTTTGGTTAGTCTAATAATCTTTCCTCTTTAGAATAAACAATTTTCTAGCTATTTCTGTTGTTACTTGCAGCAAAGCACAGCATGTCAGTAAATTGCAAATTGATCTCTATTAATAGAAATTATTATTCATTCATATCCCATTTCTACTCTTCCCATATCACATTACAGGCAAATAATCTGAAAATCAAAATAAATGTCCTACAGAACTCAAGAAGGTGCTAATTACATTTCTTGTGGCTAAAAGCAGAAGGTTTCTTTTCTATTCCTGTAATGATGCAGGAACTGGAACCCAGGACGGCTGACATTGCCTGGTGTCACCAGGGGAGGGGGTGGGAGGATGCCAAACCACAATTAGGGTGCACCATGGAGAATACGCACCACAGGAAGTACAAACCAAGACACCCAGATTGACAGTACCCTGTGGCCCTTTGATTGGCCAACCACCCTATTTCACTCTGGAGCAGTGGTTTTCAAACTGTGTGTTGGGACCTAGTACTGGGTCACAAAGCCTTCAGACTACTGAGTCGCAGTGCCTCCTGCTGCCACCACCAAAAATGCACTGCTCAAAGATATAACTGTTGGGTCATGAGCATAAATTATTTTTTTTTCCAACTGGGTTCTGAGGAAAAATGTTTGAAAACTACTGCTCTGGAAGATGTCCAAAGTCTGTGGTGTTGCCCAGACAACTTCCTCAGGGCCTGCTGTGACTCCAGATGTCACCTCATCTCCTGATTTCTGATCTCAAATCCCTATAAAAAGACAAAAATCAGCCTGACCCTGACTCCAGCTTCCAGCCTTATACTACGTCTGGTATCAAGTCTCTGGACCCCAGCCATCCTGGCTCCTGTTCTTGCTTACTGAACCTGGCTTCAGCAATTCCTCCAAGCCCTGCTCCCTGACTACTGTCGTCAGTGTGTAAGCTCATGTTGCCCAGCTATACCCATTAGGCTATGCTGCATATATCCTGGTCCCTTACAATTTCACTTTTCATTGCCACAGTATCTTTAAAAAAAAAAAAAATCAAACATTAAAATGAATATCCTATGACAAAGATGATCAATTAAGAAGGCACATTATGAATGCTGGTATATTTGCAAATATACCATCTGTACTATCTTTATTTGGCTTTATAGGTGCACTATGTCATGGAAATATGCATATTTTGACACCTCCTTAGCCTACCAACTCCATCGAAGAAAGCCAGTAGTGCTCTGAACTCCTCTCAGGGAAATACGCAAATAAATTTCAATACCCTGCTGGCTCAGACGAATGGAGAATAAAGAAACAGAACATATGCTGCCATAATATGCACACCCACACCAAAACAAGTCCCACAGTTTGAGTGTAAATATAGCCCAGAATAGATCAACTGGTTTTATCTACTTCACTCTGGGTAGTTCAGGAGGGTACATTAATAGAAAGCTATTTGATCATTTAAAAATGTATAATTTTATGGGGAAGCAGAACATAGGTAAGTGGAGGGACAGTGAGCCTTATTACTTCAAGAAAATAACCTTCCTGCCAGACATCTTCCCAAAACATTCACTACATAGTTACAACAAAATAGGTTCCTAAAATTACAAATGGTTGATTATCATTAACTTCCCAAAACACTGACTCAAAATAAGACTTGAAATATCTATTTAACATTGCTATTTTTATGAAGAGTTGATATTTTCAAGAATATCATGTCCAGTGGGGCAGCCCTATAATTTAAAAGCTTATAAGGGAAGGCATTTTCTCTTATCTCTCTCTGAATTCACCCCAAGATGTTTTTACTATGACTTCCATAACCAGATCGTGTAAAACAAAAACATTCCCAATTTAAGAATGTTACAAGGTTGGCTGACAAGCACAGACCACCTTTAAAATTGGGCAACTATTCAGATGCTCTCTTTACCTACCAGCTTTTCATTTTAAGAATGGATGCAGCTTATGACACAGTTGTCTATCATTCTCCACAGCTAATGTTCAGAGTAAAGGTCCAGCTCAGTACACAAAACACCAGAGAAGCCAAGAAAAGCTTACACAGTGGTTTTAAACACTTAAAACTGGTGGAAGGAGACACTGGGTTTTTGTTTGTTTGTATTTTTGGCTTACTGACCAATTCCTAAACAATCAAGGATCCTACCTGTCTCTAAGAATAATCTTATATGTCCTAATAAAAGTATCTATTTTGCGTTGTTCTAAAGGGCTGGCTGTGTTAGTCTAGTTCAGCAAAACAAACAAGGAGTCTGATGGCACTTTTCAAGACTAACAAATGAACAAACAAAGAAATGTATTAGTCTTTAAAAGTTTCACAAGACCACTTGTTTAGTTTGTTTTGGAGCATTTTGGCTATCATTTGCAAATGAGTTCAAAGGAGCATTGACAGTACATTGTGAATATTGGAATCTGCGGCTGCCAATATACAAGCCCAATCCTGGACACGTACAGAGCTCGGTGCAAGATTTTATTTATTTATTTACTTACTTTGCCCACTATTACTATGGAAAACAATTTTCCTTAGAGTATACCCACATTTAAAAGTGAAGATGCTACTAGCTACACTGACAGAAGTTCTCCTGTTGCCATATGGGTAATCCACATCCCTGAGACGGGGATAGCTAGGATGCTGGAAGAATTCCTCCATCTACATATCACTGTTTATATGGGAATTTAATGTGGTTTAAAACTACCACTCAAGGGTGTGGATTTTTCACATCCCTGATTGTGAGAGTTAAACCCACCTAATTTTCAAGTATAGACCAGACCTTAGTATTACAGGAGATAACAATATATGCTACCTTATCCAGAGAAATATTTAACCTAATCTATGAAAAGTGTGCTCCTACCACCAGGACAGGCAACTCAAAAGTCAAATAATCTCTAGACCAGGGGTCTCAAACTCAAATCACCACGAGGGCCGCATGAGGACTAGCAGAGGGCCACATGAGGATTAGCATGGTAGCCCGAGGGCCACACCACTTGAACTTTTCTATACAATGATACTGCAAATATAGGTAATAATTGTGTCACTGCGGGCCACAGGAAATAGCTTTAAGGGCTGCACGCGGCCCATAGGCCGCGTGTTTGAGACCCCTGCTCTAGACCCTTCCCATGACTTTCCATGAGTTCTCAAACTTCTCAAAAACCTGGATCACTTTCTAACAGCTTGTCTGGGAGATCAATTGCCTTCTCTTTCATGATCATACAGTATTCTTGTGGCAATTAAAGCAATTGCTTCAATGATTAAATTAAGTTGGGAAAGCAGTAATATATTTAACTGTTTTAATGAAATTTCACAGCAAAGAGGAATCTTTTGATTGGTGCTGTGAGGCCACCCAGCACTCCACAGACCAAAAAGACAAACAGGATACCCATGGAAAACAAGCAAGGAGCCCTGTAGCACTTTTTAAGACTAATACATTTATTCATTGCATTAGCTTTCATGGGAGAAAATCCCACTTCCTCAGATGTTTTCTCCCACAAAAGCTCATGCAATAAACCAACCTGTTAGTCTTTAAAAGTGCCACCAGAGTCCTTGTTTGTTTTGCTGAACTAGGCTAACACAGCTACACTTGAATAGTGAGTACCAGAAGAAAAACTAAAATTCACCTTTTATCAGTGATTACCAAAAGAGCAGTTTTATAACATTTTGACCATTAAGAGCCTAAGTGCCCTCTAAAGGTATAATTCTGTATTTCCTATGCCAGGAAGATGTGCAAATCCCTTATAGTGGGTCTTCTGTTGCACCCAAGAGGCAAGCAGTCAAAGGCAGATGGCAAACCCCTCCCACACACAAACCATAGACAGCACACCTCACAGTTAAAGACAGGGTCCAAAGGGGTGGTCGTGTTAGTCTAGTTCAGCAAAACAAACAAGGAGTCTAATGGTACTTTTAAAGACAAACAAATTTATTTATCATGTGATTTTTCTCCCACAAAAGCTTATGTAATAAATAATATGTCAGTTAAAAACAGATGTACTTTTCTCTGATGTAGCCTGGATTAGGAATAGAAGGCCCAGGCTGTGGGTGAAGCTTTGCAGGTGCGTGTTACTGTACTACAGGAAAAGGAGACACTTGCCATAGTTAAGGACACAACCAGTCTCATAAGAATGACCCCCTTTATGACTCCCAAATGCAGCGGAAAAATATCTTTATGATATCAGCTTACAGGGTTAAGTCACAGACAGCAAGATTAAAATATTTAAAGACAGTTCTTCCTAAAAATTTGCAAACTGGCTGTTAGTACTTTTTATCCCACAAACACAACCACAATACTACACACTTGAATCATCATCATATTTTGTTACTGGCTCATGCAAGAGGAAGTTTTCAAGATCAGGAATAGCAAAATGTTTAAGAAACGTAAATATCTGGCAGCTAGACATTTGGATAATGAAGCTGATAAAAAAACAGCAACAGAATATTTTTATCACGGACATCCAAATGAGCTGGGGCTTCTTTTCAAAACTGAAGCTACAGAGTACAGCAAGATTATTTCCCACTGAAATGTTCTTTCGCCTTAGTATGTCTAGGTCCATGTAGAAAGGAAACTTTCAAAATAGGTTTTCAGAATGGAAAAACCAAAAAAGTGTTTAAGGTCCAGATCCACAAGCAACTCAAGCACTGCAACTATGATCATTGTGGGACACACACACACACACAGCTCACGCAATAAATAAATTCATTAGTCTTAAAAGCACCACAGGACTCCCCATTTGTTTTGCTGAACTAGACTAACACGGCTACTGCTGCAGAACTTCTCCGCAAAACTTGGGTTAGGAACCTACGCTCCATATACAGCAAATGCAGACAGAGAGGCACTTTTAGAAAGCAATCCACCAAAAAAAAAAACAACCACACAACACACACACACACACCAGAACACTTGGCAGGGAGTGGCTTCAACTAGCAAATAGAAGATACCAAAGAAAGGCTGCAAGTCCAACTCATCTCACACCTCTCAGTGCCCAACTCCAGGCTGCAGGCAGGCACCTCTCTCTGCTTAGGGATCCATAAGCAAAGTAGGCCTGTCAAGCCGAAACCTGGGTTTTAAATGACTTGCCAAAGGTTACACAGAAGGTAAGGCAGTGCTGAGAACACACCTCTGACCAGACAATCACACTTTTGCCACAAACTGCAGCTTTCTAATACAAAGAGGCTCAAGTTGCTGCACTTACTCCAAACATAAACCTAGAATAATTCTTACTCCTCTCTGAAAAGCAGTCAAGATCTAAATGAAAATATACTGGCCAACTAGAAAGCATTACCTTAATCACATTTTTCAGATGGTGTAACCAAAGGACAGAAGTACAAATGATTCAGCAACAAAGCTTTAACTATGTCAGTTCCAAATTTGGATCTGAAATTGGCCTTTAAGTGCCGCAGAACTCATTTATCATGCAAAAAAATGAATTTGTTATTCTTTAAATGCCACAGGTGTCCTTGTTTGTTTTACTGAACTAGGCTGACACAGCTACCCCTTTGAATCTATACACATCTATGTCTCTGATTACTTGATATGAAACTAAACCTTTTTTAACCCCCAACCACAAAAACCAAAAGCCAGAAACAAGAGCATTTTCTTCTCCTCAGTGCCTAAAAATACTCATACATTCCCAAAAAGCCAAATCCCCCCTTTTCTGAAAAGCACAGAAAGATTTCAAGGGCATTTTTAAACCCAACGCCTTCTTGCCTTGAAAAACGGTGATGTGTCACGTGATGTCCTGCCCCACCCCCAATTTTGTGGCACCCACATGTCATCTTCCACCCTGTGCTTAGACCAGTGTTTCCCAACCAGTGCCCTCAGGTCTGAGCAGGTGCGCGGTGACATTTTTTGAAAAAACTACTCCAGAGCGCTCTAGATTGGCTCATGCATATTCATGAATTCCTTTGGCAACTGTATGGCAGGGTGCCTCAAATTAATTAAAGGTAGCAAGGTGTGCCACAGCAGAGAAAATGCTGGGACCCACTGACTCTGACCAGAAATTGTTTGAGCGTAGAGATGACCTTCTTCAAGAGAGGCTGCTCACATACATTCGGTTCCATGGGTAAGCCACTCTTACCTGCTGCCTGAGCAGAGCCTTTGGCGGCCACCACACTGAGAAACCAACCAACCACAGGGGTGCTTGGCGCAGGTGGCCTCCCAGCCTGGGCGCCGCAGTCCCCAGCCCTGCCCTGAACTAGAGCAACCCGCCCTCCGCCATGCCCCATTCATTGGCTAGCAGGAAACCACAGACCCAGAGGAGCGTGGCGCGTTTCATTCCCAGCCACGGGGGGGAGGAACATTCCAATGGGGTGGGGGGGGAGCATTCGGCCACCTGACATCACCTCCCCCTCCCCCACCTTTGGTTGAAGCCCCCTCAGCTGCCCCCAACCCGCACTCACCCAGCAGCGCCCGCAGGTGCTTGAGGCGGGTCAGCACGTCCTTCTTCGGGTCCAGCGCTTTCTGGGTGGATTTCTTGACATCGGCGTGGCTGCGCCGAGAAAACATCCCGCGGCAGGGGGAGCCGGGACGAGGCCCCTGTCAGGTGAGGGGAGCCCGGCGCGCCCCTGTGAGGGGAGAGGAGGCGACACCCCCCTGCTGAGGGGCCAGGGAGCCCCTTTTCGGCGGCGAGGAGCGTGCCTGGGGATGAGGGAGTCTCGCTCCGGCGCGGCGCCGTCCGCAGTGGGCGTGTAAACACGGAACTGACCGGCGCCAACCGCCGCAACGGTTGGATCAACTGCCGCGAGCCCGGCAGGGGGCCGCACTGCGCAGGCGCACAGCGCGAGCGCTAGGCGCGCCCCCCCGCGAGCGGTGAGGAGACCAACCGCCGCCCGCACCTGGCCCGCCCCCTCCCCTCGCGCCCTTGCGCGCGGCACTACAGCCCCCAGCATGCCGCGCGGCACCGCACGTGGCCCCGCCTGCCGCGGTGCATGCTGGGGCTGGGAGGGGGACTAGCTGTAGGAGCGAGTCATGCCCTGCTGTGGCGCCACCTATGGACGCCGGCTGGGTGTGTTGCAGGGGGGCGCAGCAGGGCAAGATTTGCTGCATCATCAGTCATAGTTCTAATTAGAATAGAGTAGACGCAGAAGGTTGGAAGCAATGTTCCCTCTCATTTTTCATAGGCTGTGTGCGCAAAAAATTTCTTTTGTGCAGATTTTCAGAACAGGTGTGCAAATTTGTGCGCATGCTAGTGAGTGCGGTCAAACTCGTGAGCGCAACAAAACAAGTGTGTATGATGTAAATAATATCAAACTTTATTTTGATATGGTGATGGAAATGATTTTAGAAATTACAAAAACCTTACTTGAAACATGCTATTTGAAACTGCTTTCTTAAAGTAGAATAAAAATATTAGCATTGTAATTTTTTTGTGCTTGCTTTATTTTGTTGCGTGCATGGGTTTCACAACCTGTGTGCGCGTGCACGTGCACAGCTTAGAGGGAACATTGGTTGGAAGGGAGCTCATGACAAATTCCTCTTGCCCCCCTCGGCTACCTGCAGCAGCTTCCCCAAGACTTGAAATTAGAGGGGGTGTAGGGGTGCTCACTACATTAATCTAACACTGTTCCTAGCTGACAGCTGGGGGGGTGTTAGGGAAATCCCACGTGACTTTCCAAAGAGGAGCCTGCCCTAGCCTGTGGGATTTTTGCAACCCACTGGAGTCCCCATTGTCACGGGAATGGCTCACAACCTTTTGACAGCACCTACAATGTTTTTATGGGAACCCCTTTTTTCTCCCCAGATTGAACGGATGTGTCCCTAATAGCCTGTCCCCAGCAGCGCTCCCTTCTCCAGAGCTTGAGGGGCGACGCCCAGTGTGTTTAAGGAGGTTTACTCCTTTAAATAAAGCTACAATGTGAACAAAATAGTCAACTTCAGGCTTGGCTCCAGGCTGAAGGGCCACCCATCCCAGAGGTCTAGGTAGGGTTATCAGATGTCAGGCAAATGGAGGTCATATGCTCCTTTTTACCTTCATGTCCTCCATCGGGCAGGCATTTTAAAAATACGTGATTTTGTCTGGCTTTTTACTTACAAGGGTTAAAGTATGCTGGAACTCCCCAGAACACCCTGTTTTTAGGGGGAGGTGTTCCAAGGACCCCTAAAAACAGAAGAATATTACATTAATACTACACTTTCTCCACATGTCCCCCAACATCCTCCTTTTCGTACTTCCCTGTTCTCCTTTCCGTGCTTTGGTATCTGGTAACCCTAGGTCTGGGGCACCCTAGCAACTGGCAATTTGCTAGCTTCAGCGAGCTTCCCTGAGACCCTGGCACTTGGCTTTCCAACCCAGGCTCTGCTTGTCTCAGTCCTTCCTTCAATCACTGCCTGCTAGCATGCCTTCAAGGTATTGTTCTTCAGCCACTGTGTCAGGACATGTTACTTGCCGCAGAGGGTTGGGGAGAGCTGGAAATGGGCTGGTGTGTCCTGTAGGATTACACCCACTGCCAAGCTTGTCACAGCCCACAGAAGGTTGAGGCCCACTGATCCAGCTCAACCTTAATCAACTGGATTGGATTCACCTGCTTGCTCCAGTGTGGTGCTAGCCTTACTCTAGGGACCAGCTCCCCTGTAACATGTACATAATTACTATTTTGCAGGTGCCAAATAGGCACTCATGTTTAAATCTCAGGCTTTATATCAGGTCTTTTGAATAAAAATAACTACTGGCAAGCTTTCAAGCCAACCTCATAGGGATAGCAATATTCGAAAACAAATGGAGGAAAACAAACTGAACAAATGGAACTAGCATCACCAGTTGCAATTTATAGTTAAATTTCAGCTAGCACTCGTTTGTTGAGGCAATCTCAATCATGTTTTGAAAACTACATATTTATAGTTCAAACAGTGTTCTTAGACTCTGTGCATAGGAAAGAAAGGCCAAATGGATTTGCATAGGTATAACTGAGAACAAAATTTGGCTAAAAATTCCAGACCACATAGAATTTAGTGAGATTCTAGGGCAGGTGGGTTAATGTTAGTAGATCCCAACTCAGATTTTAGGCCTAAAAAACCCCTTATCTCATACAAGTAAATTACCAACACCCTTTTATATATAGATATAGATATAGATATAGATATATTACTGTCAATCACAGAAGAATAGAATGGGTTCACCAGAATTACTCACTGATGTTAATGGGGGGAGAATAATACTACCAGAACTCACTAGGTAAGGTTGGTCTATAATCCCACGTATCATGCACGCTGTGCCCACTATATTCCAGTGTGAATAGACAGAGTAGCTGTTAACTGAGGCTTTATCTACATAAGAAAGTTGCAGCAGTTTAATTTAAATAAGCTAAGTTCAGTCTGAGCAGTTTATTTCACTTCTGCTTGAACTGATTCATTTTGGACTTAAACTAAACTAAATCAAAATAAAAGCATTTCACAGAGAGTTTGATTTCAACAAAGCTCTACCAGAAACTTGCCTGCAAGGAAAATCTACCTATTTTCCTGCCAGCTTGTTCATTTGACTCCGCTGCTCACATCCTGCCAGGATGTTATGAACCCCAGGGCTTCTAAGATCTGCTGCTTCAGGGCAGCCCTTCAGATGGACTGCCCCCAAGCTGGGGGCTTCATCCCCTTTCACTGAGAGTTTTAAAGTGTTGCATCTGCATTCCGAACTGGAATAGAAGCCAAATAACAAAATCCGTCACAAAGTTGAATACTTTTAACTAAACTGGTTAAAATCATTTAAATCTATGCAACCTTGTCATCCGGACAAGGCCTCAGTCCCCCGCACCACCCTCTCTTCTTCCCTGACTTCCTCCAGTGAATCTTTCATTGGAAGGGAAAGGGGAGAGTGGATGTATGGCAGGTCTCAGCTCCTTCTTCGTCCCCCTGAATGCTTTTTTTTCTGAATCCACAGCTGTTAAGGGAGTCTCTGTTACCCACCCACCCCCATCCTCCCTCACCAGCTGCTTTTCTTTCTGGAGTTGGGGGAAGTTCCTAACAATTCTTCCCTTCTTTTTAGGCTCCTTTGTTTCAGCAATCTGCCTGTCCATGAAGGTCCCTCTTTTACTGAAAACAGGGCTGCCCAAAGAGAAAGAGACTCATGATGACAGAGATCAAGCCTGGGGACAAGAGTCATCTTGGCACCTTGCCTGCATTGAGGCAACTTCTGCTACCTGCCAAGGAGGAAAGGATGTGGGTAAGGAACAAGCCTGGCTGTGGAGAATATAATGTTGCAGGCAAAAGCTGTATGTCAGAGTGAGGGTGAAAGTTGAGGAAGGTTGAAACTTCATGTTAGTATGTCCTTTTGTGTTCTAGTGGATTGGTTTTCAGATTTATTGATATCTGTTGAATTCTCTTACAATTCCAGCCCTGCAATTACTTTCCATGGTGTTCTGCTGTACATTTCTTATTCTTGCCCTTTAATTTTGCATGCATACAGTGTCTATGGTTTTCTTTCTCACCATTTTCAATTTATTTGGTGTTTTTTGTAAAACCCCAGCTCCTGGAGTCAGTTGGTTATGTGAAAATCTTAGTTCTCATTTTGGGGGGAGAGGTGGGAAACAAGGAAGAATCTAGTCCTCCTGTGTGCAAAGAAAAACTTGAAAACTTGATGCAGCTGTAAACTCAATCCTCAAAAACCAGAAGGCAAAGGAAAAAAAAATCCACATTTATTATTTTAAAATCTCATGATTTTGGGACCTGACTACTGATAAGTTAACAGACGTAGAGCTGATGATCCTGCATGTTTGCCTGGTTTCTTTATTCCAGCTATGCAAGATAATATCTCACCTAGGAAACGCTTTACATCTTGTGATATTCTCTGAAGTTATTTTTCATGTGTTATTTGTCAGAAAAATTGCAGCTTCCTGAGAAAACTGAAATAGGTCATTACTGTTTCTCACATTTAAGTAAAACAAAAAACAAATGTGATTGGTTGAGGCAGTACAAAACTCAAGATCTGGTATCCTCCTTCCTTACTTAAGTTAAAAAAAAAAAAGACAATTTTCAGTTCAGCCCATCTGATAATTTCTGACATTTCCATATTTCTGTCTCTGTGTTGTTAAAAAGGAATGTTTTATATTTATATAAAATCTGTTGCTGTTAAGTCAGCCTGATTCTCCCTAAATCACTTAACTTCAGTACTTCACAAGTAATTCCTGAATTAAATACTCTCTGTTCTTCTACTAGCATTTCCTGATTACAAGTTAGCTCCATGCAAGTATGTTTTAGATACAGAAGATGAACATAGTATCACTGTGAACTTCCATTACTGAAAAAGAAGTCCATACCTTATAAGAAATTGAGATGCTGAACCTGCTGCACTTCCTAATCAAATCCATAATCCCACCACTTGCTATATTGTACTTTGAAGATAAAATCTTTAACAAAAATAGTAGTTATTACTTAAATAATAATACTTTGCTATTTATGGCACCTCTACTGAAGAGTTAAAGCACTTTCCAGCAAAGTATTATTCCCATTTACAGATGCTAAAATTGTTACATGCCCAGCTCAGACAGCTAATCATTAGCATGATTAAGACTAGAACCAAGGCATCAGAACTCTGAAGTCTCTCCTATACCCAGATTTAGGACCAGGTGACCTGGGCAACCAGCTTGGGTGCTGGGTTTTGGGGGCAACAGGCTCATGGTACCATTTTTGCTGTGAGCAACAAAAATAAAAAATAGAATGCTTGAATTAAAATGTTTTGGGGATTCTGTAAGTCAAGGCCTCGACAAATCTGTTTCTGGTCACTGTGGAGGCCAGTTTTAATAGTCTAGCTCCATGGCAGAAATGTAATGGAGAAGCACCCTCTGGCAAACAAGTAAACCTGCTGGTGCCTAGCTATAAGCCAATTTTGTCCACCCCCGCTGTAAGTGGATTCATTTTTCACTAACGAGCTCAGAACAGAAGTAAATAATAAGGTGTTCAAAAATTTAACAAATGAGGGGAGGGGATGGGCTTCTTATCTGGGATGTCATTTCATCTAAGGCCATCCTTGAAATTATGGTCATGTAGTGACTTGTATCCAAAGATCTCAAAGCATTTTATAAACAGTGAACTGAATTGCACAGCAAATCTGTGAGATGGGTATATATTATTCTTCCCATTTTACAGGTGATTCAACAGAGGCTTAGGGAGGCAAAGGCTATAATTTTCTACATGGGGAATACCCAAACCAGTATTTAGGCAAAAAAAAAAGTTAAACTGCCCTATTTTTCAGAAGTGCTGAATAATTAAGGCGCTAGTGTAGTGGCTAGCACCTCTGCTTAATATGCAGAAGGTCCTGGGTTCAAGCTGGGGGGGTTGACTTGATGATCTCACGAGGTCTCTTCCAACCCTATGATTTGATTCTATTCTATTCTAATAGTGTTGAAGGTAATAAATGCTGTGGCTGCTTAGCATCTCAGAAAATCAGATTACTTTTGACTTTTTTAGCCAAATACGGATTTAGACCTCTCACTTTTGGCACTCACATTTGAAATCTTTGGCTTAAGTTACTTGCTTTCAACATCACACCAAAATGGGCATAGAATCCAGATTTCAGAACTTGCATTTCTGAGTTTTAAAAAGTCTGTCCTTTCTCTATTAGTACTGTGGAGCACCATCACTTAAAGTACAGGGTGACATAGCAGCGCTTAAAATTTATATATCTAGAAAGAATATTTTTAAAATGGCATGCATTAAACACTGAACTAAAGGTATCTGAGCCAAATTCTCTGATGTTAGTGGTGTTATGCTAGCAGAGAATTTGGCCCAATAACTATATATGGACAGTAGGAGAGCTATTCCTCTGTCATACCTGAAAGTTTATGCAGGGAACCTACATTTGGCAACAGTCTTGGGTTCTTAAGACTAGAAGGGTCACACTGGTAAAGAAAAAACACCCTCAGCAATTAGCTGCAAGCTGACAGTGATGTTTTGGAGGAGGTCACTTGTCTTTTGTCAGCAGTGCAGAAAGGCATTGTGGAGGGCATATGGGCCAAATTGGACCCTGCTGTAGTTCCACAGAAGAAAATTGATTACCACTTACATTGAACCAAATTGGACCCTTCTATATACATCTACTATGGAATGGAAAGACAGATATGATGGACAAAATTAGAAGCTGGCATAACAAACTTGATTTGCACCAATAGTCAATCTGCTACATTTTGTGTCAGAAAATAGAAAGTGACAGAATTTTACAACTGCCAGATGGATTGGTTCACAAATTCAGGCACTGTCTATACAGAGTGTAGTGAGATTCTCTTTATAATGGGGTAAGACTGAATATGATTTTGTAGTAAAACGTGTGTGGAATAAAGAAAGCAATCTATAATTGACCTTTCAGTCCTTGTCCTCAAGGGAACCTGCATAACACTTTGAAAAGACAAGATTAGAACTTAAATTCATAACCTTACTTGGCACTAAAAATCATAGACTGAATGAAGACATGAGATATATGGCTGAGGTCTGGTCTATACTGCAGAATTAGGTCGACACAAGGCAGCTCTTGAGTGAATGGTGAGGAAGAGATGATGGATGAGGAAGGGGATGTATATGAATATAGGTGACTGGAAACTAGGAGATCCAGCAGTGCAGCAAGCCAGATCTGTCTTTGACTTCAGAGCAGTCAAGCCAGTTTCCTGTGGTCAGCCTGGGTAATCCTGATGCAAGGGAAGATGTATGCAGCTGCTTTGATATTCCAGGGACACATCTGTTTATTTGCTTTTTGTAATCATCAGAAAAGATAGCATGCAAATACAAAAGGATCAGGTGTATGGTGCTCACAGTCTTCATCACAGTAGTGTAGAGCTGTGCCGGATCCATGCTTCTCACAGGGACAGCAGACATGCAGGTTTGTGGGGCTTTTGAAAAGAGGCATGAAACACTATGGGATGCAGATAAAATTATGAGGTGGAGAACACTGCATCATGGGATGCTGAAACTATATTCTGAGTCATCTTGGCATGATTTGTTTGCCCCCATAAGATGTTGCAAACCCTTCCCAAAACACATTGCTTTAGGTGGTGACAAGTTGCCCATGGGATAGCTATCTGCAGTGCAGTGCTGTCTGTGCTAGTAGCAAGGATGAACATCACCAACACAAAGGAACACAGTGTGGACATGCAAAAGCAATTTAATTACTGTGGTGGCTGTACATCATCATAACTTAGATTTAATTTTGCAGTGTAGACTTGCCCTTGTTACTGCTGAGAAAATACTATGCCACTGTGTGTGTGCAGAATTCATGTCACTTGCAGATTTCTTAGTTTCCTTATAAAAGTGACTTTCTGATGGGAATCAAAGGGAAATCACAAGAACAGTCATGTGTCCCTCCCCTCCTGTGTGGGCTTGTTTCCAGTACACAAAGCCTCTGACAAGGGTTATATCACTTCGGGCAGGGGGGTGTTGAAAACACCCACGGGCATAGGGTTTTTTTGGTTTTGGTTTTTTTTTTGGGGGGGGGTGGCATTTTAAAAATGCATCTAATGTTTTTAATGATCACTTTCCCTAGCTGAAGCAGGACAATATAAAACACATAAAACTCTGTGCCATGATGATATCAGCTTGTACCAAGAAGCAGGCCATGAAGTCCCATGACTTGTGTCTTCTAACAGTACAATGGTGGTTGTTTCCCAGAAGTCAGATGATGCATTTCAGAAAGCTTAAATGAGAGCAATTTGTGTGAGAGACCATGGTCTTTCAGCTTCCAGGATCAGAAGTGACAGCTCTGTAATGCAATTGTTTAAGTAGAAAGATAAGGGACAAAAAATTTCCAGTAATCGTGAAATTAGGTTTTTAAAACCTTTAAACACCTGAGAGAACTTCT
Source organism: Podocnemis expansa (assembly GCA_007922195.1). Taxonomy (NCBI): domain Eukaryota; kingdom Metazoa; phylum Chordata; order Testudines; family Podocnemididae; genus Podocnemis; species Podocnemis expansa. The sequence goes on from ML682039.1 coordinate 890,459, forward strand.
CGAGGGGATAATATCAAAGCTTAATGCCTATATTAGGCTCATGCTATTCTTACTCTTCTCCACTTAGTGACCCAGCAGGGTAGCAGCATTGCCCCAATAATTTTGCCTTAAGAAGCTGAGAGGCTCCTGGAGCCTTCAGGCACAGAAAGGCTACATGCCCACTAGCATAGTCATTTGTGGAGCGTGGCTTACTCACCAATCCCAAACAGTTGGTTCCCTGAGTCCTTTTCCTCACTTTAACATGCCCAGAAGCTAGGCAAAATCTGACCCGTACAAAAAAAAAAACTTCTTTAGGGCCTGGTCTACCTTAGGAAATTAAATTGGTTTAACTGTCATTTTGTGGGTTGTGTGTATGACAAATCCACATTCCTGAGCATCACGGTTATGTCGACCTCAGTCCTCTTCTAGACATGCTAGCTACTGGCTCTTGGGAGGTGAGTTACCTGATGCACTGAAGCACTGCTGGGGCCTCTGTGTAAATAGAGTTTCAAGTGTAAACAAGCCCAAGGCATCAAACATAAATATAGCTGTGTTCTGGGTTCGGCAGGCATGTTCAGTTCCATTTATGATAGCTAGAGGTAGATGGTAGTACTGGTTATTATTAAGGTTACCCAATAGTTCACAGACCCTATAGACCCCAGTTTTTGGTTGTTTATAACTTTGCCAAACTTTAGCTGTTTGGGATTAAATTTTCCATGCTGAATGACTATCCCAGGCTGAATTTGTCTGCAAAAATGACAGTGAAAACAATTCAGCTATTTTTTTTTACAGTGAGGCTAGCGAAAAATATGTAGTTTAGCCCCAGTTAAACACTTCTAGTGACCTTTATTTTTTAAAAGTCCTACTGCCCCATGCTTTGGTGTAGGGGCTTCAGATTTGGTAAGGTGGTGGTCTTTGTGTCAGGGATGTGCCTTCTAAAGGCTAATAGGGTCATAAGTAAGAGCCAACATGAATTTGCTGGGAACAAGTAATGCCAAACCAACCCAATTTCCTTTTTTACAGGGTTGTTGGATGTGGGAAACAGTAGAAGTGAAACGACTTGACTTTAGTAAGGCTTTTGTCACAGTCCCGCATGAAATCCTCATACGCAAAACTAGGAAAGTATGCTCTAAATTTAGTCTTTTTAAATTGAGTGCAAAACTGACTGAAAGACCATAGTCTACGTGGGTGAGGTCTGTTCTGGAATACTATGTACAGTTCTGGAATATATACTTTAGAAAAGCTGTGCACAAATTGAAGAGAGACCAGAGGAGAGCAACACAAATGATACAAGGTTTAGAAAAGCTGACCTATTAGGAAAGGTTAGTCTTGGAAAAAAAGATGACTGACAGGGGACTTAATAACAATCTTTGGTTCTCCCCCTGGATTCTGTTTCCCCAAGCCTGGCTCCAGGTCTGACTGCTAGCTAGGCATGACTGCCCAAACCTGGTTCCCAGTACTGTTTCTTGTACTCTCAGTGATGCACACCCCTCCCGTATGCCTCACTGTTTACAGACACTGGAGGAGGAAGCTCTCTGACTTGAATGCAAAAGACAGGCGAAACCCAGACTAATGGGCAAAAATGGAATAGAGTAGGATGAGAAAATCGGGTGTAATAAGAGACTGTATCATAATGCAAACTCATATGAGGGTGGAACCAAAGTTGAACAGGTAACATCGGTTCTGGCATTTCTGTTTGTCATCCTTTTTAATCTACTTGTGTGTGTGTGTGTGTGTATTTTAGACATATTACATGTCAATGGACTAGGGGTAGGTTTTTTGGGAGCTAGAAGTTTGTGAAAAGCAAATTATCCATCTTTTTCCATCTCTGTTCCTGAACACCACTGAATAAGGCATCATCTGCGACAATATACAACTTTAAATGGCAATTAAATGTGGATCACAAGGGACTGTTCATGGTACTCACTTTTAAAAAAAATATTTGCAACTTTGTTCACTGTTTTCCATTCCAACTTCCTGTGATTCTTTATGAGAGAACGTCAAACCCTGGGAAGTTGGTGTCACAATGGATTAGTGAATATTGCAGCTCCAGTGGAGGGTGGATTAGCAGATGAGTGCTGCCCATTTATCTCCTTGTACCATGTCCAAACAAAGATGTCATCATCTCCCTTTCTTTCTGTCCGTTTTCACTCTCCTTTTCTGTCTCTCTTGCCTTTCTGTGCATTTTTTTAATTTTTGTTCTTTCATGTTCTTTTTTTTCTGACAGTACTTCTGCCTTATATAACATCCAGCATTATTTCTGATACATTTTCTGGTAGGGATTATAGCTCTCTTAAGCCACAATCCAACAAAACTTCAGTGCTTTCCTTATTGTTTTCTTGAAGCATTTATAATGTATGCACCTGTTCCTGAATTCCATGGAAATAAGAGATATATAATTTGCATATGTGTTTTGTTAGTCAGACAACATTGACTTCCTGTAACATCTCCCCACATTTATGGAAGGAAAAAAATTCATACAATAAAATACCAGATTTGATTTTACTCATCCAAATACAGCAGAGCAGACTTTGGCCTAGAATATGCTTTATATCTGATAAAATGAATCTATTTAGTCACAGTACAATGCTTCCCATTTCCTTAGCTACATGAAATAAGGGGATGCGTTTAGTGTGCTATGGGAGGGTTGGAATCCCTTTTTCAACCTTTATTCAAACACGAAACATGCAGTTTAACCTGTGAACACAGCCTCTCAAAGTGGACTTGACTTGCTGAACCAGTATGATCACCTTCTTCTAAGTCTGAAATTTTAATGGCAGAGATTGAGTTACAGAACTTCTCTGCTTACCTTTAGGAAAACAAACAAGGAGTCCTGTGGGACTTAAAGACTAACAAATTTATTTATCACATGAACTTTCATGGGAGAAAATCCCACTTTGTCAAATGCTTTGAAGATGGGGGGACTCACAGAATGTGAGGAAATAAATGCAGGGAAGTTTAAGTCATGGGATCAGATCACAATGTAACAGTAAATCCAAGCAGTTGTTAAGATTTAAACACTGGGGAACAGCATTATAGGGGAAGATGAGGTCAAATCACCTGTTCTAATGAGAAAAAAAAATCCAGAGTCCTTATTTAGCCCTGAACTAACACAGTCAAAATTGCAAATGAATTTCAATTCTGCAGTTCATCTTTGAAGCCTGAGCTATTATGCCTTTGCCTGCGCACGGCAATTAGTAAATCATGAATGGAGTGATCAGGAGGGTTGAAATGCTCAACCAGCAGTTTCAGAATGTTGTGATTTCTGATGTCAGATTGTGCCCATTTATTCTTTTGTGCAGAGCCAAGGAGCATTTCTAGCACATGAGGGCATAAATCACCTTGGTGGATGAGCAGGTAAGTGAGCCTTTGATGGAGTAGCTGGTTTTATTAGGTCCTGCAATAGTGTCTTTTGTGCAGATATATGGGCAAAGTTGGCAGCATAGTTTGTTGCACGGATATGTGTTACTTTAATGGTTCTGTTATTAAGTCTGTAGTTGCTGGTGAGTGTCGCTTAAGGTTGGGGGGCTGTCTGTAAGCGAGGGGAGGTCTGCTTCCCAAGACTTTAAGGAGTAAGGGATCATCTTGTAGAATAGGCTGTAGATCCCTGAGCGTGTGCTGTAGAAGTCTGACTTGGGGGTTGTAGGTGATGACTAGTGGCGTTCTGTTGTTTTTCTTTCTTGGTCTTCTGCTGTAGTAGTTGACTTCAGGGTATCCGCCCACTTACCTTTGTCAACATTTGCTGTGTTACTGTTCTGGAATACTGCTACAAAGCATTCCTTGCTAAGGGCAAGTGCTGATTGGTAGCAGAATGTAGGGATGTTTTGGTTGTTTAGGGAGATGTTTTAATTCCATTTCTGCCAGTCCCGTTAAGGGCTTGCCATTACAATTCTCAAATGATAGATCAAGACAACTTACAGTACAACTTTGTATGATAGCTAGGTCCTCCAGAAGCACAGGGAGTGACATCCTAGCTCCAAGGGCAGATTTATTATGGAGTTCAAGAGGGCCACCGTTGTCACCAGCAGTATTTACAGGTATTTGTATAGCTCTCTTCAACACAGTAGCTGAGTATGAGAGAGAGAAGCATGAAACAGTAGTCAGGGCAAAAATTTAGGCACTTTAGAAATCAAGGACTTCAGGCCCTCAATTGTGATTCAGATATAGATGCCTTCTTGGCCTATGAGAAGTCATCATCTTGATTTTCAGAAGTGCTGAGCACCTTTCACTCCATAGGATTTAGCTGAAATTGAATAGTGTTAGCTATTCAACTTCTCTGTCTCTTTTACCCCCATGTGTAATCATACTTATCTGTGTGAGTAGGGCCTGTATGAGCAGACTGTATTTGCATCAATACACCTACTGTGTGTAGGTGCTTATTAAACACTGGCTGAGGAAATAGTTTTTATTGGACCAACTTCTGTTGATGAGAGAGAGAAGCTTTCAAGCCACATGGAGCTCTTCTTCAATTCTCAGCAGACAGACCTGCTTTGTCAAAGTGTCCAGTTTTGGCTGGTCTTACATTGTAATTTACTTGTACCATTGTGATAATCTATGCATTATTCCCAGAGGTACAGAAAATTTCCTTAAACTCTATTTTATAAGATTAACTTAATAAAATTGTTGGAAAATATTGAGTGTAGAGTAATCAAATGCTGTATGAGTAAAGGGAAGCAGAACTGTACTTATTATTCTCTGATTGAGGGAAGGCCACCTTAAACTGAACCTCTCTTGCTAGGCAGGGGGTAATTATGTCACTTCCCACTGATGATGATGGTGCTGTTGTTTAAATAGTTGTGGATGCACCACTCAAAGTTCCATGAAAGTGTCTTTCCACATTTGAAAGATCTGAAGCCACTGCTCTTCATCCTAGACCTGCATAATGACGTGATTCCACCACTATGTGCTTGCTTCACACACCCAAAAGCAGTGGTGCACCATGTACAGATGCTCCATGAATGCAAATAGTAACCCAGCATTGTTTGTTTGCATGGCACACAGGAGGTCAGATGCCTGGATTCCAGTTCCAATTGGGAGCTCATGATATACTGCATGACCAGCATCGATGTGTTCAAAAGACTGACAACAACAGGGGAGAGCAGAGCAGGGATCCTTTCTTTTGGCTGGAGATGGCAGGCACTTGGGAAACTGCGGCTGTTGATAAATGCCATGACACACAGTTGGAAACCCATGAAATGATGGGACAGTATTCACTGCATCATGAGACATTGAGCCTGCACTCATGACATACCACAATCCTCTTGGTCTTCCCACAACTCCTAGTGGCACAGGGTGATGAGTTGCACAGTGGGGTAGCTGCCCACAGTGCACTACTCTCATTATTGAGGCCAGAGCACAAGGTGTAGATGTGCTTTGGTGACACAGTGAGTACTGGATGGACAGGCATAAGTGTTACAGTTACAGTGCTTTTGATCTATGCTGTAAACTTGCATTGACAAAACTTTCTAGTGTAGACAAGACCTTAGAAGGGACCCAGGGTGGTATTTAGTTTTCCCAGATTACTGAGTGGGGGCTTCCTGTCAGGGCCATCCTTCTGGGGGGTGGGTGAGAGGGGCAATTGCCCTGGGCCCCGCATTTCCCTGGGCCCCATGCCGTTCTGCCATGAGTAGGGCAGTGCGGGCACTGAACTGCTGCCCCCCATGGCCCGTGGTCCCACGCCCACTCCCCGCTGCCTTCAGGGTGAAGCCGAAGGAAGCAGGGAAGGACAGAAGGGGGGCTGGGAGCACAAAACCAGCCTCTACCCTTGGCCAGACTACCCCGTCCCCAGGGAGGGATAGTCAGCTGAGGGGCGGGGCGGGCCGACCCAGAGGCGGGGCAGGAGAGCAGAGCCCAGTCCCCAGACTAGCCTGCTCTGCCCCCAGCTCTGGGGAGGGGCAGAAATATGGGGCCAGCCTGTGGCATGGTGGGGGGCCCAGCACCCCCTTGGGGATGGCCCTGCTTCCTATGTAAATCTGAGGGAGTTGAAAAGCACAGACCTTCAGAAGGAATTGAAACAACAAAAACAATCATAAAAGAGAGATCTCTGCTCACATGAGGTTTGCGTAGCAAGGTGTTCCATTTACATCACTGGTTGAAACAACCTCTGAAAAAAGCAGAGGAAGTTGAAATTTAATATAAACAAAGAAAATAATTTAAAATGCTTTTTAAAATGGGTGAATTATAATTTAATATTTACACGTGTATTTTGTTGATGGAAAAGGGAGTTTTTTAACCAAGAAGAGGGAGAGTAAATACAGACATTCTAGTTCAGTGGCTGTCAAACCACAGGTCTGTGACCCAGTACTGGGTCACAGACCCGTGGTTACTGGGTGGCAGCACTCTGGCTCAGGGTGGGGGAGGAAGCAGGAGAGAGGAAATGGTGGGACCCGGAGCTCTGAGCGGCCAGTGGCCAAGGATAGCCTCCCTCAGCAGCATCTGGTTCTCTTCCCCGGTTGCTATAGATTTGCTCTGCCCCCAGCCCCGCTGCCACCGTGGGGAGATAGCTGGGCACTACCATTGCCATAAAGAGCTGCCTCACTCAGGCACCCACGGCTCCCTCCCGGCTGCCAGCGAAGCGCGAGTGGCTCAGCTCAGCTCAGCTCTGCACTTCTGGCGTTTTGGTTGCCCAGCATCCTGCAGGGTTGAGTTGCATTCCAGGGGCTGGGAGAGCTCCGAGGCAGCTGGAGCCCTTGCCACGCATGTGCCTGGTGCCCGCCCTGTTCCCTCTGCCCTGCGTGTCCAGTCTGCGTGGGCAGCAGGGATGAGCAGCGGGCAGGGCAGAGAGGCACTAATGCAGGGAGTGGGGCAGCTCAGGCACACACGTGGCAAGGGCTCCAGCTGCTTCCAAGCCCTCCCAGCCCCTGGAATGCAGCTCGACCCTGCAGGACACTGTGCAGTCAACAGGCTGGAGGTGCACAGTCGAGCTGAGCTGAGCTGAGCTGAGCTGAGCCACTCACACTGAGCCAGCAGCCAGGAGGGATCCGCAGGTGCCGAAGTGAGGCAGCTTTTTACATCATTGGACCCCTGCTGCACCTGGGAGGGGGGCAGCTGCCCCTTGCTCCCCTGCCGGCTGACACTCTTCTGGTGGGAAGGGGGTGCGGCCCACCCCCACCCTACAGTGGAGGGGTCGCCACATGGCAGAAGGGCCCAGAGCTGGGTCCCGAAGAAAAAAGTTTGACAACCACTGCTCTGTTTTATTGTGACCCTAGTTAATGAAAAGAGAAGGTTATCATCAGTCTCCTTTAGCAAAATCTTAGCCCTCTGTTTATTACATTTTTCATTCTGCATGATTCTAATGTTTCTGTGAAGGCTTTGTACCTGCCTCCCTAATAAAACTATTTCAATATGTAGGAAGTATAGGGACTAAAATGAGTAACATCATTTGAAATGAAGGAAATTTGAGAGGCATTCATCTGAGTTCTAAGTATCTAGGCCTGCTGACTTTTTGCTTCAAGCATTTATGCCTAACTGACTATTGTAGCTTTAAATCTACTATAGATACTCTTGTATAAGCTGACGCTGTCAGGGCAAATAAGAAAGCCATCTAGTTTGAAGAAGGGTGGAGATGGGAGGTGGCGTGGGTGGCTTATATATGAGTCACATGAAGTTGTGTATACACTTTTTCCAAATACCCACAGATGGCATGAACCTGTGGAGTTTGTATCTTGCCTGAATTGTTATTGGTCTGAGCTACTTGCAAAAGTTTTGTATGAGAAGAAATGGGACATGTCTTCCTAAGCAGCATAAGCACCTTTCTCTGGTATCATATATATGCAGGCATAAATCCTACAGTTAATAAGTAAGCAATAATTTCATAGAGTTTTTTAACCCTTACATTAGGTGGTCATTGTATACATTAGCATACAGGGTAGTGATTTTTCTAACAATCATGTTAAACAGTCTAACTGTCATTTTAAGTCATTCCACAATATCATTTTTTCTGCCATAAAACCAATCAATCTGTGGTTAATGTTGAGAAACTATGCCCAAAATGTGAGGAAATTCACAATGAAGGTCCAGAAAGAATCTTGTTTCTCCCCCTTGTGTGTAAGCATTACAGTTTGGGCAAACTGGTTTTTCCAAAATAAGAACCGGTTCTACCCTGAACCAACCACCATTCACATGACAATTAAGTGTGGGAGAACTAATATTGTCAAAATAAGGATGGAGCGTAATTTTTTGCCCATCCCTAAAACAGTCACTTGAGCCTTCCAAGTTTTCTTCACACGCTGAATTTAGCTGTATTTTTATGGAGACACATGCTGTCCTCTTGGCAAGTTCCAAAGGGGCAGCCGTGCTAGTCTAGTTCTGCAAAAAAAGCAAGGAGTGTGGTGGCACCTGTTAGTCTTTCAGTGTCTTTATCTGGGAGCAGAAAACTCCACCTAGAGGATACTGTAACTTGCTAAACAGTAGGTGTTGAGAAGGAAGAAGCTGGAAAACCCTGAATAACTCCCCATGCAACTTGAACAGGCATCCAGAAGATGTCTAGGAGTAACCAAGTATCAGTGAGATGCTGCTACTAAGACTTATGGAAATGCATTTGGAAAAAGATTAAAGATCATTTATGGTTAATGGAAGTTATATTTGCATTATGCTTTCCAGTATGTACAAAGTGCTTTTCCTTCTGTTGTTCTGTAAATATAGATCAGCTTACCCTAATGGTCCTTTGTTTGTTTTTCTTACTTGGCATATACTTAGCCTGTATTACACGAGATAGGTATAAGAATGTACTTGTTCTGTAATTTCCCATCTCTTGTGTCTGCTCTTTATGTCTCCAAGGAACAGTAATTGAGGGGAGGAAAGCAATCCAATGTGGCCACCCTTGAACTAAGCTCCTGCAGCATCAAGAGTGATCACGCAGACGTCTCAACCCTGAGTACAGTGTACACGAACAAAATGGGGGTTATTTTGTGGCAATGTCATTCATTAAATTTTCTCTCTGAAAGTAGAACATCAAGTTGCCTTGTATGGGGGGGGGTGGAGAGAAGCACAAAGCTGCCCACTGGTCACTGGTGTTTTAGAGATTCTTTTTCACAAATGATCCACTGCAGAATGTAGTCCAGTAATTATGCCCTTCAGGAATCAATCATTCCCCCCCTTAGACAAGCATAAGGGAAGCAAATCATTTTTACTAACACAGCTGGTGTTCAGATGAAATTAGGCAGTTAGCTTTGAAAAGATATTAAAAGAAAAATTTTAATTAACCTGTTCCTCTGAATCATAAGATAATATCTGATGCATATAACAGGCAAACAGGCAAAGTCTGATAAAATAATTATTTGCAATTAGATATATGCATTACAGACAATGCTGTAATTAAAATGTACTTAATGTCACAGGAGGTCCTTTATTATCAAAATCATTTGTGGAAGAACTGTGGAAGCAATGTGATTATTATCCATAGCGCTGAAAATCTCAAATGTCACCAAGAGACCAAAGAATTCCCTGTAATACTTTGTTTTTAAAACAGAGAGTGAGATATACAAGCAGCAGGACTTCTGTTATTTTAGTACCTAATCCATTTGTTACTGGAGTGGTGTTTTGGTCACATGTTCATTGATATTCTTTTCTTTCACAATCCCTGAAATCCAATATGCGATAAGTTCCAGACTAGCTTTTGCTATGCAATTAGCTATTGGAACAGGGTGTGTTTTTAAAACACAAATAGTTTTTTTTCAAATTGGACAGAAGCAGGGGAATGACATTATGCTGTTCTCACAATAAATTTAGATATTTTTAATTCGCAATTATAAGACTCATCCAGTGGTTAGGGAGCTATCCTGAGACTCAGCAGACCTGGGTTCAGTTACTGGCTTTGATCCAGGTTTCCCTGTGCAGTGGGGGACAGGAGGGATCAATTTGCCTCTGTGCCACACCTGGAATACTGCATGCTCTTCCAGTAACCTCATCTGCAAAAAGATATAATTGGAAAAGGTACAGCAAAGGGCAACAAAGATGATTAGGGGGATGGAAAAGCTTCCACATGAAGAGAGATTATAAAGGCTGCAGCTGCTCAGCTTTAAAAAGAGATAACTCAGGGTGGATATGATAGAGGGCTATAAAATCATGACAGGTGTGGAGAAATGGAAATAAGAAAGTGGTATTTATTCTCATAACACAAGAACCAGGGGTCGCCCAATGAAATTAATAGGCCACAGGTTTAAAAATCAACATAAGGAAGTATTTCTTCACACAGCACATAGTCAGACTATGGAACTTATTGCCAGGGGGCTTTGTGAAAGCCAAAACTATAATTGGCTTCAAAAGAGAATTAGCTGACTTCCTGAAGAATGAGTCCATCAGTGGCTATTAGCCAAGGTGATCAGAGCCCCAACCTCATGCTCTGAGTGTCCCTAAGCCTCTGACTAGGAGAAGCCGGGAGTGAATGATCAGAGATGGATTACTCAATGACTTCCCTCTTCTGTTCATTCCCTCTGAAGCATGTTGAAAGGCACGAAACTTGGGAAGGCTGGTGCCAGGATATTAGAGAGACATGGTGAGGTGAGGTTAATAGCTTCTGTTGGACCAACCGACTTCTATTAGAGACTAGGTTTCCAGAGTCCACCAAGTTCTTTGGGACTGGGAAATATACTTAGAGGGTATGTCTGTATTGCAAGGCATGTAAAAACCAGCCAGTTCTGTAACCTGGGGGCTTCTTGGCTGGTGATTCATCCGCATTGCCTTTGAAGTATGTATTAATTCCCTGTGGGCTTATCCACAGGTAGATTGACTGTGTGCCTGCAATAAAACAGTTGCTGCTGGTCAGGAGTGAAATGCATTGAAGCTGTGATCTAGCATCCAGTGGTGATCTGCTGGTAACCTGACACCTGACTCCCACTTTACCCTCTGGCAGGGCCAGCACAATGTGGTAAGCCCAGTAAGTGTTGCAGGGGGCACTGATGTTTGAGGGGTGCCAAAATGGGGAGTGCGTCATTGCGCCATGCTCTGACATCACTCATTTGCGCCAGCGTCTGCTGCGCTTGCAAGGGGGCGCCATTCCTGCCTTCTGGCCTGCTTGCAGTCTTTTAGACCTATTTGGATGCCTGGTGCCTGACTCCTGCTCTGACCACTGAGCGTAACCACCCACATCCTGGTCACAACAAAGTAGGCCCAGGATTAGTGGGAATCCAGTCATAGGACCTTGGATTAGAGAACCCAAGGCTTGAGCATCCACACTTACTTGACATTATTCTAGAAGTTTTCTAACACACGCTCAAAACTGGGCTCTGGTGTCTACCCTGCAGCTTTCAGACCCAAGTCAAACCCTCCAGACCACAGGCTCCTTAGCACCCTCCCAAATCATGCCCTCTTTAATTCTTTAGTTGTGGTGCACTCTGGAATAATGACTGTCCACTCTGTGCATTACATCCAGGAAGTTTGGAAAACCTGCCAAACAATCTTGTTGGTTTTTGTGCTCCCGGCTACCGAAACCTGCAACATAGAGGAGGCACCTTTGGAAGAACTTCTCTTGCTTGCACTTTTAGTCTGGAAATGGCTGCTCACTTGCTCTCTGTGCATGGCTTTGTCAATAAACAGGGTCACCATGCAACTAATGCAAAAACTGGACTCAACTTTTGTAGCTGGGCCTAGATGGGGCACTCAACTGAGAATTCTGGCTTGTATACCTGGTTCAAGTTGCAGCCTCCAAATCAAATGGGCACAGATGCCCATAGGAAAAGAACTTCAATACAGACATGATGAGTCCTCATAGGCCCCAGACAGAACTTGAAGGATGGCTTCTGTAGCCAAGGGAATGATGTTTGCTAGTGTACCAAGGGTTGTCTCACATAGCTTCTGATCTGGAAAAGGCAGCAGGATCCATCCCCTGAGAGCATATGCTGCTGACCTTGCTGCATACACTAGTCACTAGAGCTCATCAAAGAATTTTAAACTGAACCATTTTGTTTGCAATATGCAATTTAACTGAAATTGAAGTATTTAGCTTTGATACAGTATAAACATTTCATTTTCACTTTGAATCATTCTATCTAGTTTTATAGTAGATCGACATATGCATTTTATATAAAAATATATACCATGTGAGATTTTGTAGTTTCAAAGAATCAAAAAATTCAGAATTTTCAATCTGCAGGAAATTTCAAAAATCTTGGGCTTTTTGTTCTGAGATTAAACAAATCCATATTTAAAAATGCTGAATTTTCTCACCCACTGGGCATGCTCATTTCTGCGTAGTTCTGCTAGTCATCTCGGACACTGTGGGTAGTCCTTGCCTCTTCAGGGCTAAGGTATGCACAAGAAGTACAATAGCTGATCTGCTCTTCTGGCACTTGTTAGGGTCCCTTCTCTGCTGTTTGAGTGGGTTTGATAAGGTTCCCATTTCTTGTCCATCCTTCCAGTTTGGTGCTGCAGAAGAGGGCAGTCTGTTATTAATGGTGTGTAGCCACACCCACCCACAGTCGAATTCTGACCTTCTGTACCAGTGGCAGTGTCAGACCCTTCAGCCCAGACCACTAGGCGAGCACTCCAATGATGGTCTTTGAGGAATTAAGCTCAAGTTATACCCCAACTGTCCAGTGCTCTCCATGCTTCTAAGTCCTTTCATAGTGACCCAGCCCTCCAGCTGGGTCCCTGGCCAGATATCCCCTTTCAGAGGAAGTCCCAGTCCTGGTAGACCCCACTTGGCTGCAGAGGCCACCCCTGGCCTCTTGGCAGTCTTCTATAGTCTGGAGGAGACAGGGAGGGACCCAGACCCAGCTACTTCTCCAGGCCCCAGACCTGGGACTCTGCACACCTTGTTGCAGGTGTTGCCTCAACCCCCCTTAATATGCAAGCTCCCCCTGGGCCACTTCCCTGCATCTCTCCACCCCATACCTACACCTTTTCGTGGCTCCTGCAGAGCCCCAGCAGCCTTAAATTGCTTCTCCCCTTCTCAGAGCTTTCTGCAGTCCTTCCTCCCCACACTCAGTCCTTCTGTAGAGCCCTGTAGCCCACAGGGAGCTGCCCCAGGTGCCAAACTCCCGGCTCTTGATCACTAGGGCTGCTGGAGAGAGAAGGCAAGAGAGACCACTCCTGAGCTGACTCCCCAGCCAGCCTTTGTACCTGGCCCTGAGCCCAGCTTGGCCCAGTATCCTCTCCACCTGACTGGCTGCCCTTGCTGAGCCATCTTTAAGCCTTCTGGGTCAGTGCAAGGCAACTGCCCCATCTAACTAGGCCACAGAGATTGATTAAACATACCTTTTAACTTAGGTGGCAAATGCCCACATTTTAAAACCTGGAGGTCCTCTCTGGGTTCAGTTGCTGCTGCTAACAACTCTGTCAGAAGTCTGGCATTGCTAAAAGAAATTTCACCAAATCTTTACATTTTATCTTCTCGGGGTTGCTGTGCACTGATTACTGAGATCAATATTGTTGTAAGCTATAACTATCACTTTTCCTGTTCAAAGGTTCAGTCATTCACTGATGCAAAGTTTTTCTTGAAGTCAGTGGAGGCTAAGATTTGTTAAAATGGAGGTATCTTCCAAGTGTGGGATCTGTTTGTAGTAACAATCTGCCATTGTCCAATCAATGCTTCTTTATAAGAAGTAAAATTGTTTTAAAACATCTCCAATTAAAGAAACTTCTAGCAGGAGTAGCAAGAATCCCTGCCACATAATCTGCTTCCTCTCCCTGTCCCTGAGGCTTCTCCACTGTAGAGTTTACAAAAGAACAAAGAACTTGCCATAGCTGCACTGGGATTTTAATGAAAAATAATGAGAATATCACTAATTAGGGCAGCAATTAAAATATAATGATCATTGCTGGGGCCCTGTTAATGAACTTGAAAATTGCAGCTGTAGCCTTGTAACCAAGTCCACTTTACTGTCATCTGAAGTCAATTTGTATATCTAAAAATGGAAATCAAAGTATGCTGGCATTTATGCATGGCATTGCAATAATGACATGGGTCTCTTTGGAGCAGCCTAACCAGCCTGCTGTTACTGGCTGTAGTCTATGTTCTTTGGGTCACTTTTAGAACACAAGTGCCATATAAATGGTCATCCTCTATGTTCCAGAAGGATATCAAAAAGCCTAGCAATTTGAATAGCGAGTCTCTTGTCAATATCCACTGCCTGCTGCCCACAGGATTGGCACAGATCCAGAGTTGCTGATTTTGGATGTTCATACTCTGCATAGATACTACTTTGTTTAGCATCTTATCTCAGAGTTTCAAGTCCCATGCAAATGTGTTCTGGGTGGGTGATACCCTGTATCACACTTAGGCAAAGAGAAGCAATAAGCTCATACCATTACAGGAAGGAACGTAGGAGATGCTCATCTTACCACAGGGTAGCAGGAGAGATGGCAGGCATAGAGCACAGCAATATTAGATGTTGGTGCACAGGGTGGTTGCTACTCACCAGCTTTGAACTTTGCATTGAAGCAACCTTGTGGCTGCTGTGCTTTACACCAGTCGCTCACACCAACCTTACCCAGGCAGATAGCTGGACAATACATGTGATGTGGATTTTTATAATCACGTCCCTTTATAGTCTAGCCATGCCCATTTTGAAGTTCATATCTCAGCTCCCAGAGCTTTCTACCATTACATTTACTGCCCCATCTACTTTGCTGAAGGAGGGAATCACCTTGGAGGGGTACAGGGAATACAGTTCAGTGGTGGTAAAATACGGAACCCATTTTAGATAAGCTCAGCTGCCTACAAACAGAGCATAGCTTCAAGCCTTATGTGTACGTGCCACATTCAGTTGCATATACAAATGTATTTCCAGACACATGTGCAAGAGGAGCCAGCCTCAAGATGATGCTTTTAATCAACAAACAACCTAGTGGGTTCAAATCTACAAAGATAAATGGAAGAATTATGTAATGCTTCCAATGGTGATGCAAAAGCAGGAGGACCAACTGCTGGGCAGACTGTAAAAACTAGGGCATAAACTCCTAATTGGCTGTTTTCTAAACTTAGATTTCTGCCACCAACCACAGCAAGAGCAAACATTTTAGACGCTTTAAGGGTATGTCCACACAGGGCTTTTATTTTGAAACAACACTGGTTGTTTTCTTGTTTCGAAAGGAGGGAGCTCCTCATTTCAAAACAAGAGCCCTCCCTTCGAAATAGCTTAAACCACTTTGCTTTCGAAAGGAGGGTTATTTCGAAACAAGCCCTTTGGACATGTTATTTCAAAACAATCCTTGTTTTGAAATAACAAGGACCTTCCTCCCAGGGTGCATAGCACCGTGGGGGGAAGGTCCCACCCCCCCAGCACCCTGGCCAGGGATCAGCACCCTGGCCAGCATGCTGATTGGGGTGCAGGGGGTCGGAGGGTGCCCCAGCCGGCTTCCCCCCCGCTTCCCTTTGCTGGGAGCAGGGGGGGATGGGCGCCTCAGCCCCCTTTGCCCCCCTACCCGCAGCAAGGGGAAGGGGGGAAGCTGGCTGGGGCTGCCCCCAAGCCTGGGGCTCCCACCCCAGGGCTTCCCCTGCCCCCCGCAGCTGCTGCCAGGGGCAAGGGGGCTTCTCCTGCCCCCCCCATGGCTCCTGCCGAGCGTGGGGGGGCTTCCCCTCCTGCCGGCAGGAGCCGTGGGGGTCAGGAGAAGCCCAGGGGCGGGGCCTCCCCAGCCCAGCACAGGGCCTCCCTCCCCCTCCCCTCCCCTCTCCTATTTCGAAATAACGTCACAGTGGACATGCTATTTCGATTCCCTTTTTTTTCCTTATTTCAAATTAACTTTTTTTTTTGTTATTTCAAAATAACTTGTTTTGAAACAAGGCCTTATTTCGAAATGGCTTGTTTCAAAACAGTTTGTTTCGAAACAAGCACTTGTGTGTGGACATAGCCTAACAGCCTTAGCTCAGAATAAGATACTCCCCTTGAGTTTGTCATGCCACCCACATAAGTCCATCTCGGAGCTAGATGGCCCCTTACCTCAAGAAACACAGCCAGATTCAGGTTATGTCTGATACCACAGGACCAGTCACTTGCCCCAGGTCAGTTACTCTTTAGGTCCCAAACCAAAGACAACACTGGTAGCCAATTCCATAGTAAATTACATGAAGATGTGTTAAATAGGAAAAAGAAATTAGACTTAGTATCTAGGGTAAAGCAAGCCAACATAGACACAGAAATGAATTAGTCTTAGGATTCAAAAGGAGATATGAGCTCCTATAACCAACAAGCTCTGGTCAGCCTTTAGGCAGTGTTTAATTTGTAATGAAAGAGGTGCTGGGGCTCAAGCAATTTTTTTACATTCATATGTGAAGCAGCCAGCCCAGAGCTGCAGGAGCTAGGAATTACCAATGCTAGAGATGTCAGGCTCAGCCCAGGCACAAATTAAGCACTGTCTTTAGCGTTTACCCTAAGCAGGTGGTGTTCTCTTGCTGATGCCTAGAAACAGTTTGTCCCCCAGAGTCCAGGCAGTACAGAGAACCCTTGTTTCGTTTGCTTGTTTTTAATCCCTCTCTTGCCATGACTGCTGACTTGCAAACTCAGGTGATGGGACGAGTCCACTAGCATGACCCATCTTCATGGGAAGGAGAGCAGAACAACCCAAGTTTTTCTTTCTTTTGTTGATGATTCCCCAGTTCAGATTTGGGGAGTTTCCAGATGTAAAAATCTACCCATCACCTGGCTGTCAGGCATGTCAGTCTCTTTTTTCAGGAGGGGGTGTAACAATTTCTGTAGAAGAGCAACTCTTCACACTAATTATGGTCCTCTCCATGACAGTAATTAATAAAGTTCCAGAGCAGGTGATGTGGATTTTTATAGCCCCATCAATGCAACTGATCAATTCTTAAATTACATTATAGTCCAGACCCCAGGTATTATAGGCAATATTAATGCAGGCAGCAACTTACAAGCATTCAATAGTCTAAAGACTCTTATAATTCTAATACTTACTTCATGAGTATTAGCCCCCAAGTGAAGTGAGGCAGGCTGATGCTATTTAGCCATTAGCATCCAACTGAGACCTGGGGACCTTGGTGTGAGGCAGCATGTGGCCTGCTGACACCACAGATAGATAAAGAGATTTGTGTAAGAAAACTGATGGAAAATTCAATCTGGGTTTAAACAAGACTGACCTTCTTATAAAAGTTTTGGGGTTGTGAAGCCTTCATAAATATAACATTTAAATTTTGAAGCACAATTGATATTTCAGTCAGTTTGGATTTTAATTAGGAAAACTTTTCTGTTCCTCTAATGTGGTACAGATACAAAGAAAAGTGGCATTTAAGGGGTTTTCAGATTAATTGTGATTGTGAGAGTGGCACAATGGCACAAAACAGGAACCCATCAATCAAGCGGAATATATATATATTTACATGCTCTGAAGAGGTATTTAATTAGTTAATGGTTAATACAACTTCCACCCACTATTTATAAGTGAAGGGTCATTAGTTACAACTGATGTGTTCAAGCTTGAAGGGCAAAAATAAAAAGTGTTGGGAAAAGTTGATCTCATGTTTATTCAACTGGTAATTTGAGGAGAACAAAGCAAATTGAGCCTAATGGCTATGACAGAGTTACAGCAGAGTGGAATTGGGTCCAGTATGTGTTTGTGGTCAGCTGCTGCTGAGAGAAGGATGTTTGGTAATACACTTCAGTGTTAGGATCAAGGTACAGTGACATGAAGTCTATGACGCTGGTAAATATAAAAGCTGTTAAAAGAACAATGACAGAATCAGACAGATATTCAGAAAGCCCCAAAATGTACCTTGTCTTTTACTCACATATTGCAGAAGTGATGTCACAATTGGCATTCTTTTCTAAAATTATTGATATACAGTAAGGTTTATGGTGGCCTTTACAATATCTCTGAAGTGTTTTAGTTACTTTTACTCATATACCCAAAAAAATTCCTAAATATTTCTCATGTACAAACAAATTGTATGACAACATTCAGTTGAATATTGGGCAGTCACATTTACTGAACTCCATACTTCAATTGCCTAAGGCAGTGGTTTTCAAACTTTTTTTCTCAGGATCCAGTTGAAGAGAATCGTTTAGGCCCGTGACCCAAAAATTACGTCTTTGAGCAATGCAGTCCAGTCTTTTGGCAGCAGTGTCAGGGACTGCAGTGCCCAGTGGATGAGGGTATGTGACCCAGTACTGGGTCCTGACCTCAAGTTTGAAAACCACTGGTCTAAGGGATAGAGTTCCAATTTCATCTACCAGTAAAGAGGTGGTTCAATTCTTTGCTAGTTCTTTGGCACCATCATAATGAACATGAGTAATAAAAATAATTTTCTGTCTTGAGGAATGGAAAGACTCTTCTAGGGTGAACCTTTCTTTTGGTCTTGGGTATAAAAAATTAAAGCATGCAAAGATATAATTTATCTTATTATGAAACATCTCCTCAGGAGTTAATATAGTGCAAACCACAAGCTTAAAGTTTATTCAAATAACTTTGTTCATTTATTTCATTTATTTATTTGTTTTTATTGCTAGTGTAAATATCACACTCACCTGGTCACTGTGGACTTGATCCAAAATCCATTGAAGCCAATGAGTGGCTCAGGGGCTCAAGCCCTTGAAGTGGGAAATCATAAGGGTTATATGTTATTATACATCCACCCAATATTGGAGCAAAAATATTAGGCAGCAAAGCAAGCCCCTCCAAGAGGAGTCAACGGTAATCTTCCTAAGCTGCAGTGTGATTCAGTGTTTGAACTGTCTCATTCCAGATGAGCACAAAGAGTCCCTCAGGGATAAATAATATTTACATGACTATAAACATGATGCAACAATCAACTAGAAACTAGTACAAACAATATTACCCCTCCATATGCACTAATACAGGTGGATACAAGCAAAGAATAAAATATTGGTCATTTAGCAAACCTGTTTTTGGCATCTTGAAAGTGATTTGTCACCTAGTTTGGTACATCTTCAAGCAAGCCTTGTCAGGCTGGTTAGTGTCTGTCCTATATGAAGTCCCATGGGTGTCTGTAAGAAACTGAGTGATCACTCCTGCAAATGCTTAGACTGGTAAGTCAGGCCCGATCAGAGACACGCAACTGATATGAACATCCTGCTATCAAGCAATGTGACACTTATAAAAATTTGCCATAGCTACATTATACCAGGCACAAGTTAAAGCCAAGTTTCAGGGTTGCTAGTGAAGTTCTGACTTGATTGTTGTTTCCAAACAAGAACACCAAGATGGCTGCCAAAGTTAGGCTTTTAAATCCAGATTTAGGCAACTAAGTAAAAGGTCAAATTTTGAACACCACACAGTTATCACTGACTTCAAGGAGAGCTGCAAGCTGATCAGAATATTTTAAAAAAAAAATCAGGATTATATTCTGGTACCCAATGGCCTGTGCACACATGAAATTTAGTCTGGAATAAAAAAATGTTTGAAGTGAAAGGGGATTAATTAGTTCTGATTAACTCCCTGTGTGGTTCTTATTCTAAATAGGAGTAATTTATTCTGATTTAGCTTAATCCACTTCCAAAATGGATTAAACTGATTTTATAATCAAGTGCTCTTTTTCCATACGTGTCCACATGAGTTAATCAGGAATAGTTCCCAGTGTAGACAAGCATTAAGAATGGTGTTTGAAGTCTAACTTTGGAGACCTCTTTTTTAAAAATCTTGGTTGAAGTCTGATAGGATATTCCTGTCTCATAACATTCATATTTATGATTTTACAGGATTAATCTAAGTTATGGGTTCTCAATTTGGGGGTCACAACTACCTCCTTCCCTTTCCTTATAGCAGGGCAGAAGAGGGGTTCTGAAATGTCTGTGCTATAACACTGGGTCATGGAACAAAACCACTGATCCAATCCAATTCTGATTTATATCTCATTCAGTTCCTCACTCTCCCTTTAAAAATAAGAAATAAATAACTTAATTCAAAGTAAAAGATTCTTTCTGTGTTAGTTCACCAGGAAAAGTCCTCTAAAACAAGATTTAGTATACAAGTTTAGCAGCGATGATAAAAGGATAAAATGCTGTGTAATGAGAAAAGTTTTCAAACACAATTTAAGACCCCAATTCTGTTGCCACATTAATGTAAATCAGGAGCAACTCGCTAAGGACCAGTACTAGCACGAGCAGAATCAGGTTGCACATTAGCACTATGAGATGGATAGTCAGCAAGAATGACATGAGAAATAAAAGTAACACATTTTAAAGTGTAGGAGGTGTTTGCATCTGTTCTGGGCTGGTGTGCCACATCATGGGTGTTGGCTGCCGTGTGCTTGAAAGGTGGGGAAAAGTAGCATGACCCTCTTCTACCCCCAATAAAATTACCCATTTGGCAATGCCAAAGATTTGCCAAATATGGTAACATGGCCCAATGGCCAGAATTGGCAAGGCAGCATAGCCTAATGGCTAGAGACAATAAAGCCACCCACCTCTGCAGGGGCAGTGTGGCCAACTGGGGGAAAGAGGCACCATGAAAGTGTATGTGGCACCCAAGGTAGGGGACTCAGGTCCTCTCTGCTACTCAAGCCCCAGCATAGGGCCCTGGCAGTGGTAAGAGGTGTTCACTTCCAAATCAGCTAGGATCCTTCCAAAACACACACTGACCAGTTCCCTAGTTGTCCCACTACACTACTAGTTAAGTCCCCTGGGCTCCTTCCTACCCTATCTTCCATGCCAATGACCCATAATATCCTAGGGCCTCCAAAGTCTTCAGCCAGGTTTCTCCTGGTGACTCAGTCTCATCTTCAGATTCATCTGCTGACCTAGAATTTGCCTGGGGTGCAATGTAGTTTAACTCCAGAATGAAAGTTTGCAATAGGTCCCAGGAGGAAAGTTAGCATGCTTCCTCTTCAAGAGCCAACCTAAGATAAGCTGGGACAGATGGCTTCCTTTTATAGCTAGTCTTCTGAATAAGCATGACCAGCAGCCATGGAGGGGTATGGTAGTCTCAGCCTGCAGTGCATGATTAACCGTCTCTAGGCCAGGGCATGGCTGGAGCACCCCACCACAGTAGCCATCTTTCAACCTTTTACAGATCACAGAAGCTTTTCTTTGGCCATGGATTTAGACAGACCATATCCAGCCAACATATAGCTCTCTTGCTGCTTTCAAAACAAGTTCTGTATGTAGAGCAGTGGTAGGATGGTCTTTTCTCTTGACCCATGCAGCCGCCCCTGCTTAGGGCAGCCCTACCAATAGCAGAACAGCTTATAGCACAGGCATGCTGAAAAGAGAGGGTGTGGTGGATGAGGTGGCCTTTGCACTATTTTTGATCAATGGAGTGGGTGGATCGCACACCTTACTTATTCTGAACCTCTGGAAAACTCCCAGGTGAGGAGGTGATTATCTGTAAGCTCCACAAGGAGTAGGAAGGATGATCTAGGATAGGAGACTAGACTGCAACTATCCATGCAAAATACAAACTGCTTATTAAACAAAAGAAACTATTATAACCCTTCGAGTCTTTGTAGTACTGCTATAGTCCCACCATGCCTTGTTTATAATCCTTTGCCTTTAAATTAAACCTGAGCTGAACCTTAGCTGATCCTAGTGGATTATGAATAAGCAGATTTTTAGCTGGTACCTACTGTTTTATCAGTAACTACTTATGTGTCCTCTTACCATCCTTAGGGAAATGGTCCGGTGACAGAAAGGCCTCCTTGTAATTGATGAATGGCAGGTGTTTTCTGTGTTTGATTAGATAGTGATCTACTGAGGTGCTTTCAGCTTACCAGGAACGACTCTAACCAATGTTTTCTGTCATAATGACTTGGTTATTAATAATTTTGTGATTAATAAAATAATGGATTGTTGAGCAGGTGTGTTTAGCTTATCAGTTATGTGAACAAGATTCCATGAGAAGAGCTCCACAGGTCAGTAGGTCACTTTCTTTGTATTGCTTCATGTGCTGACTATATAAGGGAATGTAATGTTGGATAGCTAGTTGTAACAGTCTAATGATGACTGCTGCTCACTAAGCTGGTCTAGTAGCTATCACCTTCCTTTCTGTCTTGTGCTGTATTGATATTTTTACTAATAATCTTAGATTAATAAATTCCAGTTGAGCTATTTATTGGACACATCTTATTATAAGATTAATATATTACTAATAAATAATAACATTTGAACAGGTAACAACTTCCTGCTGAAACTGTAGATCCTTCTGCATTCCTGGCTAAATTCTGAAGTGTCTGTTTGCTTGTTTCCTGAAGCTGTGCTTTTCTGCAGTGTTACCTTATGGATCACCCAGGACCTTCTTTGCTTTTGTCACTAGCTTTCACAAAATGTAAGTTTTGCACAGGACACCTGAGTGGAATGAGACTGATTAGTTTCAGTCTCTTTTCAGCTGCCTGAGAGTAAGTGTTGTGACAGTCTATCTCTACTGAGTTCTCCCTACTTACATTTGTAGTTCTGTTGCTATCATAGGATGCAATTGCCTACTCTGTTACACTTAACAGGATCCTTCTGCAGCTGTTTGCTAAAATACAGAACACTTTGTTTACCTATTGAGAAAACAAGGATGCATTATTTTGTGTGTTAACAATGAACATCCCCTTCTTAACCTGCCTGGATGCAAATAACAACAGCTGACTGATTGGATTTCCTACATTCACTTGCAGTATTAGAAGACAAAGCAAAAGCAGCATTTTCATGTTTATTGTCAGCATTAGCTCAAACAGTGTAAAGCAATCAGCTATCAAAATGCCATTTTATATTTGTACCTTGCATACAAAAAGTAGGTGCTTCCTTTTTCAGGCAGGTCTTGCTTTACATGTATCATCTTTTACAAGAAAAAAAGCAGTCCCATGGATATGCACATGCTAGTGAAATACCTAAATGCCATGGCATTCAGAACACTTTCACTGTGTATTGGAGACAAATTATACACTCTCAGTCACTGATGTATAATATATATATATATATATAACATAATAAAAGTAAAATAAAGGGCAGGTGCTCCCCTGAGAGAGATTTCCATTGTGCAGAACTGATCCTCTGTACTGTACTACTGTAGGTGTGCACACGGGGTGCTATTCAGCTGTATGTAGAGAGCCTTGGCAAAGATTTATCAAGTCTATGCTATGCCATCCAAATAGACACAGGTTCCTATCTATTTACACCATTGTAAATCCAGAGTAATTCTTTGACCTTAAATCTTTGACCTTCCTCTCCCTTTGTGCTGCTGGAGATGCATTGAGAGGGGCAAAGGACCCTGCATACTTCACTCTGAGTATTTCCAGATGATCCATGATCCTTTGGGGACTGTGGCCAGTTGGTGCAAGTTACATCAGTCTGTTCTGGGATTGTGGCAGAGTCAGAACTGGTTGTTGGTTCACAGATTCTCCTTTTTGGTCACCCTCCTGGGTGGAGGAAACCTGTCCTGAGCTAAATGCTCCTCTAGCCTTCCAAAGAGCCAGCTAACCTGATCTCACTGGGGCCCAGAGCCTGGCCAGCAAACAGGCTTGTTCTTTCTGTCTGAGCTGGAAGAGAGCCTTATTCCTGATGTTCCTTTCTCAAGGAGCGAGCTCACACTACAGATCATCAAAGCACTGGATGATCACCTAAAAACCCAGCTAGAGAGCTGCTCTGTCTTCCCTCCCCTGCAATACTGAAAGTGGCCAGCAGGGAAATGGCTGAGAAGGGACCGCTGCAGGTCAGCATCAGAACCGCTCCTAACGCTTTGTCTACGCTTACAACCCTGCAGCTGCCCTGCTGTAGCACTTAGTGAAGACACTGCCTAGGACAACAGGAGAGCATAGGTACTCCACCTCCAAGAAGGGTGATGTTTGTCAATGGTGGAAGACTTTCTGTCAACCTAGCTGAGAGTTTGGTCAGTGTAGATGTGTCATTCCACGGCCCTGCGTGATACAATTACACTGACATAAGCTGTAGTATGGACCAGAGCTAAGATTGCAGGGGAACCACTGGGAAGCAGTTGTGGAGGTAGCACCATCTCTCTCCTCTCTACAGCAAGGGGGGCAATAAAAATCAATTCAAAGCACAACATAAATATGTCTTAATATGGCCACTTTTGTGGACCACAGTTTAGAGCAATGGTTCCCAACCCATGGCCCACAGGATCTTTCGTAGTGGCTTGTGGCTCTTTTCCCGCTGGCTGGAAAAGGGAGTTGCTGCCTAAATACCCAGGTAGAGAGTGTTGCCAGTGCAGGATCCTTGCTGCAGCTAATGGGACAGAAGATCAGTGCTCACTTCCCCTTGGCTGTAGCATGAAGCCTGACAAAGTGCTCTGCCTAAGTCCTTAGACCCCAGGGTCCTTGCTAGGGCCAAAGGAAGGGGAGTGCTCATCTCCTATCCCCCTGGCTGGAGATGGGAACCACTGCCTACGAATCCAAGTGGAGCCCACAGTTTCCCTGCTGCAGCCAGGGGACAAGAGATCCTCCTTGCTGAACTCTGTCCCTCTGGCTGCAGCGGGGGGTCTGTTGGTGGAAACTGATGGTCCTTTAGGGTTGCAAAAATTCTGTCTGTGGCCCTTAAGCTAAAAAGGTTGGGAACCACTAATTTAGAGCAGGTCTACACAGTGGCAATATTTCAGCAGCAGTTGAAGGGAGATATGCAAAGTACACTTTGTGCATCTCCCTTTGATTTCCTACTTACCACTGTGTCTTCAGTGCACTGAGTCAAAGAGAAATGCCTTCCCTTTGGCTCAGCGCTACTCTGCTTACCAGGGTGGTCTTCAGTGATCAACTTCCTGATCGGCTGCGCAGATCTCCGTAGATCCGATCAATCGATTGGGAAGATCAATTTGAAGACTGGGTCTTAAAGTCTGAAGAGCTATAACTGGCCTCAGGAATACAGGTAGGGCACTGCTGGTCTTGATGCTAAATTTCAAGGTTTGATATCAGTTGTCTGGGTTCTGGTTCTGTCACTCTCTTGGACTGCAGCCTTGAATCTCAGGTCCCTGGCAAATGGATAATATCACCTATCTGATGGGATTTTTGCCAGGTTTTATTACAAGGATTTGAAAACATACTCATCTTCAGAATGTTTGTAACGTGACTTCTCAGGGGTCCTGAAGTTACTCTTTTGTGACAGTACCTGTCATCAACTGTCTTCCCACAAGGAGCCAGTGTCACACATCCTACCCCAAAGAATGAAGCTAAAAGAGAAAATTAAGTCTATCACATCAAAATTCTTGCTCGGTTTTTACTGTTGGATGTGTCAGGAGAGTCTGCATTAGAGAACAGCATCCCTTTAAAGCAAAGAAAACTCATAGGGATCAACCTTCAGCAACAACAGAAAGAAGAAAGCACCTTATTCAAGGGCTCAGTGTGAAAATGTACTAGAAAAAATTATTCCCTAACCAGAACTGTAAACCTTGACTGCACTGTCTGAATGTTTGCAAATCCAGCATTGTATACTCCATGTGTTAGTCTCTGTTATGACTCAGAGGAAAATATCTGTGAATTCTGTCATAAGATAGATATGTTTGTACTGGGGATTAATGTTGCAGGGCTGTCAAGCTGTGACAATTTGAATGAGGGAGATTTCACATGTCTCATTGAAATGCGCAGCAAAAGCCTTGTAAGAGAGGTGTATTTTTAAAACTACCTCAAATATAATCCAAACAGGAGAGTTTCCCTTCTTTAGAATTAGGAGATGTGAATGCTGCCCACTTCACTTTGTAAGGTGGACTGCTTTTTACTGGGCTACTACTAGGATTTCCTGAACAGCTCAGCACTGGCCATTGGAACCCAATTTTCAAAATGCTCAGATTTTAAATGTGCTGGGCTCTTCTGAAAATCTGCCAAAATAGGAGATAAGCTGTTTTGCAGATCTCTTCCTTAATGATGTGCCTAAATGGATGCTGAGGTCTGAAAATCTGGCCTCAAATGTGGGTGTCAACCCCTTGAATCCCCTCCATAAATTCTTTTGAAAATCTAGCCCATAGTGCTTCCAAGTAGCTAGATTCTATAGCAAATTAAATGAAACAAATGTCCTATAGAATAATGTGTATATCAAAACTCAGATGGAGAGAGTGGGAAGGAACTTCCCCCAAAACAAGATACAGATCATCACTGCCCCAAACATCTCTTTTATTTTGAAAGCCTGACTCTTTGAATTTTATGCCTGCTCTAGCCTCTGCTGCATCCATGTCAGGCCCAGCTTTTTACCCTTTTCTTGTAGCTTGAGGGCTTGCCGAGTTGCACAATCAGTGGGTCCAAGTTCTCCAACCAGAGCACATGCCTGACATCTTCTCTCCTATTTATTCAGCTGGATTTGAGATGAATATAGGCTGCCAGAGTGGATTGATTCTGGTGGTTGGGTTGCTTGTATTTGCTCCTGCCAAGCTAATGATGCCCCAAGAAATGGGAAGGTGCTGTTGAGGTGTGGCCATAGAGATTTGTGAGAGGGTAGAGCTGTGAAGACAGGTGCCTTTTCTGAGCACTGGGTTATCTTGCTCAGCACAGCAACCGTGCTACGAGCTGTGAAGTGCTGTTGATGAAAAAAAGGTTCCAGCTGATGTTCTCAGAATAAATTCAGATGACCATACTGAAGCCAGTACTCCTGTACTCAGTACTCCTGACCATACTGAAGCCAGTGGGAATTTTGCCATTGATTTCAATGAGGCTAAGGTTCACCTATGCAATATAGGCTTTTGGGAAATTTAACTCACATCAGTGTTCATATCTGCTTGCCATTTTTTTAATTTATCAGTGGGTTTGTCTATACAGAATGGGCTATCCTACCGGAGCTGACTTGAATCCAACTGGCCCTGGGTAACAACAGCAGTGAAAACAGAGCAACACAGTGCAGATTAGTGAGCTGACTTTCTGGCCAGGGTCCCTGCTGGGCCTTTTACAGCCGATTCTGAAGCTTGCCCTGGCTTCTTCTCTGATACAGTTCCAGTGTCCACTGGAGTCAAGCTTGCTTTGGTTGGCTGACCACAAAGGAAGAGCTGAGAATGGGATATAGTGCTATGGGGTGGCAAAGTAGACTGTCCAACAGTTTAGCTCATTGGAATGCTTGTGACTTTCTTGACTCTGATACTTGCATTTTTTGCTTTGTCTTTCAAATGTGGATTCTTTAGTTCTCATAAGGGTGTCGCAGTGGGATAATGGAGCTATTTAAGGGCTATTTCTGGGAATAGGCATTTTCTGATAAAACAATATGCCTGGAAATTTGACAGATCAAATACTGGTTTGCCAAGAAAAAAAAATCAGAAATGCTTTAAACATTCTAAGACTTTATAAAATATTGAAGGCCTGGCAGTAGAGCCTTGCAAATATGCAGATATCTGCAGATATCTGCATTATGTCTCATCCACAGATGCAACAGATATCCGCAGATCATTTCTTGTGGATGCAGATTGGGTATGGATCCACATATTTGTGTCTGTGCAGCGCTCTAACTGACAGACATACATTTAGAATGATATTGCTTAATAGAAGAGAAGGCATTTTAACTAAATTTTACCAAAAGCCTTCAGTATAAACTGTTGTGGAGTTAATCACAGATTTAGACTCCTACATTTTCAGACAAGCTTTGAGACAAACTTGAGTCTTATCTACAGTGTGATTTCAGCAAGTTGCTACTTATTAGTGGAATGTTTTGTTCGGCAACAGTTAAGCATCAAAATTCAAGGAAAGGTGTAGTAACCTTCACTTTTGGAATACATTTCCTTCCACCTGTAACGTCAGGCCTACATTTCATTTTGCACAGATGTTTTTTGAACCATTGGCTCTACAGAATGGTAGCTAAGCACCGGGCATAATGCCCATCTCATTCACACTACTGGAAAGCAGGAGTAATTTCACTGGCCTGAAGCAGATGGTGCTACTGTAATGTTGGGTTACTTACCAGTAACCGTCCTTCTTCAAGATGGGCTGCTCACATACATTCAGTTACAGGTGTCTACATGCCGCAGCGCATGGTAGCTCAGAAAGCCTTTATCCTTAGCCTGTCAGGTCAGGGCACACGGCCAATGCTCCCTCCATGCCGTGACTGCAGCTATAGAGGTGACCATGACCCTGACCTTCCCAGTCCCTTATTCCTTCACCAACTCCGGTTAGCGGGGATGGTGGGAGGGATCTGAATGTATGTGAGCAGCCCATCTTGAAGAAGGACAGTTACTGGTCAGTAATCTACCATTCTTCTTCGAGTGCTGCTCACATCCTTCAGTTACAGGTGATTGCTAGCCATACCCAAAGATGGTGAGAGGATTTACAGTCTGCCTACGCTGAGTGTGGCTCTGCCCAACGCAATATCCTCTCTAGCCTGTTGGACAATAGCGTAGTGCGTCATGAAGGGATGCATCAACGAACACATAGCTGCCTTGAAGATCTCCTGGATCGGGACCTGGGCAAGGCAGGCCACTGATGAAGCCTGGGCCCTGTAGAATGAGCTGTGACAGTCACTGGGATTCAACCTTCCACAGCAGTCTTTGATGTAGTTTATTATCCACCTGGAAATGCACTGTGAGGACCCCGGGAGACTTCTTTTGCATTCAGCGACCACCACAAAAAGTTAGGAAGCCCTGCGAAATGGATGCGTGCGCTGAATACAAGTCAAGAGTGCCCTTTTCACGTCTATGGTGTGCCATCTCCTCTGGTTCTTCATAACCTGAGGGTCTGGAAAGAAAACTGGCAAGCAAATATCCTGGTTAAGGTGAAAAGGGGAAACTATCTTAGGCAGGAAGGATGGATGGGGACATAGCCCCACTTTATCAGGAAAAAACCTCATATATGGGGGTTCTGAGGAAAGGGCCTTCAACTCTGAGACCCTTCTAGCCGAGGTATTTGCCACCAAAAAGGCTATATTCCAAGCAAGGACCAGTAAGGTACATGAGTCCAAGGGTTCA
Source organism: Podocnemis expansa (assembly GCA_007922195.1). Taxonomy (NCBI): domain Eukaryota; kingdom Metazoa; phylum Chordata; order Testudines; family Podocnemididae; genus Podocnemis; species Podocnemis expansa. The sequence continues at coordinate 919,142 of ML682039.1, forward strand.
TAAGGAGGCTCCATTAGTGCATGGAGCACCAGATTAAGATCCCATTGAGGGACAGGTTCACGAGGTTGTTGGAAGAGTCTTTCAAAACCCTTCGGAAACCTAGTGGATGTAGGATGGGAGAAAACAGGGACATCATCCACCTTCTCATGGAGGGCCAAAATCACTGCTAGGTGGACTCTCAGGGAGGAAAGGGAGAGGCCCTTGTCTCCAAGGTCCAACAGATAATCAAGGATTAGGTATAGGGGGGCCAGTGTAGGCTTGACTCCTTTACCTTGAGCCCACTGGAAAACTGTTTGCATTTGGCTGTATAAGTGGACTTAGTGGATGGTCTCCTACTACCAATCAATACCCTCCTGACCCTGTCTGAGCAGAGCCTTTCTTGCTTGCTGAGCCAAGGAGTCTCCAGGCTGTCAGATGCAGCAGAAATACCAACATTTGTGGTTCTGTTGTGTCACAAATACGTCCACTTGGTTTGTTCCCCACTTGTTCATTAGGTGGGAGAACACCAAGCTGTGGAGGGACCACTTGTGGTGAGCTAGGGGATTTCTGCTGAGCAAATCTGCCAGCTTGTTGTCCACTCCTGGTAGGTGTGCTGCCACCAGAGTGAAATTGTACTTCAGGGCTAATTCCCAGAGTCTGCATGCCTCCCTGCAGAGAGCTGGAGAACGGACACCCCTTTCCCAGTTCGTATAGAATATGGCTGCAGTATTGTCCATTAGGACCTGGACCAACCTGCATTGTATCCTGTCCAGAAAGGTCTTGCAAGCCAATCTGATGGCCCGCAGTTCCTTCACGTTTATGTGAAGGAGGCTGTCTGCATGAAACCAAAGTCCTTGGGTGGAGACCCCCCACCCCGAGATGTGGGCCACCCACCCCAAATCCGAAACATTGGGGATCAGAGACGCTGTAGGAGTTGACACTTGGAAGGGAATTCCCCACATGGCTAATAGGGGTCCCTCCATATCTCTAGTATCCTCAGGATGTTCTGGGGAATTGACAGTACCTTGGACAAAGGGTCTATCTGCAGGTGAAACACCATGGAGAACCAGCCCTGAAAGGGCCTCATTCTCAGGCGTGCCATCTGTATCACAGAGGTGGAGGCCGCCATGTGCCCCAGAAGCTGTAAGCAGCGACTAGCTATGGTTACTTGGGATTCCTGCAGCTCCGCAATGATGGTGCAGATGTACTGAAATCTTGAGGAGGCCAGGAAGGCCCTCCATTTGCAGGAGTCTAGGAGAGCTCCTATGAACTCTATGCTTTGGGACAGGTGAAATTTTGATTTTTGTCGATTGACACAAAGACCCAGGTATCCACAAAGGTGGGTTACTGCTCTGACACTGTGCTCTACCTGAACTTTCGATTCCCTGTGTATCAACCAGTCATCTAGGTAGGGATAGATCTTTATGTGCTGCTGGCATAGGAAGGCAGTGACTGGCGCTATGCACTTTGTGAGCGTCCGGGGGGGGGGCCCGAGAGAGCCTGAAGGGGAGTGACGTGAACTGAAAATGTTTTCCCCCCACCATGAACCTTAGATACCTTCTGTGATGGGGACATATTGCTCTGTGAAAGTAAGCGTCTTTTAGGTTGAGGGCTGTGAACCAATCCCCAGGGGTCAGATATGGGACAATCTGAGACAGGGAGACTATATGGAACTTTATTTTCCTTATGTGTTTTGTTTAAAGCTCTGAGATCTAGAATAGGTCTCAGGTTCCTGTTCAGTTTGGGGACCAGAAAGTATCAGGAGTAGAACCCTCTTCCCTGCTCCAGCTTTGGGACCCTTTCTATGGCCCCGAGGGAGAGGAGCTTCTCACATTCTGTCTCAAGCATGCAGTCTAGTTCCTAGCTCCTGAGATTTAAGCAAGGGGATGGTTTTCTGTCCCAAGGAGTTGACCGAAACTGTATGTGATACCCTTTTGAGACCGTCTCAAAGACTCATTGGTCGGTTGTGATGTCAGCCCAGTGGTGTGCGAATTGATGTAGGCAATTGGCAAAGGTTGGGGATAAAGCTGTGGGTCTGCTGCCCTCAAAGTATTTGTCAAAAACGCTGCTTCTTCCCCACCGAATGGTTGGTACCTTGCCTGCGCCTGCTAGACTGCGAGGCTTGGGGTTTCCCATCCTTACTGGGATGAGACTTGTCCTTATCCAGGCCCCCAAGTTGATGCTAGGGGTAGTGGTAGCATCGGGAGAAGGAATCTTGCATCTGGACCTGCTGTTTTAGTTGTTGTAGTTACTGTTGCAGAAGTTGTTGAGATTTCAAGAGGTGTCAGGCAGATTGCAGTGTGCACACCCCCAGCGACCTGAGGGTGGCTCTTGAGTCCTTCATGCCATGCAGCTTGGCGTCCGTGGACTCAGCGAAAAGGTCAGGGCCTTAAAATGGTAGGTCCTGAATGATGAGCTGCATCTGTGGGGACAGGCCTGAGCCCTGGAGCCAGGCAGAGTGCCGCATAGCTACGGCAGATGCTATATTACGCTAGGCTGTGTCTGATGAATCCCAGGACATCAGGGCATCTCTAGAGGCCAAGACCCCTTCCTCTACCACCGCCTCAAAAGCCCTGAGGCAGTCTTTAGGGATAAGATTGCAAAATCCCTCCATAGCTCTCCAAAGGTTGAAGATATACCTCACCATGAGGGCTTGATGATTAGAGATGCGCAGCTGCAAGGCTGAGGTAGAGTAAACCTTCCTACCAACTAAGTCAAGCTTTCTTGCTTCCTTATTCTTAGCAGTAGAACCCAGCTGGTCGTGTCTCTCTTTTTGGTTGACTGCGTCCACCACCAGAGATCCCAGCGTAGGGTGTTGGAAAAGGAATGTGAACTTGTCTGATGTGACATGATACTTGCAGTCCGCCACCTGGGACACTGGCAGAATTGAAGATGGGGTCTGCCACCGCACCCTGGCGATTCTGTACACCCCTTCATGAAGGGGAACAGATACCTTGGCCAGTGGAGCAATGTCCCAGACTTCAAAGAGGGGTCAGTCTCCTCCTGGACCACTCCCAGTTCTATGTTAAGATTCACTGCCATGTGGCGGAGTAAGTTCTGCTGCATGTGGGGATCGTCCCTGTATGCAAAGGGCCTTCATAACATATGCTTGTCCAGAGAGGATGACAAAGGGGCCTGAGGTCTGCTGCGCTGTGTATAGTCTGGGTCGGGCTCATCATTGGAGATATCTGAGGGGTCCAGGATGGAGACAGTACCGATGGGTACCAAGAAGTTGAACTGTCAACCATCAGGTTGAGCCATTCATGCGACCAGTTGTTAAAAGAATCCCTGGTTGCAGTACGGCACAAGAGGGAGCAGCCCTTAGTGCCTAGCAGCTGTCTGAATTTTTCTTTTGCAGCCACAGCAGCAAGTGGGGCAGAGGCACCAGCAGCAAAGGCCATGCTGCTGCTGGGTGCAGTGCCTCTCCCCATCCCTTGGTGGGGAGGGGATGGGCCAGCTTCAGATTATTTCAGGGGCCTGGCCAGAAATAAGGGGCTGGCTATGCCCATGCCTCATATATGAAGAAATTGCCCAGTCAGCTATAGCTCAGGAAATTCAAAAAGCTATCAAACAAATAATGTCTGGTAAATCACCAGGCAAAGACCTCACACCAGCTGAAATCTTTAAACTTGCAGGTCCACTCATAACCTTAATTTCATAAATTAGTTGATCTGGGAAACCTGAGAATTTTTCAGGAACGCAAATAGGTGCTCATAGATGTGGCGTGTGTGTCCTATCTGTGACATCTAGTATCTACCTGCTATAGGTAGGTTGTAGAATCTGGTTGAAAAAGTATCACAGAAGCTTCTACCAGAGACCCATTGTGGGTTTAGAGCAGGTCAGAGCACCACAGATGTGGGTTTTGTTTGATGACAGATTTTGACGGGAAAATACATTGAATTGCAGGCTGTCTTCATTGATCTAAAATAAACCCATTCAACAGACCTGGCCTCTGGAAAGTTCTAGGAAACCTTGGCTGTCCCACCAAATCATCAATATTATAAGGCAATTCCATGAAGACTTTCATCTTCAAGTCTCAGAAGTGGTTTTCTCTAAACCCCCACCCCCTCATAGCAGCTGCTGTGAAATAAGGCCTCATGTTGGAGCTGGTCATTTTTGATCTCTGCTGGTGTTCTGAATTATGTGACTGACAACTTTTAAAAGGGCATCTACATAAAGTGCAGAACCAATGGAAAACTTTCCATTCTCTGGATGCTTGCTACAAAGACAAAAATCCTCAAAGAACTCGTATACAATGTCCTTCTTGCAGCTTGTACTTCTAGCAAAAGTGACCTACTGTTCATCCTTGACAGACTTTCAGAGGCAACACAAGTTTTTACTCACCATTAGCCTTGAAAAGAAAAATTCTCATACTACTAGCCCCATCAACCACTACCTCTGAGCCAAACATCACCACTGGTGGTACACAACTAAAAACATCTAGTCACTTTATGCACCTTGGTGGTAACATCTCAAGTGACAGTTGCCTGGCTCAAGAGATAGCAGACTTCTGAACACTTGGTGTACTTCCTGTTGACTTTGTCATAAGATACTTAGTCAGCACACCACAAACAGTTAACAAAGCCAATGACGCAAAATACAGCAGCGGTGGCATCCCTTTTTATTGGATTGTGAAACATACTCTACTGAAGATGCATCAAGCAACTTGAAAATCTTAGTTTATTGTCTTTGCTATTTTGAAGATCTGGTGGCATGAAAACATCAAATGTTACTGTCCTTCGAAGAGCAAAACTAGCTAAGCTCAGCTTACATGGCCTGTCCATGTTATCAGAATGAGTGGTGGTAAACTCCCCCAAAATGCCCTTTGCTGAGCTGGGAAAGCACAGCAAGGATGATCAATGTAAATGCTTCAAATACACCCTTAAGCAGAATCCCAACTCATTCAGTACATATATTAACAACTTTGATGCAGCCAAGGACAGACCCGGAATGGAGATCAACTGTCAATGGCTAGGAACACTTAAAGAAAGACAGGTGCAAGAAACTGATTGGAGAAAGAATTGGGAAGGGCCAAGTGTCATCAACAGTCTTCAATGGGAGCCTATATCCTCCTAAGGGACAATTGTTCATGAGCTTGCTCCTTGCAGATCAGACTATGCTGCCAGGAGAACATACAGGATACTGACACAACATTGTTGGATATGACACTGCTCTATGGGTTACTGGCTAGATAAACCGTTGATGTGTACATACCTGTAAAAAGGGAAGACAGCCCTGGCAGTGAGCTAGCACCACTTATTTAGGTGTCCAGCTCGAGACAAACACTCGTTAACTTTTACCTTGGTGTCTTTTCCAGCAAATCGTAAACTTTGCCCAAAGATTCCATGTAGAACAAATGTCATCCCTATGCCTTTAACTATATTTTGGGGGGAGGATGTTTAACATAGCTAAGTGTGGTCTCCTTCATAGCACAACTGGATTATTAAACTGCAGCATTCTAAAAGTGTATGAATTAGCGTAGACTTTGCCAGAAGCCTCATATTATTGAGGGACCTTACACTGAGAACTTATAAAGATACAGGCTCCAACAAAATAACCTGCATATGCTGCAAGGTAATGCTAATGGCTGCTTCTGGGGAACTTGGTTCAAGAGCTCAATCACACCCTCTGTTAAAGCCAGCAGGTGTGCCAAGTGTTTTCTTTCAGGGTCAACAGAAAGAGCAACCAAGCCCTTTAGGCAGGAAACAACTAATGCCCTACATCACTTGGCTAGGGCAGAATTAAGCTAGGGGTTTCCCTGGTTGCAAACATGAGGGCTAGGTTAGTGGTTTCAGATTGTTTGTTGGGAGAAGAAAGCCAATGGAAGACATTTTGAGCGTGAGCTTGTATAGAAGCAAAGGGGCAGGACATGTTGGGCAAAAAATGTTGCTGGCATAGCAGACCTGGGCATTTCTGAGCAAATAACTACCTATTGTTTTGCTTTTGCTGTGCTCAGGGAAATGAGGCTTGATGCACACTTCTTTGTAAACAAGTTTGCATCAAGAATCTATTGGAGTTGTAAATGATTCTTGTCCTAATGGAAACAATCCTGTAAGGCCCCGAGTTCTGGTTAAGTGCTGGAGTCAATACACGATTCCATTATGGCCAGCAAATGGAATAAGCTGTGGTAGCAATAGTATTTAGTCTTGGAAACCTCAGTTCACTTAAGCATTTTCTCTTCCTTTTTCATGTGTATGCAGAAGTGTTACTAATTTAGAGACATGCAATGTGGTGAAGATAATCCTGCTCCCTCCATCCACCTGCTGCCCTTTCCAGGAAGCTGTTGTCATGTTTTACAGATGTGGAAAAATACTTAGTGACGTGTTGAGCTGTGTTAAACCCTGCATGCTGTTAGACAGTCCCTAAGTTAAACAGGACTTTCTCTGCCTCTCTGCATCTCTGGCTGAGCATTGGGACCTGCCAAGAAAGCACACAATCCTCTCATCTCTCCACATGTTTGCCGCTGATGTTATAAAAGGGCTGGCTGGTCACATTCTTCTTTCCCGCAGTTAGTTGAAGATGTAGTCACATGCTCAGAGACTCCATCTGGGTTTCCTGTAGCTTTTAGGGTGTTCATTAACTCTAGATGCTGCTTCAAAAAATATCTCTTTTGCACCACAACATCGTTCCATCAGTTAATCCTTACTATTCAGATTGGGTTCCTCGTGACTGATGCATCTGTTAGCTTGGGTTTAAGAGTTGTTTCATGCCTCTGGGTTCCCTGTAGTGGATATGCCCATCAGCTTTGCCAAGTCAATCTGCCTCATGCTATAAACCCTCGAAAATTAGTAGGGTTCTTCTAAAGATTGATGTGTTTCATGGCTGCTTAGCAACAGCAAGCCAAAAGCACAGTGAAAACCTACCTAGATGCTTTTCTCATGCATGTGGTTTACCAGCAACCAGTCCTTGGAACTTGAAGGCCATGCTCTTACCTGCTTAGAATACCATATTAATGTTGGTAAACAAAGATGACCAACAGGACATAAACTGATTGTTTTTTCAACAAGTATTCATGGTGGATAGTCCTGTCATTTGAAAGTCTTGCCTCAAACTTTGCTCAGTAGCAATTCCATGTCTGTGTAAGGACAATGGAAGACCTCTGCCCTTGCTGTGCAGGCTGAAAAACAAATACAATTGAGGATGATAATCTGATATTTGTTAGGGGTAGCAGTGGTAAATTAAAGGGCAATTTACTACCTTAATCTTACTTTCACAGCTGTGGAACAGATTTTCAGAGGTGATCTGACAATTGCAGAACTCTCCTGTCTTTGGGAGATGCTGCAAAACCTTCCTTTTCCCAGAAGCCTCTTCAGCATAAGACTGTCATTCACCATATTCCACCTTTAAATCCCTACCTAGATAAATACACCCCCACCCACCCCCCCCGCATGAAGCAAGTTTTCTCCTCAAGAAGGGAGATGTGCTGGAGACCTGTAGAAAATTCATGAGGGACTTCTGTTGCTGCTTTTATGTGAAGGGGGTTCATGCTGCCACCCATCACCACCATATGTAACACCTAAAGTAAATCATTGTTTACACACCAAAATCGTGGAATGAGAAACCAAATGAAAACATCACCAGTCTTATTTTTGTTCTGTATGTATAGCCTGTCCTTTGCACTTTGGCACCTTATGTGTTTAAGTGCCGTTAGTTTATAAAGCACAGTTTGGGGGGGGGGGGGTGTTCTCCATCAATAAATTCAGGTGTCAGCAATTCGAGTTCTGTAGCTTCACCCTCACAGCTGCAGCACTTAGCCAGGGTCAGTGGTAAACTCTGAATCTGCAGCTAGGGTGAACAGTGTTGACTTTAGAGTTGGGCACGCATGGGACAAAGAGGCCCAGCACTAGCAGCACGGCCTCTTTGGAGCCCACAGGGAGATTCTCATAGGCACAGAGAGGATTTAGGCCTGGTTTACACTACAGTCTTCTGCCAGTCTAGCTATTTTGGTCAAGGGTACAAAGAGAGGTGATCCATGTTCTGTCTGGCATTTAACTAGGCTCATCATGGCAGTGTGACTGCCTTCTACTACTGCACTAGGCAACGTGACTATATATCTGTCTCATGTTAGTCTTTGTGTATGGTGGAGTGTCTTGTTTTGGGAAAGATTCTCCTGCTCGCTTTCTTGGACATATCTATACCAGGCCAAGCACTTCCCATAGACAGTTGTCCCAGCAAAACGGCTTTTACCTGCATAGCTTGTTTTGCTAGAATTAACAGGACAGCAAAATGCACCTTTGCTGGTATAGTTGTGATTATACTTTCCCAGTATAACATACTGATGCAGACAGACCCAAAAAATGCTTGTATCTGTTTGTGACTCATTGAATTAATTTGATGGTCGCCCCTCCCGGGCCATCACTTAGGTATGTAAAGAATGTAAGGGGAGCAGATAGCCCCCTCATCTTAACTAGATGGCCCCTTAAACTTAACTAGGTGGCCGTTGTCACCCCATTGTCTCCATTGGGCTTGGTGTAGGTGGGCCCTGCCTAACTGCAAGGTCCTTTGTAATACTGAAGACATGACTCACATCACCTTTGTTCCCCACATTCCCTGTAATCAGGGAACTGGTGGGAAAAGCAGCTTAAAAACCCTGAGTTTGGGGGGCTCAGGCAGGATGGTTCCTGACATCCTGCCTGGCCTGATCACCCAGGCACTGACCTCCTCCGCTCACGAGTTCTTCCCCGAGCGTACCACGTTTGAACTGCTGACCAAGTAATGAGTCTCTCTCTCCTGCCTGTAATGCTGCTGCTGCTGGTGGTGGTTATTGGTAAGGTCATGCCCCTGCAGCTTTCCCTAATAAAGTTGTTTCATTTTGTGCTGCTACTTTGACACTGCTCTCCCTTAGCTTCTCCAAGCCAACGCTCCTAAGAGCAAGCTTGTTCGTTTTCCCTTTTACTAATCTTAAATTACTGCCTTCTTTTTTCACCATTTAAGAAAGTTCTTGGGTCTTCAGTTTGTGTGTCACTGCCTTATATTGATTGCTATACCTCTCTTCTCTAGTTGTTTTAAGTACCATTGTAAGTTGCAATATTGTTTGTAAGTCTTAGAAGTATTAAGTTAGTGTATAACATTGTATCGCTTAGTTGTTACCATTAGAGCTGGTTTGCTAAGTACTTTTTACCCTTCTCTCCTGTGATTCCCCTGTACCAAATAAATTGCTTCCTCAAACTTTCCCTGGTCACTCTTTGCCTCCACTTCCCCAGCTGCCACTTTCTCCACGGCTTTCCCCCTTTTGCCTCAGCTTCCCCGGCCACTTTTCCCCGTGACTCCCCTCTTTAAACTTCTGCCCCCCCCCGCTTGCTGTCACCAACCCTAACCTCTTCTTGTCCTTCCATAGTGTTGACGCACCTTCTAAGTCACTGTAAGTTAGTTAAGCTAGCGGAGGGCCCCCATCACCTCCCAACTCGTCGCACCCCACGAAGTTGAGCACCTCCTGCAGAACCCTCATTGCAGAAAAACTGTGACAAGCTTCACACATACACGCCACGCGCACACACCATAGCTCACCTTGCACCTACACCTGTTTTCTCAATAAAGGTTACCCCGTACCCCACTGGTGAGGTAATTGCCCCCCAAGGTCCCCAAAATTTCAAAACTGTTGGCAGGGTCAGTATCATAGACTTGGGACTGGACTTTTACCTTAAGAATGCTTCAATGTCCACTAGCAAGGGGGAGTTATAGGAGTATCCTGATCGTGGTTCACCAAGTCATGTCAAGTGAGGACTTAAACCAAAGCTAGGGTCATGCCGGTCTTTAATGTTGTTGTGAAATGTGTGCATAATTGCTGTGTAAGGAGTTGTGTGTATGCATACTCACATCTATTGCTAAAGTCTATATCAAGGCTGAGATGATGATAGGATTTCTGTTAGATAAAAAACGCTTATTCACCTGTCTGTGGCATGTAACTTAAACACAATGGAAAGTCTTTTACATACAAAGCCGAAGGGGAGGAGTTGAAATCTACAGGGTGGCTGCATACCAGACAATAAGCTAGGGGAGGTTACCCTGACTTTGAGGTGGAGACAATGGATTTTGGAGAATATAAGGTGAAAGCAAGGAGGAGACCCCTTTAACCTATACCTAGCAAGTAAACCGGCAGTGTGATTACATTAATGAAAATAGGATCACAGCCTGCTCTCCTGGAAACCCCTTGAAGGACACTTGGGTGTGATAAACTTCTTTAAACAGAAGATTTGTTTCCAGACGTACTTTTTGTTTCGTACTTTTTGTTTCCTACAGTAACCCTTTTGTTTCCATTATCCTTTCTTGTTGTCTCTTGAGCCTTTGGACAATAAACTGATTGTTTTCATTGTAAATATTCCCATGCTGTGGTGTTGTACAAGTAGCTGATCCTGAGGTGAGTCACACAAGCTGGGGTGTAACCAGTCCCTTGGGAATAGCAGAACTGATGCTATTAGGAGTGTTCAGTGGATAAGAAACTGGACGCTCCAAGGGAGCCCTTCCAAGGGTTTGGAGTGAGAAGACCTATGCTAAAACTGCAAGGCAAAGAAAAAGCTGGCATAGTCCTAGGGGCAAATAGCCGGCATAACTACCAGGTTGGTGATACCCAGTTTAGCATAAGCAACACTCCTGCACTGGAAGCAGGAGGTTAATGTGGTGTCTTTCAGTATTGGGTATCCTCTGAATCCTCAAAGCCACTCAACTCCCAGTGGAGTTAAGAGGGAGATGGGCACCCAACTGCCCTTTGTGCCTCATGCAAGCTCTGGCAGGTCGGGCAATCATTTTCAAAAGCATTCCAGAGTGCTCAACCTTTTACCATCAGCTTTAAACAGGAGCAATCTCTCATTGACCTCAGTGGGAGCAGAGCAATGAGCCAGTGTGGGGGATCTTTTTGAAAATCCCCTGCTTCTGTTATCAACTGGGTTCTAAAGTGATGCTGTAATAAGCTCACTTTATTATGCAAAAGCTTTATCCCTCAGTGCTATATTTAGATAATCCTCTCATCATCATCAGGATAATGTGCAGTTCACAGACTGGCTATTAGCCAATTCACTGCTGCTTCTGTCCATATCTGTGATGATGTAAACCTCGCCTCTTTCCACAGGGATCATTAATTGGTCCTCTGAGCAGCAGGGCTGGGCTGAGGATTTTTGGTGCTCTTTGCAAAGGAAAATGTATAACTCTCTCTTGACCTTTAACTCCGGGTGCGTGCATGTACACAGTAGTGTGACTGTAAAGCCTATGCTACTCAGGACAACATAAACCTGGAAATTGTTTGGGGTGTTTTGGTTTTTTTTTTTATGTTCCAAAGGGATAGCCATGTTGGTGTAGCTCAGCAAAATAAGCAAGAAATCCTGTGGTACTTTTTAAAAACTAGCAAATTTATTTATCGCATGAGCTTTTTTAGGTGAGCACCTGGAGAAGTGGGGCTTCACCCCTGCAAGCTCATGTAAAAAATGAATTTGTTGGCCTTTAAAAGTGGCACAAGACTCCTCACTCATTTTGCTTTTTTGCTTTTTTCTTCCTTGAAGATATTCAAAGAAGAAACACTTGCAACGTACACCGAGGAAGTAAAATAATTGCTGGCATCATACTTGCACCCTTGTACTTCTGCTTGCATGATCTTTTATTTAGGGAAGGTATGACAGACTTGGTAAACAACTGGTGCAGCTGAGGATTTTGAAAATAGATCTTGCCCTGGAGTAAATAGGTCTCCACTATAGTCATAACTACAGTGAACATTTGAAACACTCATATAGGTTCACCTCAGTTCATCCACTACCCTTTTGCCAAGGTGGACCAAGCATAACTTTGGACTCAGAACAGCTAGCTGTAACTGCAGCAGTGATGGCCCGAATCCCGAAACAGGAATAGTAAATGAATGCACATCCTACTGGTTGAATAGATCAGTGCAATTTTGAAGGCTTGCAATACTTAAACCCCAAGTCTTATCTTAGCATTAAGCCAGCCCTGATGGTTGGGGTTTTAATGCCAGTAAGTATTGCTCTTGCAGAAGGGTGACTTAGCATCCTTTGGAGGGTAAATTCTTGGCTGAGGAGCAGAATAAATGAGGGACACTTCACTGGACTTGGTGTATTTCCCAGAGCTCATCAATAAATCGACAGAAGTGCAGAACAGCTCATAACAGATGTACTTCCATACAATAATTAACATCCCACTGCTAGTGGGATTATTTACTTTACAGAATAGTGTTGCTTTGCAAAACCATATAATTCCTAACACACAACAGACTTGGAGCTTATTTTGAAAGGGACTCTGGCAGTGTATAAGGGCTCATAATAGCTTACTCTAAAATTGTGGTGGGAAGGAAGGAGATGTGGTTTGGGGTTTTATTAACAGATGGGTTAACGCTGCAGAATTCTACTGGAGACTTACGTTCAGACGAAGTATTCTTGCATTATAATTGTGCTGAGGCCCTGTACCTTCAATGAAGCCAGTGGCAACAACTTTCAAAAATATAAATGGATAGAGCCAGAGACTTCATGTTCGTCTCTATACATCCTTTTGCATGAGAAATAAAAATATCTGCCAGTGCATCACATAACCATTCAAAACTGTTCCTGTAAGAAACAAGGAATACAACAAATTCCAAAGGAGTCATCGTGTCACTGTAGTTCTGCAAAGCAAACAAGAAGTCTAGTGCCACTTTTAAAAGACTAACAAATTATTGCATGACTGTTCATGGGAGAAAATCCCACTTTGTCAGACACTTGCAGATGGAAAAGTACAGGTGAATGGGAGGGAAATAGATGTAGGAGAGTGTAAGTCATGGGATCAGGTCAGACCTGTTATAACAAATCAAAGAAGTTGTTTAGATTCAAACAGTGGGGAACAGCATATAGAGGGAGGTGAGGGGGGAAAGGAAAGCAGAGTTACCTGTTTTAATGGGGGAAAAAACCCCATAGTCCCTTGTAACCCTAAGTTGATGGTGTCAAATCTGCATATGAATTCCAATCCTGCAGTTTCTCTTTGAAGCTTTGATTTGTTATTTATTTGCATAAATACTGCTTTTAACAGATGACTGATGGAGTGACCAGGAAGATTAAATAAAGAACAAAACAGGTCGCACTGACTACATCACACTTGACTAAGTCCTTTATGCCTCAGTCTTGCATTTGAAAAAAGTGTAATTGTTCAAAAGTCCATCTCTGACTATTCCCCTCACTCCTTACACATTTACTTGAACAGTAATATGCTCACAGTTCCTGAATATCTACATGTACTTTTTCAGGGTAGGATAAAGTCTCAGGACAATGTGCAAGGAAGAAAACAGAGTTATTGGGATAGTGTTTACATTTCACTTATGGTGATAGTGCAAGTACATATTCTGGATATTATGCAATTGATTTTAACTTACCTCACAGGGAAATTGAAATCAAGCAAAAATGTCCATGTAAAATCAGCTTTAACTACATATTTTTTATAGCTTTATTTATCCTTTCTTTGCAAGCTGCTTTTTCTTCTGTTGGATACTATCACTGTTATATCTGAGCACTTCCAGGGAGAGATGTGCAACTGTGTCCCCATTTTACAGATGGGAGAACTGAGGTCAAGACCCTCTCACAGGAAGTCTGGTGGAACGGGGAACAGAATCCAGGTCTCCTGAGTCCTTGAATAGTTACCTAACCATTGTCCTATCCTTCCTCCTCTGTTATTGCTTTTCCCCAGCCTCACAGCAGATCTGAGTGCATGGAAGCAGTAGTAGGGGAGGTGGGATAGGAAACCTACAAGGACACACTTTAATCATTCTTTGTAATGAACCAATATTTTAAAGGCATACCACCTTGGGAATGTCACCTACAACTTTAATTAATACTGTATTTCAGGAAATGTCATTATTCAGGAGGACTGCACTTAACTACATGCTAAGCACATATTTAACTTCAATGGGCCTTTAAGTGTTATCCTGAAAAGGAATAGCTGCATGGTTAATTGCTTTGCTGTATATGGGTCTTGAGTTCATACTTTTTGACTTATTGTAATAGTTTATAAATGGTATACTAGTAAATAGTCTTGTTTCAAATGGGCAGCCATGTCAGTCTAGTTCAGCAAAAGAAGCAAGGAGTCTTGTTTCACTTAAAGACTAACAAATTTATTTATCTCATAAGTTTTCTGATGAAGTGGGATTTCTCCGATGAAAGCTCATGCAATAAATAAATCTGTTAGTCTTTAAGTGCCACAGGACTCCTTGCTTCTTTTAGTAAATAGTCATGTAGCTAACGGGGCTCCATTTGAAAAACAACAAAAAGCCTTCCTTTTCTGCAGACTGTGACCGTAAATCCTTCTAGCTTTACCTGTGCAGTATCAATGGAAGTATGTACATGCATTAGGCCCTATATTTTTCTGCACCTCCAGTGGAAAAACCTATTGATGTGAATCGACATCCATGGCCTGTGTTATACGGGAGAACAGAAAGATCACAATGGAGCCGTCTGGCCTTGGAATCTAGGAATATGCATTACATTTTCAGTAAGGTAAAACAAATATAGAAATAGTCTTGAGGGGGTTAAATATGACTTATCTAAAAAAGCAGGGGATTATATATTATATAAAGGAAACATCTTGGTTTATTGTCAGCTGACGAGTGATTTATCAGGAAAAAATTAAATGATAAAATTATCAGATTGCTGTTGAAAATAATTGGGGTTTTGGCAATTATCACAGTGAACATTTTTTGTGAGAACTGTCATTTAGTCTAAAATGCAATTTTTCATTAAAGGTTTTGATGGAAGATTTTCAACTACCTGGAATAAAATGTAATAGAAAATTCACCTGTTAAAAGAACAGATCTATTAAATACATCTTCAGTATCTTATAAAGCTTTTTATCTCAGAATTTATTTTGAAGGTGAACATGTTAAAGGAACAGAACAAGGTAAAGAATACATTTGTTGTACAACAAAGTAATGCCAATTAATGAATTGCTACTATGTTACTGTCTGTCTATAAATATCAGAACAACAGTGGCATTACTTTTACAGCCCAACTAGACCTTAAAGAAGGACCTGATACATATTTGGCTTATGAAATACTTGCGTCTTGAGCCCTTTCTTGGGTTACAGTTGATCCTAGTACATGAGGTTACTATATGCGTGCAATTAAAACAGTTTTATGTTCTTCTACAGTGCCATCTGCTGGGTGTTAATTATTATAAGAAACAAGGAGTCCTGTGGCACTTAAAAGACAAACAAATTTATTTATTGCATGAGCTTTTATGGGAGAAAATCCCACTTCGTCAGATGCTTTGAAGATGGGAGAACTCACAGAATGGGAGGAAATAAATGCAGGGAAGTGTAAGTCATTGGAACAGGTCACACTGTAATAGCAAATCAAAATAGTTGTGAAGATTCAAACACTGGGGAGCAGCATACAGAGGAAGATGAGGTCAAATCATGTTTTGTACGGAGAGAAAAGTCCATTAATGATTTGCTAATTGCTGTGCTCAGACAGATGAATACCAGATCAAAGCTTCAAAGAGAAGCTGCTGAAATTGCATGTATTTGCAAATTGGTTGCATTGCTTCAAGACTTAATAGGGACACCCTCCACTTTCAGGGCCCTGGCCAGAAATCAGGAGCTGGCTATGCCCCAGCTATAAGGAAATTTTTTCTCTGTATTTATTTTAGTTTCACATCCCCAGCAGAGCTGTTGACATAACTTGATAGTTTTATCTTTGTTTTACTTTTTTATAGCAGTGCAGGTCTGTTCTCTCTTTTGCTCTCAGTTCACTCAAAGTAGGTTTCATGTGTGTGGAAACTAGCTACCTTTTGTGGCTAAAGAAATTCTGCTAGTTTAGTTGAAGGCACAAAGTAGATTCTTTAAATGCAGAGACCCAGAAGGAGTCCTTCAGGAAGGGACACTACAAATATGCCCAATCTCAACCTGGTTGAAAGGGGAAGGGCCTGTTTTGTTTTGCATCAATACAACCTCCATTTCCTCACAAATGAAAAAAAATTAATATGAAATTAGTTCCAATTAAGAAGAAGGTGTATTTAGCAGTCCGTTGCTTAGCAGGAGTAACTTAGATCATAGCTGTGCCTATCTAGCATAAACTGTCTCACGTCAAAATCATCTTACAGTTGGCCATCTCTATCATGATTTGTGTCACTTACCGTACTTACATATAACTTGGGCTCAGGGTCAGCTGAAAACCTGATATGATTCTTCTTGCATAGCTGCAGAGCTGGCCTGCCAGACTCAGTGCTCAGACAGATGCCAGCTGCGAAGGCTGCTCTCCGTCTCAAGAAGCAAACATCTCTTCCCCATCAGCTTTGAAATTCCCTTTGCTTTCTCTTGGTGGAATGGTGTCTGTGACCAGATCTGATCTTGTGCAGATTGATCAAGCTCCTTTGCCTTCAATGGAACTATAACAGTTTACATCCCCTGTGGATCTTGCTCTGTGATCTGCCTTTTCCAACCACCTGAAAGGACAGATGGACAAGAAAAGGCAGCATGGGTCTGTGGTGGAGAATAGGAGCTGCACTCCGGCTTTGAGAGGCGGTCTTAGGCAATTGGGGGCCCTAGGTGAAGGCTTATTGTGGAGCCCCCATAAGCCCCCACTGCCACCCTCCCCATGGCTCCAGTCCCCCTTGTAGCCCTAACCACTCCCCGGGAATCCTTGTTTGTTTTACTGAACCAGACTAACGTGGCTATCCCTCTGGATCTCATAAATTATTCTTGGGTATGATGTTTTTAAAGATCTTTCCATCATGAAGCCTGTAAGTTGATCATCTTGTACTTAACATAAATGAGTTAATGCTGAACTACAAAGTTAAAATGAACATTTTAAACAGTATGTGCATTAATTAAAAAATAAGAAGTGGTAAAATTAATGATGGCTCAAAAATAAAATACCACATTTAAAATTTTGGCAGTCAAATTTTACAAGCTTTTCATGTAGGCTTGAGTTTATTTGCACCAGAAGTTTAATGCAAATAATTATAATAAATAAAAATAAGTGAAAAGAAGGTTTCTAGTGTGTAGCTATACATGAAAAACACCAAATTTTAATGAAATTCTCTGAAGTACTCAAGTTTATAAGATGCCGGCACCCTCAAAAATATTAAATAGTAAGTACAAAAGAAGCTTAAAAATTACCAGAAGAAAGATATGCAGCACAAACATCACACACGGCTGTAATGATTGCTTGAGGGCAGCTCTGTATTTATATGTAGCAGCCTATATAGACCTACCTGGTAATCTGAGCTAACCAAAGCCAAAGGAAAATTTATCACAAAGGCAAAGGAAAAGGCAAAAGAAGAACAGGTAAAAAAGAAAAGGCAAAGGCAAAATTTCACAAGTGGGATTAAAAAATGGCAGAATGAATGGCCACGTTGAAGAACTAAAAGATGAAACCACTGGAAAAGATCCTGCTATTGTGCTGTCTATTGATGTCACAAAGAGCTTGCTCCTGCTTTTTTAGCATGTCACTGTGAAGGTAATGGGTAGATAATGGTGAAATCTGCAATTCAGACAAAGCACAGATCCTAATGATAGTTTGCCTGGATGAGCCAAGACTGAAAAGTGCTTAGGCTTCCAGCCCTACTGGCTCTGCTAGATGGGAACAATTTCTATATTCTTCTATGTTTTCATTTCTGTCCACCAGATTGAGACCAGGGCCCCTTATTGCTCGGGGCCCTAGATGGCCACCTGCTTCAGCTACCCCTAAAGTCGCTGCTGCTGGCTTTCTCTGGGTGACAGCTTATTTTTGGAGCCAGCTGAGAGCAAAAAGACTATGTTCTATGGCAATTATCCTTTCTCCTCTCATCATTAACACGTGTGATTATGGTGGGGGTGTGACCCTGCCATTTATAGGGTAGCCACCTGAAAATATCAAGATCAGGGCAGGCTGCAAAAAGGACAGCAGATTCTACTAGTACTGGTGGGTGGCAGTAAAGTCAGGCTTCCCAGCCAGCCACAGACAATGCTTCTGATCTCCCCCTCACACTGGTTGTCAAGAAGCTAAAACAAAAATATGCTCTGCCCCCTTTACTGCATTTTAGCCTCTGGCTTCCAAACAACCAAAGGGTCTAGTTAAGTGATAAGGCTATGTCTACACCTAAAATCTTAGTTCAGACTTGGTTAGTCTGAACTAAGTAGTTTGAACTAAGCGTGGTTTTTAAGTTCAAACTAACTTTTTTCAAACTAAAGCCTGAGTTACTTATAACTCCATGCTGTTTACGAAAAGGGGTTCTCCTGACCCCGGACAGTCAGCCACATTAGCAAATCACTATGGCTATGTCTACACTAGCAAATTAGTTTGAATTATGGAGCCTTAATTTGAACTAATTTGAATGCTGTCTACACTCGGCTTTGCCTAGTTTGAATTAAAAATTTTTTTAGTTCAAACTAAGCAAAGCTTAGTTCAAACTAGTTAGTTCAGCTGGTCAGTTCAGACTAACTGCTTAGTTCAAACAAATTTGCATTTCTAGTTCAAAGTAGCATTTAATTCGAACTAAGTATGGTTTTTTTTAGTTCAAACTAAAAAGTTAGTTCAAACTAAAAATATTGTGCTTAGTTCAAACTAAAAGATAGTTCAAACTAAAAAAACACATAGTTCGAACCACCTTTCAAACTACTTAGTTCGGACTAAGTCCAAACTAAGATTTTAAGTGTAGATACAGCCTAAGAGAGCTGTTAAATGATTAAAGCACTCAGTACATACAAATAATTTAAAAGTACATGTCTATCGAGTCCTCATTAGAATCTGGAGTTTGCAGGCTATCCTAGTTCCTCTGGTGCACATTCAATGCCTTGATAGGTCTTACTGCTTTGTTTCACAGCTTCAGTTGTAAATGAATAGATCCAGAGGTAGCTGATAAGTGAATACTGTAGACTAGAAATCTGAAAGGCAAAATGGTGGTGGTGCATCTGCCTTTTCTGTCCCATGGCTTTTTTCGTGCTGAATGTGAAATATTGATGTTAAACAATATCATAAATGGTCCCCGTGATCCAACAGCATCATGGGGGCCTGGTTGACTTCCAATTCTTAACACCCCTACAATACTTGGGGAAGGATGGCACCTCCTGCAATGTTTTGGTGTCTGTGGCTTTATCATACTCCAGTTTAAAAGTTTTCTTCAATGTTCTATATTTATTTTGATTTATATAGAGAAAAGCTTATTCCAGTCAGCCCAGGCCTTAGAGTGGATACAGAGCCATCTGCCTCCTGACATGTGCTGCAGACTTATTCTTGCGATTTGCAAGGCATGTCAGGAAAAATGTATGTTACTAACATCAAGGGGTGCACAAGGAGGCAGAGTTCTAGGAAGAAATCTTTACTTAAGGATGCCCAGAGCTTACTTCTATAAGCCAAAGAGCCTGTGTTTGTTTGCTAGCTCCCCTAGCATCTCACAAAGTAAGCTTACTTTTAAATCCTGACCATATTTCTCCAGTTCCACTCATCAGACTACAGGATGGACAGAGCAAGGAAGGGTTGTGTTTGAGCAGGGGTGGCAGGAACTCATTTGCAGGCACTCCTGTTTTTGGGGAGCTCCATACTTCATAACTCTCTGTTGCAGGGATATTTTAGGAGTGACTGGCAGGGCTGTAACTAGGGTGGGGCAACCAGCGCTTTGCCCTGGGCATGTATTGAGTGGCTCCATTCACCGCTTGACCTGAGGGTGTGCTCTGTGTGCTACTTGTTCTGGGCATGCTCTGGGTGCCAAAATACCTAGTTCCAGCACTAGGGACTAGGACTAGGAGCCTCTCCTGTAAAGCCAGTGGGTGGGATTTTTTAAAGGTGTTACCTTGGTTAAACCTCAACTCATCAAAAATCATGCCTCATACCCCCTAAACTCATGAACCTAAACATTGTTTTGGGTCTGTCTTTTTTAACTCGCACCTACTTCTGTGCGTGTGTGTGTATGTGTGAAAGGGAATTTCAGATTGAAAAGCCAACCACTAGTTCACCCTCAGGCTGGCTGTTCAAGTGGAGGCACAACCCTAGCTTCCCTCATGTCTAAGCCAGGATACCTACCAACCATTTCCTGTCTGTTTTGACTCTCTTCCCTCCTAGTTGATTTCCTTTGATAAAAGAGAGGCTGGATGGCAAATAGTTGGAACTTGTATTATTTTTCCAGTTGATTAGTTGTAAATATACGCATTTAAGACCTTAAAATTCATCACTCAGATGAGCGGTAAGCATGCCAAGAAAAATGGAAGGGGATTAGTTTAGTCTTTTAGAAGAAGCACCATCCTGACTTCCCTATCTCCCGCACTTCTTTGCCCAAGACTGGTCAGCACCATCTCCCTTCCCTGACTCCTGCTGCCGTGAACGACACCCTATTGTGCCTCTCTCTTTTCTGGACCTGCCTCTCGTCCCTACTGCTTTTTCCTATACCACATTCTCCTGTACCCTCTATATCTTTCTGCTGTGTGGATGCCATCTTTGAGATGCAGGGCAAGTTTATACTGAGGGGAGGAAATTTGCCACGTCAGTTTGATCTTTCCAGATTGATTGACCCATCACTGAAGACCTGCTCAATCAATTGGGAAGTTAATTTGGTAACTCCACCCCCTGAGGCCAGGTCTACACTGACAGCAGCACTGCCAACAGTGTGGAATTAATTGTGCGAGTTGGATTGAGCATCATTAAAGACATGCTGGTTGAACCTGGAAGCAGCTGAAGAAGGTGAATTTATTAAGAACTACCCAGCAAAAAGAGTAACATTGAGTCAAAAGGAGGGCATTTTGCTTCATCTCAGCACAGTGGGGACGCTGTGGTAAGTAGGAGTTGGGCAGTCAAAGGGAGATGTGCAGTTATTTTATGTAGATTGTATATATCCCTTTGACTGGCACTGAATGCCATGCTAGGTTTAGACCAGGCCACATAAAACTCAAGTACTGGCCACCCATCCCCACGTCAGCCCTTGAGGAAGGCCCTGCCATCCATGACCTTGTTCCTTTCCCTATCCTGCCGGTGAGCCCCAAGCCTGTCCCACTTTCCATTCCCTGGTATGATGCCACAGAGAGGAGCCATGGCCATTTTGACTTCATGAGGGCCTGGAGTGCAAAGTGGAACTTGGGTGTCAGCCATGCTCCTAGCCATATGTGATCGTTTATGAGATCGCTGTGTGGTGATTCAGCTTAAAGGGAATGTTGGAGAGAAATACCTTGGCACATGGAAAGCATTCACGGGCAACTGGCAAGACAGTCCAAAACTCCCCTGTGTGCCCCGCTTCTCTCCATCCACCTTTCCATGGGGCTACTCACTCTCTCTGTGTGCTGCCATCATATCTGAAACCACAGAGCTGCAGGCATTCTGCTTGTCTGTGGTTTCAAGTCCACACTGAACACAGCGGGGAGATGGCTGCCCCCACTCCCAAAAGGCTGATGCACTCTAGGCAAAAGGTGGAGTCTGTGGTATGAAACACAGATCAAGAGTTTCAGAAGTGAATAATGATTTTGGGTGCCTCAAGTTTGGGGTGACTAACTTGAAACTGCTTCAAGGGGCATGATTTTAACACAAGGCCGAACACATGCAAATCAGATGCTTCTAAGACTGCTTAAACTGAGCATCCAAAAACAGGTGCACTCAAAATCCTCAGCCAGTTTAGAAAACATTGGCCATGATACATAGTATATACTAAATCACTACGTAGGAGGTTTCTAAAGCCTGAATAACTTGATTGTTTCCATGGTTTGGAATGGGAGGAACCAGAGGAAAGGATATAGCAAAAATGAGTAATCCACTCTCAGACCCTGTAAAATGTCTGTTTCCTAGTAAACTATAATGTTAACCCTATCTGCAAACAAATAATTGTGCTGCAAAAGTATTCATGAACTTAAGTAGTAATTACCAAACAGGTTGAAGAAATTTATAAGTACTGTGACCTTTTATATAAGCAATACTTTTAATATAATTTTTAGTAATTAGCTGATTACCCTTCATTAGAAAAAGATTATAGTGTATAATAGGTATTACTTTTCTCTCACAAAAGCTCATGTGATAAATTGTTGGTCTTTAAGTGCCCACAGGACTCCTCGTTTGTTTTGCTGAAGTAGATTAAGAGGCTACTCAGCCTTTGGAAGTTGAATAATGTAGTTACTGTACTTCAGAGCTTTGTAAATTAGTGATTCCAGTGCCACAAGGGGGCAGTGTATACAAGGAAATAAAAATCTCTTGCTTAAAATTATTTTGCCTGGGAGGTCTAGTGCTCCTTAAACACACTAGCCAGCCTTTAAAATTAAACTGTATTCACAGCTGTCATGTTCTGTAGGATATAGTTTAAAAATTTCAACTATTTGTTCTTTTTTTTTTTTTTTTAAGAAAAAACTCATCATAATGGCAATAATTTAAAAACACAGCCAACGTGTCTAATTACCTTGTCTCATAGTGTGGAGTGTCTTAATTAAGATGGGGACATGGATATTTTGCCTTAAACTTAAAGACTCAAATATGCTTCATATTACACTTGAAGAAACATTGTTTATAAACAGATCTGCTCATTTGTCATGTTTCTTATCTTTAAAAAAATGTAATCCACCTGTGCCTTCCTAACATGATCATCACAGTGGCGTCTTAGCACTAGATACAAAATTAAGAATAGTGTGAGTTGGATCCATGAAGGACTGTAGCTTTATTTTTAGGATGTCTCACTTAGTGTTGTGTATTTTTGTGAGGAATATTGCTAAGACCATCAATGGCAAGGGAAGACGTTGCAAGAAGTTGGATCAACTCAAAAAGGCAAGGCCCTGTAACATCCTGAACTTTGATGCTAGAGAAAGCTATAGCCTTCCCTTGGCAGAATCTTGCCCCTGGTGCCCAAGAGACACGCACTGGGCTCTGCCAGCTGCCATGCTCTTGGTGACTGAAGAGGTGGCCTGTGAGACGGGCAGGTCCAAGGTCACTGAGGATTTTAAAGGTTAGGCTCAAAACGTTGCTGTGGGTCTGGAATTGTACGAGCACCAATGAAGAGCACAGACAATTGCTGTGATAAAAGCTCATCCATTTTTCTTGCCTGACTGGGGAGCTGCTCAGCATCTCCCTTGTTCTTTATTAGTTGTGGATATTTGCATAAAGATAAGATTTTTAACCTTTAAAAGTTCACGTGTTCCTGCTGCTTATTCCTCACCTGAACTAACAGTCCTCTGTCAGTGACAGAACAGTTGGTTGTGATGTCACGTGGGATTAATGCTCACAGATGGAGGATAACCAAGAGTAGATAAACATTAACAGCAAATTGCTCTTTTCAATATACAGGGTAGATCTTAGTTCTGATATTCTACTCGCCACAAATATGCACATGTTCCATCAGCATCAGTGGGAGATTTGAGCATGTGGGCAGAACAGAGTGCTGGAGTCGGTGTACACACTATCGATCTGAAAAGCACGTTTCAGTGGGAGATACAGCGAGATGCTGTTTCCATGCAAATGTCACTTAAAGTAGGAGGAGGGAAGACAAGAAGAGAAGAGGGGACATAGTGGTGAATCCTGACTGGGGTCATGTTTTGCAGGATCATGGTCACACACAAAATGTAACTGACCTCAGCCCCCTGAAGGAGATTGGATTGCTTTTGCCCCGGCAGATTAAGAGTAGGACAATCACACTTCTGTTAATATGGTCAGGGGAGGTTTTCTAGAGCTATTTGACACACCAGTAGCTCAAGCTGTCTGGGAAGTGGAAGTGCTAGGTTAGTATTTTGAGAACATTTGCTGAGTAAAACCTCTGTCATGCACACAGGCCAATTTCTATCAGATTAGAGTGTCCTGCAATGAAAGATGCTCAGCACAAATACACTCTTCTTCTGTGTATGTGCATGTTTTCTATCCCAGTTTTTAGAGAAGAGCCTGAATTAAAACCCTGTCTCAGAACTATGGAGTGTGGGGCCAAAAATTCTCTGGCTCCAGCAGAATTCATCTACCAAATTGAGTTCTGCAGCTTCACTGTACCAGGATATGTTAAAACCAGAATTGTGTGGGTGGCAGCACACGGTACAGTTCTTGAGTTTGGTTATGTAAATTGTGGGGTTGTGGCTGCAATCTGACAGATCTGAGGTTTGTGTTGGGGTGCCTCACACCTACACTTTAAAGGTATTACCGGAATGTCTATTTTGCAGAGGATCAACATGTTCTTAGCTTTGCAGGGGCATATAGACTTGGAACCAAAAACACTCATCTTGATCCAGACACTGGATTTGGGCTTTAGTGGTGATTGATAGATTGAGATGTGTTAGCATCCAGAATTTTTTGCTGGAGTAAGAGTGGCTAAATTCATGCTGTCTTAATGTGTTAGAATTTATGGAAGAAGGGCTAAAAATTGACTAGAACCAGGATTGTGTGGTACTGTCACACCAGGATGTGTCACGGTCTGCCTTGTAGTGGTGCAGCAGGGGCGTCTACACTTGTTCTCTATGTTGACATTAGAATTTAGGACGGGGGCAAATAATGGCTGGATCCAGCAAGATCTGGCTGTCAGATCTAGGTTTTTGCATGGTTTTGCACTGGGGATCTAGGGCTGTTGGAGTAGTTAGACTTGTCCTGGCTTTTGACAGTAGAGTTTGAGAGTACAAAAACCAGCAGGATTCAGGTAGATCTGTCTTTTTAGCTATTGCCTACAGCTGTAGCTGTGCTGATTGCTCCAGATAGCCACCCTTTCCTGGGCCTCTTACCAAGGCCACACCACGTGCTTCACCTGTGACCTTTGCACTGGTGAAGCCAGCCCTGCGTGCTCCCCACGGGCAGAGCCCCAGGCACAGGAGGGAGTCCAGGGTACAGGGCACCCACCGTGAAGGGTATTGGCAAATTTAATATGGTGAGTCAAACTGCTCCAGCTCCTTCTGCAACTTTGTTTCCTCTGCTTGAATTTCCTTGCTGCACTGTTCAGCACCCAGCTGGGGGAATCTGCTGAGATTCAAGGCTCAGCCCTGGCTCAGCTTTGGTGATAGCGATTGATTACTTTTAAGCCCTGGAGTCTCTGGCAGTGTCTGTGAGGCAGGTGAAACAGCCATCTGAGCCGGTGAGCAGTGGTAAGTAAACATCTTCAGGATTAAATTGCAGCAGCAGGCCAAAGGGCAGCGACAGGCATTGCCCCAGCGGATCAAGTCACCTTGAATGCATATGGTGATCCCAAAGCATTGCACAGACTCCATATGGTATGGCACTGCACTGTACCTGCCTGTTACGTGAGAGAGAGGCCACCTGCCCTTCAAAAAGTGAGAAGACAATCAGTATGAAAAAATATAGGGCAAAGACTGTTTTCAAGGCGTCCCTCTCCCGTTCACTCATACCTCTGTGTAAAATCAAACAGATGTATCACAGTGCCTGATTGCCATGGAGAGAGAGGACAAAGTTTGTCCTGTATTGACGTAGCATGGGGTGTGGGTTATTAGCAATTAAATAAAGGACATGCCTTGAGAGAAAGAACACGTGATTGCCCTGTCAATAGATCTTGAAAATTCCCACCTCTGGGAATTTTCCTTGATCCCACTCTGCATTTCTTTCCGTTGGGTGTAAACCAAAAATTGAATCATCTTCATGTATTTATGATTTGTAACCAGGAGGACAGTGAGCCTGACTTTTCAATTGCACTAAGACCCCTTTACACTATTCTGGTAGATATAAATTAGATGGGTTTTGTGTCTATTTTACATGGCCAGAACAGTGTAGCAGGCCTGCAGTAAAATGAGGACATGGACTAATATATAGTCCCTTCTGTAAGTGATTCTGGCCAAAACATAGGCTCAGTGCCTGCGTTTTACGTGGCCTTCCTGGATCCTCTAGAGGGCCTGATCCTGCATCTGGATCCACATCCACAGGGTGCAGTCAGAGCTCCATACAAGAGCACTGGTTTGCCCGCACAGATCCAATTGCAGGATCTGATCCTAAGAAAGGACTAACATGTTTCTCCCTCCTCCGGTCTTCAGCTAAACCTTACTTTAGTGGCTGCAAGGAGCTTGGCTGCTAAATCTTTGGCCCCCTCAGCTGCTATGCTATTGGAAATCCTGAGGGTTTTGAGGCTAGTCTGAGAAATTGCTCCAGAGGACTGGTATGTTGGGCAGTAGCCCCAGGGGAAATCTGCTAGATACTGGAAGAAAGGATATTAGTTCAAGTGCATGGCAGCAAACACCTAAGTGCACTGATATTCTGTGTGATTTCTCATGTTTGTCCGGAGAAGAATGGCATCTGCAATGGAATCCTTTGGCTAAGCAGCCTTTAGCTGATGATCTCTAAAGCTGACCTTGGTAAGCTGGGAACCTGTGTTTTGATAAAGCCGTTTCAATCCAGTGATTAGGCTGTTAGGCTACAAAGAAGTCCCCAGCTTTAGGGTCTGGGTGAGAGACTGGCAGCAGTGGCCAGTGAGTCTGTTTCCCTACTTCTCTAACAAGTACCTTCATTTATTTTCTCTCCTACATAGGGATCATTCAAAGTTTTCATTTTCCCACCTTTTTAGATCTTGTTTGGACATCAATGTCCTGTGACGTTGCTGACACTGAGATGTTGTCTGTTGGAGATGCGGGAGGGCACGGCGGGTTCTGCTGGGGAATACAATGTTGTGTATACAGGATATACAACAGTCCACTGTGGGAATACAGTGATATAGGTCATGACATCACATCTGGATAAAATGGGAATACTATTGTCTAGCCACCTGAAAACTGCCATGGAGAGAATTAGAGCAAAAATCTGGTTCCACCAGTCATTAACAAAAGTTTCCAAGATTTAACCCTTAAAGCCCCAAACATCCTTGTAAGGATTCAAATTTGGTAATACTGCACCTCACCCGTGTGGACGTGACAAGGTACAATTTGATTTGAGTGTTGTCAGTATAGGAACGGTACATTCCTTATGCACTTGTAGACCTTTGAAATTTGATATCTTTCTATAAGTTTTGTCCTTTTTTCCCCTAAATCCAAATTCTTCTTTTATTTCATTATTTACTGTGGGTATCCACAAGGACTAGAATTTCACAAAAGTCTGAAAAGGAACTGGATTGAAGCAAAGATATCTGTTACATGAAGATAATTATGTAGCAATATCATGTATGTCGTCAGTGAATAGTATTTTGCTGAGAAAACGATATGTCGTAGTATCCAGGGATTCCCATCAAAGATTGTCAGTTGATTTTGATAATATTATGTGGATTTTTTTCGTGTTTCTTGTGCTGTGGTCCATTTGCAGTGCTCAATAACCTAGACCCTCTTCTGCTCTGCATCAAAAGATCCTAATAGGACCGAAGGCCCATTGACTTCAGTGGGGTTCTGTATTCATAAGGGATTCTCCATGGTAACTACATTGCAGGATCGAGGCCTTCAGAATAACTGGAAAATGAAGATGTTCGTCTTTTGTAATGAACACATATCTTGGAGCTGGAGAGTGTCTCTTCTCCAAATCAGTCATTGCAGTTCCCCATGAGACAGTAAATAAAATACCCACCAAAATCATTTTTGCATAGATCAAGGCCATAAACATTTATTAAAATAACACATATATGCATTAAACATTCTGTTTTAAAGAGAGCTATTTTAAAAAATGATCTGTAGGGCTGTCTCATAAAAGAATGTTCTCTGAAAATTAATCAGCTTTTAGAATCAAAGCAACCACAGCAACATATTCTGCAGCATACGTGATGGTTTTGAGAGCAAACAATCCATATCCAAAATATCAAATACATTGAAATGTGTCCAGTTACTTTTTTTTTCTTTAAAGCTCACAAATGACATGAACTTTTTATGGAGAGCTTCAACTCCAGTCTAACCAATACAGTCAAGTCATAAAAAGGATTTGAAAGGTAAGGGCAGGACATTCCAAGACTTAGCAACATGCTTCATTACTCTTATGCTCAACTTTAAGCATGTGAATGAGACTTGTGAATGCAGGTCCCAGATGTTCACAGACAATACACAGGGTTTTGTCATGTATTCCTCTAAGCAGAAAATAATTTCAAGACGATAAAAAGGTATGAAAAACAATTTGGAAAGCAATTACTTTTTTTAGTAAAAAGACATGCTCTTGGATATAATGTTGCACTGTTGTTGTTGTTGTTTGCTCCCCCCCCCCCGAATTTCCCCACTTCATACAAGCAGCCTCCTGGTATGAAGTGGGAAAAGTCAGCTGTGCCTTTACTCCTTTTAACCACCAGGTGTCATCAGTTGAGAGAGCTAGAGCCCGCGACCTGCATCAGAAGCAGCTCTGCTGCCCTGAATTTTTCTGGGCCTGGCTCCAAATGGTGTTATCTTTTTCCCACCAATTGTGTTACAGATCTAAACTTTAATTCCAATTTAAAGGGGAGGGGCATTTAAAAAAAAACCCTATTTCACTCATGTACAATGCTTTTGCGTAGCTGGTTTGTGAGCCACAGGCCTGATCCTGAAGTTGACTTTCAGTGTGAAGACACCTGTGCCGGTGTGCAGCCTGATTGAAATTAGTGGATCTCTGTTCAGGAACAGCAATCTTCTTGCAAAAAAGTTAATTGCAGGATCAGAGCCGAAATCATTTGCAGCAGTATTAAAAGGACCACACTATGGCTCTGGTATTGCGCATGTCACAAGGGTGCAGCAAAACCTGCACAAAGATTTTCAAAAGGGACTCAAGATTTTTGGATGCTCAGCTAGAGAGATGGACCCTGACTGGAAGAAAGTGCTTTGACCCATGTTCCCTCTAATTGTTCATAGGCTGTGTGTGCAAAAAAATTATTTTGTGCAAATGTTTGGAACCAGTGTCCAAATTTGTGCATGCTCCAGTGAGTGTGGTCGAACTTGTGAGTGCAACAAAGCAATATGTGTGATGCAAATAATATCTAAATTTTATTTTGATATGGTGATGGAAATGCTGTTATAACTTACAAAACCTTATTTGAAACATGCTACTTGAAACCGCCTTCTTAAAGTAGCATAAAAATATTAGCACTGTTGAATTTTTTTGTGCACACTTTATTTTGTTGTTCGCCCGGGCTTCACAACCTATGTGCATGCGCACACACGCACACCTCAGAGGCAACATAGGAGCCACCCCCTGAAACACCTTTAAGGTGTCTTTTCAGATACACAGGAATTGTGGCAGATAAAATTACTAGTCAGCTTTTGCACATGTTGACTCTGGTGTCTGTGTGGTTAACTGAGCGCCACCTAAATTCTGCCTCTCCTGCGAGAAAGCTCTTAGCCCCAGGACTATCTTCTCTCTGAGGTTTCTTTTTTAAACTAGTACAAGCTGTCTGTAATGGAACACAGCCTCCCACTTACCTACCTTTAGGAGAATAAATGGTGTGCCAGATAATTTTGGCACATACATTTTGGAAGAATGTTTGTTTATTTCTTGCAAAGCTCAGTCGTTGCCTGTGGCCATGAGGGCCGAAATGCCCTGCCCATGTGAGTGGGCACAATTGCACTGAGGTCAGTGGTGCTGGGTTAGCTTATACCCAGTGGCTTCTAGTGATAAGACTCTTCATGGTGCCCCTTAAACTCACAGCTCAGGGGAAAGGGAGACTCTTTTGTAGCTTTAAGCCACCTTTGTGCCTCCTGCTTCTGAACTGTTCTGCTCCCCTGGAATAATTTACCCAACCATAGGGGTCTGTCTAAGCTACGGCAGCCTCCATGGGTCAGCCGTATGGGCTGTATGTTGTGGGCCTTCCCCCAACACCCTCTTCCTTTTCTCTTCAGCCGTAGCTGTTCCACTGGATCCTCTTTTGGCAGGATGTGGCCATCTAGGGCCCTCTTTCTCAATGTAACATGGTTGGCGTAGGAGACAGGATATCATCACTGGTGCCCCCCAATTAAATAAAGAAGAAAAGTCTGAACTTGCGACTCTTTCTTAGTGGCTTCATTGATTGTTTTATAAGCATTTTAAAAAAAATCATGGATGTAAAACAACATACATCTGTAATGTATAAGAGCGAGCTGATGCAGCTACATGTTTTTAGTGCGCTAGGTCGATCAGAGAGTGCAAGAGTCTCTCCTCAGCAGGAAATTACAGCTTCTAGCCCCAGTGTAGACA
Organism: Podocnemis expansa; assembly: GCA_007922195.1. NCBI lineage: Eukaryota > Metazoa > Chordata > Testudines > Podocnemididae > Podocnemis > Podocnemis expansa. The sequence continues at coordinate 949,033 of ML682039.1, forward strand.
TACCCATAAGTTGGCTTTGTTATGGGCATGCTTCTGCCACCAGTGCTGATGGAGGACTCAGTTCAGGAAAGCAGTTAAGTATGTGCTCAAACCCATTTGGATTCTGGAGAGCATACTTGAGTGTGTGCATAAGAGCTTTCCTTTATCTGGGTCCGAGAGGGAAGGTAGTAGCCATCAGTAGCCATCAAGCACAATTGCTTTAGGACACTGAGGGAAGTCTTTTGTGATGGAGAGGGAGACATTGTAATGTGACACTTAAGTGAAAATACAGAAGTTCAAAGACCAGGCAGATTTTGAATCTCTATGGTTATGTCTACACTTAGGTTAGTTCAAATTAACTGAATTCAAACTAATAATTATTGGTTTGAATTCAGTTAATTCGAATTAACACAGGCACACTAGAAACCCTAATTCCAACTAGCATGTCCATGCACAGGACTTGCTACTTTGAATCAGGTAGGAGGTGCTATTGCATAAGCTGAGGTTAATTTGAACTAACAGTTAGTTTGAATCAACGCAGCTACATTGGGTTAAATCAAACTAATGAGTTTGAATTAACCATCACTTTGAACTTAAGGAAGGTTTTATAGATTCGAACTAGGCTTTCCGTAGTTCAAACTAAGGGACTTCTTAGTTTGAACTAATGAAAGCTAGTGTGGACATGCACTCCTTAATTCGAACTAAATTGTAAGTGTAGACAATACACTACGTCCAAATTCCAGTTGCTCTCATTTTTGGAAGTGAATATAGCAATAAGTATACTCTCTCTGCATAAGCCTTGATCTTGCACCATTGAAGGCAGTGGGAATTTGGCCAAAGACTTCAGTGGCTGCAGGATTGAGTTCATGGTGCCCTAAAGTTTATTGGAAAGGGCTTTGTAAAAGAAAAAGCTAGGTAGCAAAGGGACCTGTCCTGTTCACATTGAAATCAATGCTAGAGAAGTGGTGAGGAATCAGACTTTATATGATTGCTTAAACATTAATGGCTCTGTTGCCTCAATTCAGGAGGGAACTTGAGCACGTGCCTAACCCCAAGCTTTCACGTTGTCCCATGGAATTACATGAATCCTTAGAAACTGAGGCACGTACTTAGGTATCTTGCTGAAATGGGATCCCTATTTGTAAACACATCCTTGGGTGTTAGCATGTTTCGCTGAGAGAGAGACTATTGGCTAAGACAGTGGATGTCTCTGTTATTCTCTTCCAGAGAAACAGCAGATTTTTAACTTTTCATTTAGAGGGTCATCAGAAAGAATTGAAAATATATTGAAAAAATAAATAAGTTGACATGCAAAGCATTTTACTAAGTAAAATGACATCTTGCTGCCCTCATCTCTTCTCTTTCCCCTACCCCAAAATTCAAGTAGACCCTTTGGCTCATTCTCGTCCTTATTTAGAATCACAGAATCAAAGAACTATAGAAACTGGGAGGGACCATGACAGATCATCGAGTCCAGTCCTCTGCACTCATGGCAGGAGCAAGTATCCCTATTAAACCATCCCTGACAGGTGTTTTTCTAAACTGCTCTTAAAAACTTTCAATGTAAGAGATTCCACAAGCTGCTGATGCAACTTTGCTATAGTCTACTACCTAAGGTATTTATGTGTCCCTCATAAACTACAATATCTGTGGTTTTTACAGTTTTTTTCAAAAGATCTTCAAAGCATCTGACAAAGTGGGATTTTCTCCCATGAAAGCTCATGCAATAAATAAATTTGTTAGTCTTTAAGTGCCACAGGACTCCCCGTTTTTTTCAAAATTAATGTATTCTTGCACACCACTGCCAGCTAAGGAAGTGTTGTTATCCCCATTTTACAGATGGGGGAGCTGATGCTCAGAGAAATTAATGGTGTGTATTCACTGCAGAGTTAACCTGGGCTCTTGCTTAGGTGTTAGCTCTTAATCCCCTCCCATCCACCTATCGAAAAACTCATACCCAGGCTAGCTGGTCTGTCCTAGGATATAAAGTAAAACTCATGAGCTGCTTTCACTCAGACTGGTCACCTCCCCACTTGGCAGCAAGGACACAGCTTAAACCACTCAAGAGTTGATAGTCATAGAATTATAGGGTTGGAGGGGACCTCATGAGGTCATCTAGTCCAACCACCTGCTAAAAAGCAGGACCACTCCCACTAAATCCTCTCAGCCAGGGTTTTGTCTAACCAGGCCTTAAATGCTTCCAACAATGGAGATTCCACCACCTTCCTAGGTAACCCATTCCAGTGCTTCAACACACTCCTAGTGAGAAAGTTTTTCCTAATATCCAACCTCAGCCACCCCAGGTGCAGCTTGAAACCACTGCTCCTTGTTCTGTCCTCTGTTACTACTGAGAACAGCCTAGCTCCCTCCTCTCTGGAGCACCCCTTCAAGTAGCTGAAAGTTACTATCAAATCCCCCCTCAGTCTTCTGTTCTGCAGACTAACTAAGTCTAGTTCCTTCAGTCTCTCCTCGTACGTCATGTGCTCCAGTCCCCTAATCATTTTTGTTGCTCTCTGCTGGACTCTTTCTAATTTGTCAGCATTCTTCCAGCAGTGTGGAGCCCAAAATTGGACACAGTATTCCAGATGTGGCCTCTCCAGTGCTGAAGAGAGGGGAATAATCACATCCCTTGATCTGCTGGCAAAACTCCTGCTGATGCAGCCCAATATGCCATTGGCCTTCTTGGCAACAAGAGCATATTGTTGACTCATATCCAGTTTCCCATCCACCATAATACTCAGGTCCTTTTCTACAGTGCTGAAACTTAGCCAGTTGGTCCCCAGCTTGTAACAGTCCTCCAGTGCTGTTGCACAGTTCCCACCACATGCCCAGGAAGACAGATAAGTTCTCCCATAGTTCACTGGGAACGAATTGTAGAGCAGCTCAGCACACGGCAGCACAAGGGAGCTGGCTTCAGAAGTTTTAGCAACACATACAGACCCCAGCACATAATAAGGGGATGCACAATACCCTGGGTGTGGATTTACTGCATGATGCTCATGCCCTAGCTAGGCTATAACATGGGTGCCAATCACCCAAGTTACTTCTATGGTGAAGACCCACCCGGAGTGACTTGCCCTGGGTTACACAGATAGGCTGTTGCAGAACTGGGCATCCAACTCACATTGCCCCAAACCAGGCCAGCGCCCTGCCTCCTCTCCATCCTCTTGTCTTTTCCTTACCATGCTTTTCATCAAATTAGTTTGGATTTTCAAAAAGCCAACCATCTGCTTTCCTGTGGTTTACTGAGCAGCTTATTGAAAAGTTGAAAGTTTTTAAAATGTGACATTTTGACCAAAAAATTTTCATGCAACAAAATGCAGAAATGTTTTCTGAAAAACGGGTGGTGTTTTCCATCCAGCTCTCCCAAAAACTTAAATGAATGCAGCCACCTGTTCCTCAGCAATGCTAAGCATTGGGAATCGGTACTCAGTAGGCAGAGAGGTTCTGTGTTAGCTCTTCCAGCAGAGAGGTTTATCCCCTTGATTTTGAACATGAGGGGTTTTTTTCTGCAGAGTCATCATGGTCTGGTCCAGCAGAAAGACAGATGCTGAGGCTGAGTCTCACTCGTATTCTGTTCATCACTCCCTGAACCCATTCAATAACAAAGTAGGCACTGGGCGTCAACAGCCCAGATGATTTGAAAATGAATCATGGAGCGGGGAGTAGAAGTGAGTGGCTCTTTTCTGAAGAATAGAGCCACTAGTGTCTGAGCAGCCCCACTATACTCCTTTTGTTTTGCTCTTTAGCTCTTTGTTCTGTCAACATCTGTAATCTTGAGTAAATAGCATGGGAGGAATACATCTTGTATTTCTGTTAAAGAAGCAAAACAGTGTAAGGGCCATGTAAATGTTTATACTATGTAGACTGCGAGTGAAGGAAGTTGGTATTTGCTGAGTGGGACTAAAGAAATGGTTCCCAAACTGTGGCCTGCAGGGTCCTTCAAAGTGACCCACTGCTGGCTGCAGAAGGGAGCCCCTGCCTAAGGACCCATGTGGAGTGCACGCGGTCACAGGGCTACAAGCCTAATGCAGGCTTCTTGCTGCATCCACGGAGATGAGAGATCAGCACTTCCCTCCCCCCAGCTGTAGTGGGGAGTATGGCAAAGTGCTCTGCCTTAGTCCAGAGGCACTGGGGTCCCTGCTGGAGCTAGAGGGAGGGGAACGCTGATTTCCTGCCCCCCTGCCTCCAGAAGGGAACCACAGCCTAGGGACGCAGGTGGAGTACAAGGGGCTACAGGATGTGTGCATTTTCCTGGCTGCAGCCAAGGAGATGGGAGATCAGTGTGGGGACAGCCTCCTTGCTGAACTCCTTTCATCAAACTGCAGTGGAGCGTGCTGCTGGTGGAGACTGACAGCCCTTCAGGGTTGCATAAATGATTTCTGTGGCCTTTCAGCCCACAAGGTTGGGAACCACTGGACTAAGGTTCCAAAGAAGCAACCGTGTTAGTCTAATTCAGTAAAACAAACAAGGAGTCTTGTGGCATCTAGCAAATGAATAATAAATAAATGAATAAATTTGTTAGTCTTTAAGTGCCACAGGACTCTTTGTTTGTTTTACTGGACTAAAGGAATTTCTTCCTCTGCGATGCCTCTAGCTCCATCATAAATAATATCATTTAGTATTTAAATAGCACTGTATGGAGTATATGAAAGCCCAGCTATTCTCTTACCATTAACATTCTACCAGTACACATCACTGGCAAGTCAGTGCAAAGACTGAAATATACTAGTATGAATAAAACGCTTGCAAAAAAAACTTGTTTTAAATAGCTCCAGAGCTCCTAGGTTGAGTATAACTGAAGCAGGAGACCTGTCCCTAAAGCAGAATAATTTAATCAAAACTGACATCAATCCACTTGCGATCATGCTGCTCCAGAGCCTATTAATTGCTATGAGCATCTTCCCATTGACTTCAGTGGGGGCTTTGGATCTGGCCTTTAATGACCAAAAATTAGAGCCCTTGCAAGGGTCTAAAAGAGAAATCTTTCACAAGCGAAAAGTGTAGGTGCAAAACACATTTAGAGTCTCAAAATAGTGTGTCTTGGGGGAGAGAGTGGAGCGTGCAGAAATTAACATTGTTGAGCAGGATCTTGAGGCAATGTATTTCCACAAGCTGCACACTGTGACTGGGAATCTAGCAGCTGGAAGCTGTGTGTTCTCCTTATGTTGTGACTATAGGAAACAGTGAGGCTGCTTGTCCTGCTGCGGGAATCAGGTAGTTGCAGTGGAATGATGGGGACAGGTGGCATCACGCTAGACATGTTGCGGAGCTCAACAGAGAATCTGCCATATGAATGGGTGGGAGGGATAAAGAGAGGACTCACATTGGTGGCCCAAAGCATGGATTAAGCAAGTTAAAATCTCACCCATGGAATATTAGTCGTTATTACATAGTGCCTGTAGATCTGAAAGTCAAACTTGAGCCTTGGTCATGTGAGTACTTACTTGAGAGGTTTATGGTAAGCATGACTCACATCAGGATTGGACCAAGACTGATATCCTGTCCCAGCTTTCCCCATTCTTACCAACAGGATAAAGGCGTGCACATCTGAATGACATGTCGATAGATGAGTGACTTCCCTGTGTCCTCCTATAAAATCTCCTCTGTAAATGAAAATCATTTTTGTCTTTTCCCTGTGATCAGCTATGAGCCATTTCTGTTACCCTGTTGTTTTAGCTCCATATTTTGTCCTCTGTATCTTTTCTGCCCCAGACTCAGTATTTGCCATGCCAGCCTATGTTTTGTGGGTACTTGTGTTGAATTAAAATATGTGGTGTATATTCATGGAGAAGTTAAATGTAGCCAGAAAACCAAACACTATCTGTGATTCTTCCAGCTCTGAAGCTTGTTTTTCACACCTGGCCTGAAGCAAACTAGCTCACAATTCCACAGTTTCATGGTTTTCATCTTATTCAAGCTTGGTTAGGTCAAGATAAATTTACCACCTAAAGGTTTGTTTCCCTTCCAAACCAAAAGTGTTATCCATCCTGGCCCCACAAGCCATGATATTAGAAGGACTCCTAAAGGAACCAAGTCAATTGAGAACAGAAAGGGAAGAGTAAACTTAGAGAATAAATGACTGGCAAAATTGCTGAAATCTCCATCATTGCTGGACTCAGTTCCCTTCAGTCCAGTAAGGAGACCAGTGATAGATTTTGGCATTTTGAAAGCTGTCCTTAAGAACTGGCTGGAGGACTCTCATGGCACAATTTGTTCTTAAAGTCTGCCAGAAAAATTTCCAGAAGTAGATGAGATGCTGAGCAGCTTGAGAACAAACTTCTCCTGGGCTCTGTGTGTTGGTGATCCACAGGTGCTGCAATGAAAAAAAATGGACCATGAATAGCATACATCATGGTAGCCTTTGACAGATAACTACTTGAACTGAGATATCCAAATTCTTAAGTGTATTTCACACTTTACCTACAAGTTTATATTATTTTATACAAAATCATATTAACATTTTAAATCCAGAAGGGACTATTAGATCACCTGTTACTCCTTTACTGAGGCCAATAACTTGTGTTTGACTGAAACAGTTCTTTCATCAAGGCATCAGATACTGATCTGAAGGCATCAAGAGACTGAGAATCTACTACTTTTTGATAGTTGGTTCCAGTGGTGAGTCACTTTGTTGTTAAAAAAAAATTATATCTTTCTTCTGATTTAAAACTGTGTGGCTTTAACATCTAGCCGCTGGTTCCTGTTACACCTTTCTCTGCTAGATTAAAGAGCCATTTAATACCTGGTATTTTCTTCCACTCTAGATTCTCCTCCACACACTATATTAATGTTGGTTGTTAATATTGTTATTTCTTATTAAGCACTGGCCCAAAGTAAAGAGATTTACCCAATGTTTGCAGTGCAGGCTCCCGCAGATACACTTTTTGAGGTATGTCTACACTGCAGTTAAAAAGCCCACGAGTGATCCATGCCAGCTGAGTTGGGCTCATTGGCTTGGGCCAAGGGTTTATTTAATTGAGGCACAGCCCAGTCAGTGGGATCCTGTGAGGTGGAAGGGTCCTGGAGCTAGGGTGGCAACTGAAGTCCAAGCATCTGCACTGCGGTTAAACAGCCCTTAGTTCAAGTCAACTGGCATAGGCCAGGCGCAGGTGTCTAACTGCTGTGTAGACAGACCCTTTATGTGCATGGTCAACTTCAGTCATGCAAGTGGTCCTGTTTAAAAGCAAAGTTAAACAAGTGCAGACATATTTGCAGGACTGGGGCCTAAGGGATGGAAACAGACCACCCAAGTGTGAATCTTCCAGAACAGGAGAATGCCTCTACCTGCAAACACACCAGCACCTGACTACTTTTCTGAGTAGTTCCACTGAGTTGGCATGCAGTGAAGGAGAGTGTGGGGCCATCCTATGGGCAGGACCCAGAACTGAGACTCAGGAGATATTGTTGGTGCTGCCATTAACCGTTTATGGGACTTTGGGTCAGCCACTTCACCTGTTTCCCCTCTCACCCTTTTTCTTATCTAGACTGCTACCTCTTCAGGGCAATGACTTTCTCTTACTGTGAATCTATATAATGCTTACCACAACGATGATGCATTCGCAGGTGAGGCCTGTAGGCATTATTGGAATCCCAGTCATTAATACAAATTAAAAAAGAGTTTGATGAAGCTACTTATGTGAGTAAACTCAAGCATGTGCTTCAATGTTTTCAGGATCAGGGCTTCAGGATTATTTGGTTTTGTTTTCCTGACGTCAATCTGTTTCCTCTGTTCTCATGCTACGTGCAACAGACATTTCATATGGGTTAATGTTTGCAAGTGCGTATTTCTCACTCTTTTGCAAAAGGCTGGGTATCTATTTCTTTCCTCTTCCAAATTCAAAATGCTCTGGGAAGGCACACTAAAAATTCCCTTGTTTATAGCCATATTTTGGATGTCTACACTGCACTGGTAGAGGGGTGAGGCTGATTTCCAGCCTGAGTAGACAGCTGCTGGTGCAGCTAGCATGCTGACAAGAGCCATGTGGGCTTTGCACCGTAGGTGGCATCTTGGGCTAAGTGTCTGGGCTTGGACTCAGAGGGTCAGGTGAGTGTGCACTTGGGCAGCTAGCCTAGACCATTGCTTGTGCCGTCATTGCTATTGTGAGTCTTTCTACCCGTGTTGGCACTCATACCTTCTCTGAGCTGCCATGCAGACACATCCTTAGAGGTTTGAGAGTAAAACTTGTTTCCTTCATACTTAAGTGGGAGATCTGTAAAGGCATGCACAAAGGGCAGACAGGGAAACCCCAGTGGGTGCCTAACTCCCCATTATGCCTTGAAAAACCTTCCCGTGTGTGCGTGTGGTTTTTTTATTTTTTCATTTGTTTGTTTCAATCAGCTATGAACAAATGTGACTGGTGGTTGGACTTACCTCATAACATGAGCACAACTGCATTCTTGTAGCTGACAAAATTAGCTGAAGCTCATCAAGAGGGTCATGAGCCATAGAATGGTGGTATGGTTTGTGTAACAGGCAAGACTGTTTGCTGCTAAGGTAATATCTTGACTATGGTTTTAGAGATCTCTGGCAGAGGGTTTTGTAATGAACTATTATTTAAAATAGGAGGGTCATGTTCTATTCTATTAGAACAAAAATCAAGGTAAATATTTATCAAATATAAACAGGATAGTACTAAATCTTTATAAAAATGCAAACTGACACTCCAGAAAGAAAGGTGTGTGTGAACTGTAAATACACCAATTACCGTAAATTCGCTAGCCTGCTCACAGAAGCCTTAGGTCTTGATCCTGGTAAGTGCTGAATGCCTCCCACGAGGCACACAGTCATGATATCTGGCACCTCTCAGAAGGCGCTCAGTGCCTCTCATTGGTTACACAATTAGAGTTAAAAGTTCTACTGTGGGCAGAGCCAAAGTCTAATCCCAGCTATCTCCTTTGGTATAAACTGAGTGGTATTCAAACCAAAATTCATACCTAGTCTTAATTCACTCAGCCCATGGCCCAACCCAAATGATTGAGAATGCAAGTAAAGAGCCAAACAAGGTGAAATATTGTGGAAAGCTGAAGCAATAACAAATGATCCAGTTTATGGATACAGCATATGCACATCATTGATAAATAAAATTTGCAAATGAAGCAATGAAGAACCAGTGAATAATCATGAATGGATGAATTTGTAGCTCTCCCATGAAACAACCTATGAAAATTATAGTGTAACACAATGATATTCCTACTTATCAATGGTTCTGCAAAAAGTGTGGAAGAGTCAGATGATGAAAGCCACAAAGAGCTTCTCATTGGAGGTGTGTAGGAGGTAGGCATCTAACTCCTGTCTGTGACTTTGAAAACTTTTCCTTTGACCTTTATATGATCCCCCTGGAACTTATAATTTTGAGTAAGGTTCAGCAAAGCATTTAAGAACATGTTTAAATTTAAGTGCTGGGGTAAATGTGTGGGTGCCCCAGTTCAGCAAAGCATTTAGACATGTTCTTAATCTATATTTCTATTTATCAAAACAATTGAATTTGTGTTTAACTGTTTTCCTGACTTGGGGCCTAAATTAGCTCTGCATATTTTGTTGGACTCCAGTAAAATTTTAACCAGATTATTTGCTTCACAAATTCTCACATCAAATCTAGTTAGCACCCAAGATAAAATCCATTTTTATACAAATTAATGGAAATTGAAATGCATTTTTTTAAAATTACTTGTTTCCATCCCAGGTGCTGACACTCTTTATCTTGGTTTGCATGTGGAACACTGAACTTCTGAGGAAGCACATGTTAGAGTTTATAGATGATTTGCCAATTTCAAAAGGGATAGCCGTGTTAGTCTAGTCCAGTAAAAAAAACAACAAGGAGTTGTGTGGCACTTTAAGACTAACAGATTTATTTTTTGCATGAGCTTTCGTGGGAGAAGATCCCACTTTGTCAGATGCTTCGAAGATGGGTGAACTTACAGAATGGAATGAAAATAAATGCAAGGGGGTGTAAAACATAGGATCAGGTCATAAAGTAACAGCAAATCACAGCAGTTTAGTTTCATTCCTTTCTGTAAGTTCACCCATCTTCGAAGCATCTGACGAAGTGGGATCTTCTCCCACGAAAGCTCATGCAAAAAATAAATCTGTTAGTCTTAAAGTGCCACACAACTCCTTGTTTTTTTAGATGATTTGCAACAGTATCGTGATTTCTGGGTAGGCACTGAGGTGTGCTAACAAATATATACCATTTAAAACTGAGTTTCCAATATGTAATCTATTAATTTATAGCACATACTCCAATACCATGGAAAAAATTTTGGCCTTGATCATTCTAGAAATTGCTCCTTCCTGCTTCTTTGCTATTTTGTGAGGCAAAACGAGAGTAAGATAAAAAGATGGTTTTCTGGCAATCTTTCAATTTGTGTTTGCTTATAATTCATCATCATTTGTGGCATGCCTTTTATTACCTACTGTACCCTTACATCTCTTATCTTGTCTAATGCTATATTTCAATATTTAAACATGCCCTGTAGTTCAGTTAAAAAGTGACCATCCATTGAGAAAAGAACATAGCATACACTGCAAGCTTTGATTTTTTGTTTTGTGTTAAAAAGCTACTTTTAAAAAATTAAACAAACATATACTGTACTGTATCAGAAGACGAAAATGCAGTTTTCATTTTCCCCCACCTTTTTTGCCAAGCAAATTCCTTAGTGCTTTTTCAGCTTTAACAGCAAGAAACAAAAATATGCAGAATAAGAAGATGTATTTTGGGGGAGTTTTTTAGAAGGCTGCATTAAGTTCAGATTAAACCCCACTGTAGGTTCAAGGGAAAATTTAAGAAAATCGATTTTCCCAGTCTGGGGGCGGGGGGGAGGAGAGAGAAACACTGCTGTTTATAGTGTTCTTTGTTATTTGAATCAATAGCTGTGTTCCCATGAATGACTGAATAATCACGTTTTTGTACAGCTTTGGTATACGTACAGACTTATCTCATCCAGACTTTCTTGTTGAACCTGCAGTAGAATATTTCGATCATTAACAGTTTCTTGCTCTTATCATGGTTAATTTTTTCTACATCTGTGAGTCTTACTCTGAAATTGGAACACAGAGATTATTCCCTGTTGTGGAACCGGCATGCTGTATAAAAAATCTCTTTTTCAGATAAATTAACATTCTCCCAAGAAATGAGAAGGAATGTCAAGAAACCAGTAGCTAATATTATGGGGTGAGAAAATTTGCAAATGTGCCGTGTCTTACGGAATTCAGATCGCAAGAGGAAACACACGCTTAGGAACTAACAATGCTTCAGAAGAAGACACTTGAGTAAAATTTGTATTTGGAAATGCTGCATGGTTTTGCTACCTATTATTAGAAATCTGTAATGTATAATGTCTGTGTGAATGCTGATGTCAGGACTGGCCAGAAGCACCTGCAAATGCTGTGAAATCATCAAAGCTCAGCAGCTGCACAATGGAAGCTGAAATTGGAAGTGGATATAGATTTCTCATGTACAAAGGCTCCTGCGTATTACTGTTTGCAGGGAGGTATCTATTACCTAAGGCGGTTGGGTTTTAGCACAATGTTAAATAATTAAGGACCTGTTCACGCTAACTTTACTTATGTTATGGTACTGCCTTGAAAGACTCCCTAGATCAGAGCTCTGTTGTGGTGCTAGGCGCTGTATAAATAGCCCCTGCGCAAAAGGGGTTACAATCATTCAACAGACAAGCAAGGCTGTGCAAGTGTTTTTGTGTAGAGGGAACAGTGGGGAAATGAAGCAAGGTTTCTTGAGTCCCAGCATTCCAAGACTATCCTTTCAACATGGGTCATTCTTTCTTCTGCAGTAGTCTTGTGTCCTTGAATGGTAAAGTGTGTACACATGAGCCATGCGTCACTAATAGGATTGGTCCCTTAGTGGCTTGCAGGTTAAAAGTGATGGTAGAATACCGCTGGCAAGAAGCTTCCTTCTTTCCTTTGCAGTTCTGCAATTTGAATTGTTATCGTACGTAACCCTGCAAGGGCACGATCTTTTCAGAAACTAACGAAGACGCGCTTAACAAAGGAAACTGAAAACAAAGCTTTTGCTGGTTCTAGTTCAGTAATTCATACTTATTATCACTTTGAATTTTGAGTCTCACCTTTTCCACTTACAAACAGTTGCATGGTTAAAAAGATCTTTCTAGAAGATAGTAACCTTGGCAGTAGTTGTCAAGGCTAATAGTTTGACATTTCATATTACCCACAACTAATCAACGGAACATGGCAACACATTTGAAAAACCCATTATGAATGTATGGCTCAGGAGTAATATGTCAAAGCTAGCACTAACAGCTGTTATGTAAACTGGCTGATTTTTCTCCTGCTGAATAGTCACATGGTAGAAGAAAAAGTGCTTTCGAAAGATTCAAGAGCATCTAAGCATGAGGACCTGAATGGTGTACTGTACTTTTGAATGCCATATATTTATAGAAAGTTCACCTCAGTGATGATAAGGACTCTCTTCTCGTTCAGCTGCTTTTCTGTCTCCTCCTAAATTGCTGTAGTTTCCCAAAGATGTGCTGTAAGATGAACCATGCAACAGGTGTCTGATAGCATTTGAAAAGAGTCTTTGGTACAAATGGTTTCCGTAACTGGTGTTGATGCCTTCCTCCAAGATCAGGAAAGCTCAAAGAACCCAGAAGATACATTCAAAACTGTTTGGACTCCCCAAATATCTAAGTTTAGGAGGCTAAAAAGTGAGAGGCAGGATGGGGATGGTATTTTTGTTTTAATGAATGTCTAGTTTTGTTTCTAGAATGTCTAGTTGTACACGATGATATTTCTTAAAGCGGTTGAGCTGGGTGATTGCTGAGGAACTAGTATTGTTCTTTAGATGCTGGGTAAGTTTCAAAGCTTGTATCTAGAGGAAAAGAACACAGTGCTCTCTGAAAGCACCAGCTGAGCTACCTTTTCCCATGAACTTAAGAAGATCATTGCCGGGACCGTAAAGGGGCTTTAGCTGACGGCTGGCAGCTTTATTTGATAATAATTTTTAATTCTGCAACACCGTGTGCGAAAGAATGGCTCAGACCAATTTATTTGTTTAGAGCGTAATTGGAAGTACATGCAGAAACACATGGCAAACATATGCTTGCTAGAAGTCAAGTAGAAGTTATTTCTTAGCATCAGAAGTTGACTCAGATGCTAGAGACAGAGGAAACCATCAGCAATAGGCTATGGCATTAAGAAGATACCAGCCTTCAAATGCACTTGTACAACTTCCATGGAGACCGGTGTCAGCTATCTGTGTGCCTTGGGGCAGAATCTGACTTTTTGAACTTAGCCAGGACATTGAGTAGAGAAATAGAAGAAATTAGTCTCATTGAACTGGGGTGCAGGAGACCTCGATTCTAATACTGGTTTTCCTATCTGTAAAATGGGGATAATAACTCCCTTCTTTTGAGCTCCATGGATGAAAAACACCTTGTAAGAATTAATTTCTTTTTTCTTTTACATATATAGAATCATCCTAATACAATGGCTGCTGCATTCTTTTGGTTCACATGGCTGTCTGTGTGTGGTAAAAAACATTATTGGTGAAGTCTTTGCTATTGGTCTCTAAACAATGTGAAAAGCATAGTGGAAATGCAAGGTGTTAACTTGCCATCTGTTTATTCAGGAAAACTGCAATCCAAGTAGAATTAATGAACAAAAACCATTAAATAATCCAGCTAATTTTAACTGTATGCAGTTAAGGGGTTTACACAGTACTGCAGTGCAGAACAAATGAAATCTGGACTGGCCATGAGACTGTAACTTTCCCACTCAGTATGCAAAGAGGATTTTGGTTTGAGCTCCAGATAGAAGAGGAGAAAGGTGAGAAACTTTCCTTGGATTAGCACTGTATGCAGCGTTGGTGCTTGTTTGAGGCATTTTCTCCTGGCTGTAAAGGAAGTGCCCTGATAACAGCTTTCTTTTTCATGAAGATTGCAATGGATGATTGTGGCACCAGAATGAAACTGGCTGGGCAAGATTGAGAGGCTGGGCTAGACCTCTCATTCTCTTCGCATTCCACTAGTATCTCTGAGGATGCTAAACAGAAGCTACCAAAGTTATTTGCTCCATTGTCTAATAAAAGATATTCCCTTGCTCTCGTCTTTCTACTACAATTCAACATTCTGAAGTCAGTAGGTTGAGATATCTTGTATTCAGGACTTCTAAAAGGACTGGCTAAGGAGCTTCCTGGACTGTTAATATATAGATTTTTCAATAAATCTTGGAGCACTGGGGAAGTTCCAGAGAACTGGAAGAAATCTGATATTGTGCCAGTTTTTAAAAGAAAAAACAGGATGACTTGAGGAGCAATAGGCTTGCCAGGGTGACATTGATTCTGGGCAAAACAATGAAATGGTTGCTTGGATGACTCAATTAATAAATATTTAAGAGAGTAATGTAATATATGGAAAGCAATGTGTATTGACAGTAGTCAAATTAACTTGATTTTTTAAATGAGAGATTGGATGAAATAGTTTGGCTGATAAAGTAATAATGTTGATGTAATATGCTTAGACCTCTGTAAGAAGTTTGATTTGGTACTGCATGATATTTGGAATGATATAAAATTAACATGACACAGTGTATGTATTAAAAACTGGCTAAATGATAGGTCTCAAAATGTAGCTGTAAATGGGGAATAGTCATCATGGAAGTAAGTTTCCAGCGCATCCTGCAGGAATTGGTTCTACACTATTTAACATTTTTACCAATGAGCTGGAATAAAACATAAAGTTATCACTGTTAAAGTGTACAGATAACACAAAAATTAGGAAAGTAGTAAGTAATAAAGAGGACAGATCACAGACTGAGAGCAACCTGGATCTCTTGGTAAACGAGATGCAAGCAAACAGTGTTCAGACAGAAGTTGGTCCAGTAAAAGATATCATCACAGCCTCTTTGTCTCTCTAATATCCTGGGACCAACGACTACAATGACATTGCAAAAGATCAAAAGATAAGTGTACCCATAGCAGCTCTGAACAGCCTCTTGGTGAGAGCACTGCTTGGTCGAGTTCCATGAAATGATCTCAGGATAAGAGCAAGGTCTAGTAACTTTTTAGCTTTGCGTCTCCACCATTTCACTCATCATGGCTCAGTCAGATACCGACCCCATGATCATTAAAAATAAATTGTTATTGTGGTAATCTCTAGGACTCCCAGTCATGGGCCGGTATCCCATGGTTCTAGGCACTGTACAAATATAAAAAACAAACAATAGGTCATGCACAAAGAGCTTTACGGAGAGACATAAGGCAGGAGATAGTGACTGGTTACGGGCCGGGGAAACATAAGGAAGGAGCAAGCTGATACTGACTAGCATGGCAGGCAATGGCCTTGACTGCCCAACTGTTGTCAAGTTTTCTGTACTGTTCGTAGTGAAGGAGAATTTTAAGGAGAGAGTTGAAGGAGGACAATGAGGCGGCTTTGTGGATCTTTACAGGGAGCTCCTCACAAGCGTGAGGGCAGCATGAAAGAAAGCACAAAAGCACTTATTTGACAATTTAACAAGTGGGTGACGAAGCTGGTATCATTGCCAAAGTGGAGCTGGAAGTCAACATCTTGATAGCAGCAGAGAGATGATAGGTAGCGTAGGCAGAGGTCAGCAAGGGCCTGGAAAGCAGAAACACAGAGCTGATGTTTGATGCGATGGAGAAAGGGGAACTGGTGGAAGGATGCAAAGAAAAGGGTGAGGTGGGCAAAGCGATGAATTAGGAAAATGATCTTTGTAACTCTGTAATTACAGCAATTCAAGAAAGCAGGGCTGCTCTCAGCAGCTCCTCCACCACAGACTGTCACGATCCTTCCACAGTACTTTGAACAATAGTACAATAAGGCTCTTTTTTATTTTCAGGTTTTACATCACCATTCTATCCATTAGCATCTTTCTTTTGTTGGGTTTGCTTAGAGAGGCTTAGAGTGGCTGCTTTGGTGTCACAAAGGACACAAGGAACTATGTATTTCCTTGTTCTGATTCAATATGCCGAAACTGTAAAGAAATAGTGTTCAGCTTTTCTACTTTGTGTTTATGCTTTTGTTAGGAACTTGTGCTTATTTTAATGTTCAAAGCACACAGAACTGGCAGAGCAATAGGGATGCAGGTTTGGTCTGTGCAAATCTCTTTGGTTAATTCTTCAAATGGTTTAGGTATACACATTGCAGGCTTAGAAATGCTATGAAGCAGTCAGCAGTGTTGCATTTGGGTCCTGCAGTACACACTCAAAGATAATTTATTCTCATTGACACTTCATCATAGAAAAGCCACGTTCCATTTTATAACATCATCTTGGAGGAACTGATTGATGGGCAGGCCTAGTTCTTTTTGTGTGTCTGCTAGGGGGTTTAGAAACTGCCAAGGACAAGTGTTCAAAATGGCTGACGCCTTTCCAGCTGAAAGTTATCGGGTTTGACACAGGCGTCTGGCTAAACAAAGCACAGCTAAAGCATAGCGGTGAGATCTTCACAAGGAAAGCCTAACTGTAAAATTAAGAGTGGTTATGAAAAACCTTTTTTCATGTGTCATGACAACAATGTGGCTGCTAATTCGTTATCTCACATTTTTCCTACCATTTTCTGAAAGGTATAAGAAATTTCACTAGCTGTATGTTTCCCATGGGAGAACTCATAGTGCAGTGCTGTACTTCTGTTAAGCTTATCATCTGATGGCAGTCAGGACTTGGTCCTGTTCCATGGCATTCATATAGTAAATGAAAGACCAAAGTCATTTATTGGGTGCTTTTAAAACTTGCAAACATACTCTTTCCATAGGACAACCCTTGTGGTGCAAGTCTTCTTGGATGGGACTTTGTAATGGACTTCAAGAATCTTTAACAATTTCAATCCCTCAGTTACCCAGTAGAGTGTGGCCATTGACCTAGTGGAAGTATAACCCAATGGTGTGGGGGTGAGCAGATGTCTCCCTGTACCGGTCCGCACAGGGTGTGCTTGTGTTACAACCTCAGATGTGAAGCCATGGTCCTTGAGCTCAGACTGTAATGAATCATGCTTTTAGCTTGGAAGGTCCTCAATACATCAACCAAAATGGTCATCTCACCAAAAATGTTAGATGTCTGGCGTAGCCCCCTGTAATATCTATAGTACAGTACATTTTCTGAATAACATAGTGCTCACCACAGTGGTACCAATGGGGGCGGGGTGGACAGGGAACGAGGACAATGGCTTTTGTACTCGCTCAGAGTTCCATGGGCCCATAGTAAATTACCATGGCTGATGCCAGACTGTCGCTCTGGCTGCATGGTCACAACTCGCTGAAGTCTGAGCCACTCATGCCTCCCTACAGATGGTGGGGGTTGCAGCCCAAACTTCATTACAATTTGGCGCAAGGGAATGCAATGTTACTCACAGCTGGCTCAGTTGCCCTTCCATCCAGGAGTAGTGATGGCCACCCTCAATGGCAATATCATGGGGTTTGGTATATAATTCACTGTCTCCTGGTTTGCGATTGGGTGACCAGAGTGTTGACTACATGTGCCACTCAGGCTGAGAACTGGTCAAAATGAGATCTGACTTTTTGAGGACCTTTTTCAATAAAACATTCAGTTTCAACCAAAATGGCCCCCTCCATCACCATGCGCACATCCTTACAGTGCTTAGCCCCCACATCAGCTCACTCCAGACACTTTTGGGACCCTCCCAGGGCAGAGAACTGTGGTTCAGAACTTGTCTACAAGGCACCACCATACAAACTAGGGCACTGTCGTTTCTAGAGCGCTCGTGTTGTATAGATTCAGCTAGCATGCTCTGAAAGGAGCCTACCAGAGAGAGGGCCAACCTTAGGGTGCCTGGGGCGAACTTGTATTTTGGTATCCTGGCCCCTGCAGGCACCCCAACCCAATATCCCTGGTCCCTAAGGGTGCCTGTGGCAGTGGTTTTCAAACTTAGGGTTGGGACCCAGTACTGGGTCACACAGATTCAGGCACTGGGCTGCGGCATCACTTGCTGCCTCTGCCAAAAGACTGCAATGCATTGCTCAAAGAGGTAACTGTTGGGTCACAGGCATAAATGATTTTTTTGAACTAGGTCCTGCAAAAAAAGTTTGAAAACCACTGTTCTATGGTTGTCTATTCCCCTGAGCCTCTGAGGCTTCCCTAGTCCCCCATTACCCCTTGGCTCTGCTGCCTCCCGCCCCCCGGCCAGTGCTTAATTTGTAATGAAAGAGGTGCTGAGGCTCGCCCTGGCACAGATTAAGCACTGGTTCAGCTGTCAGTTGTGGCTGCTGGCGGGGGGCCCAGCTTAGAAGGTGCCTCCAGCAGCAGCACAGAAGTATGGGGGGGCCTAGCATGCAGTCCATTGCCACACTTCTTTCTGCACAGCTGCTGCCTGTGACACAGCCCTCAGAGCGGGGTTCCTGACTGGCAGACGCTGCTCTCTGGGCATCCAGGCCAGGCTGCACAGGAAGGAGTTTCTGAGCCTGGGAGCTCCTGCGGCCTTACACCATCTAACCTCCATACCCTCAGAGAGGATGGAACCAGGGGCTGGCAGCAAAGGGCAGCACTCACCGCCAGGTCTGCCTGCACTCACTTCTGCTCTGGCAGCCAAGGCTGGCTAGGTTGTGGCACTCCAAGATTGCTCTCCAACTACCATGAACATGGCACCTTGGGTGGTCACCCAAGTCTCCTACCCCAAAAGCCAGCTCTATGGGACTACAGCAGCACAAATGAGGTGTCTTATTAATAGAATATATACATTGGTCATAGCATACACAACCTTAGTGAATATTATGGCATGGTATTGATATGGTGCATATCACATTAAAATAGTGTTGGGTAATCAGCATGCTTAACTGCTGATTTATGCTAAGTGTCCCACAATACCTTGCTACAGTACAACTCAACAAAGGGACACTGTCAAAGGCTGAATACAGAAGTGTTCTAACCTTGGCATAGATAGGACATGCCTTTATGGCACAGTTAATTTGAAATACCAGGTTCATAAACAAAAAGTCTCAGGGGTCCACCCTGGCACCAGAAAAACAAATTTGAAATGGTGGGTAGAATTTTTGATGAGGTACGGAGGGATTTAGTTTGGAGGTGAGAAAGAGAGTTTCTTGCCCACAAAGCGCAATTATAGGGATCACATTCATAAAAACAAAGTTTACTGTCAAAGGCTAGTATAAAAGAAGAATCACAAACCAAATGCATGCTGTAAATCCAGACAACTCACTCTGGCTAGTTCGGCTCCAATCTTAGACACAAACAATATTAGAGCAGAGGCATTCTAATTGTGCATCATTGTTCCAGACGGAAATGTGAGCAACTTTGTCCTGATCCCTTGTCTTGATATATACCATTTCTCTATGTTCCAGAAATGAAGACTTCGCCTAATTGTGAAGGAATCTTATGCTTTTGAAATACAGGCAAATAATCGAAGTAAGGCTTCTTGCTGTGCAGCCACGGTGTTTGTTTATAGTGTTGCACTTCAAGGCCTCAGTCAGGACTGAGGCCACATTATGATTGGTGCTGCGCAAACGCAGTGAAAAACAAGCTGACATATTATTTTATGCTAACTTCTTGCTTCATTTCTTCTTACAGTGTTTGCAAGAATGTGTTACTAATGTGCCTATAATAAAAAGGTTTTCTGTACTTACACCAAAGGATATTTGATCTAAAGGAATGCAACCAGCAGGAGGTTTGCACAAAACCTCATTAGCCTCCTAATTATTTTCAACACCTTTCTAAGAGAAATCTTTATTGCCATGGAAATTTAGCCCCTCCTAGGACTGCAGGGGAAAAAAGACTGGTATTATTTGAAAAATATATGTGACTATGTATTAAAAGAATATACACAAGCAAGTTTGTATCTACAACATTAACTTTTCATTTCCTTGGCTTTTGATTGCTAATAATGTTCACTTGGGGTAGGTTTTTTGTATGAAATTTTCTAGGATTTTTTTTTTAATATAAAGGAATGAAAATAAGTTCTGTATTCAGGGACTATTTCCTTGAACCTAGAATGCTATTTTCCACACACATTTCCATTGTGAAAATGTGCAGAATCTGAGAGTTCCTTAGGAGGAGAGATTTGTTTAATCTTCATTTGCTGAGATGCACATATTTACTGTGCAACCAAGCTAATTAGGCAAGTACAGCAGAGAGCAGAGCCTACCTTCCTTTCTTGCCAAATATTGGCAAAAATGCCAACATAATATAGTTGCAGTGTGGTAGCAGTGTTAGTCTGCGTACAGCAAACGCAACAAGAATCCTCTGGCACGTTACAGACTAACAAATTTCCTCGGGCATAAGTTTTCAGGAGCTGCAACCCATCTGACAAAGTTGGTTGCAGCCCACAAAAGCTTATGCCCAAAGAAATTTGTTAGTTTTTAAGGTGCCACAGGAGTCTCGTTGTTTTAACATAATATAGCAAGCTAAGTGTCAGACTCATGAGAAGGTCCAACATCACTTGATCTTCCAGCCAGTGTCTATCCAAGTGTTTCTCAACAGTGTTTCCTGGAACACGGGAGCTCTGCAGACATAATGCAGGTGTTTCATGACTCAGCCCAACCCTGCCCCTCTGGAGGCCTAAGTGGGGAGAGAGGAAGGAGGAATGTAAAATGCCCCAGCAGAAGTAAAGCTTCCAGGTACACAGTGGTGGACCTTGACACATATCTGGAAGCATTGCTGTGACTGAGGGTTTTTAAATCTCCCACCACTGTTACTGGATTTTTCAAGAATGTTTTTATCAGGTGTTCTGTGTAAAGTCATTAATGCCTTAAAATGTTCCTCGGTTCATTAAAAATTGAGAAAGACAGGTCTAACTCACTAGGCTAACAGTGTCTCTCAGCCAAGGCACTTAAGCATTCTGTGCCTGAAAAATATAGCAAATAATAATGTTCTGTGTTTACCTAGTGCTGTTTGTAAGCTGAAAGCAATTTATATTATTGTTATTTTATGTTATTTGTGCCTAGGTTAGCTAGTCATTGACTAGGATGTCATTGTGCTAGGTGCTGTACAAACAGAGAACAAATGCAGGGATGGATAAGTGTTGCTAACCTTATACTTGTGTTGACCTAACTAAGCAAAAATATATTGGTGTAAAACCCAACGTGAGATAGCAGATTAGACATGGGTCTTGCACCTCAGAGGTTAGGATTTATGTTCCCAGCTCTGCCAGGAGTTTCTGTTGGAAATCTACTAAAAAGTTTTGTTCATCATGCTCAGTGTTTGGGAAACGGAATTTCAGAAAGTGGAGAGATGATGTGAATTCTCACTAACAGCTTTGGGAGGGGCAGAGATGTATGGAAGCTCTTCAGTGGAAGAATAGGGCCAACACCAGTGGCTTTCAAACTTTTTTCTTGGGACCCAGTTGAAATAAATCATTTATGCCCATGAACGAACAATTACATCTTTGAG
Organism: Podocnemis expansa; assembly: GCA_007922195.1. NCBI lineage: Eukaryota > Metazoa > Chordata > Testudines > Podocnemididae > Podocnemis > Podocnemis expansa. Next base: position 970,362 of record ML682039.1, read on the forward strand.
GAATGCATTCCAGTCTTGCAGCATCAGCAGTATTGAGTGCTGAGGCCCAGTACCTGGAAGTCCCGACTCATAGTTTGAAAACCACTGGCCTAGACCAGCAGTTCTCAACCACCGTCGGGACATATTACTGTGTCACCACACAGCAGTAAGTGTATCATGGAGAGACAGGGAAATGGCTGGATTTGGTCTGGGTGGGGTGGGCTGCCCTCTCCTGTAGGGTTGTGATATTCTGCCAAGTATGTCACGACCTGCAAAAGGTTGAGAACCACTGGCCTGGAACTCAGGAACTGTCCATGTACCTCCTAGACTAAAGGTAATGTTGGTAGCAAATGCAGATCCCCAAGTACATGGTGATGTAGTGCTGTTTGAAACAGGCCTGCATTAATGTGCTTGAGGGAATTTTTAGAGTGCTCTAGCAGGGTCCACACAGATCAGTTGATGAGCACTAGAATTCACACCTCTCTGGTGCTGACTAATGTACTGTGTTAGGAAAGCCCAAATGGGCATGGAGGGCTTGAATGATCTGCAGAGCAAACAGGAAGAAGGGGATGCAATAAAAGAATAATGTGGTTATGGGGCAGAGTTGTTCAGAAGGAATGGTGATGCCGCAGGAATTAGCATCGCCTTCTTTATTTCATCAGCTGCTAGGATTCCTGGCTAGATGAGACCTTTTCAGTCATATTTTAAAATTCAAATCATGTCTGTCCTCATTCATGCATGCCCTCAGCAAATAACTTGTTTGCTTTGGTTTAAAACTCCCCGATAGATAACATGTCAGCTATGTTGTTGTATTGATTCTGAGTTCTCGTTATTTGCAGTCATATTGTACTAATGTAAATTCATCTTTCCTTTTTCTACCATTTGGTGACCCCATGGGTTTTTAGGAAATAATAAGGGGAAAAAAAAACAGGGACTAAACATCTTTGTGTTTTCGGGGGGGGGTGTCTTGTTGGCTTAATTGCAATAACATTTATATCACATAATATAGTGCACCAAGGTTGTAATTTTCCTATCATCTAAATTGTAGGCTGAAAATTGTGTTAAGAAAGGACTGTAAAGAATGAATTACTGCTTTCAAAATGACTACTGTTAACTGACAATGTGACAGGCAAATGATTACTAAAGACAGGATGTTTTTATGTTTATTGTTAGTCAACTCTAGCATGGTGTTTTTTAGCATAGCCCAGCATACACTGTGTGAATAATACATTTTAAACTGAGAAGTACTCGATCTTCCTAAATATAGACAGAGATATTTCTTACACTTTGAAAAAATTAAAAGAAATAGTGTCATTTTAAACATCTTTATTTGCATTACTAACAACAACTCAGAGACTGAAAACTGGAATAATTTTTAAAATTTAATGACCTGCTCTTTTTATATTTTACTCAGCTCAGACATTAACACGGGACAGGTAAGTTTCATATGTGTTTCTAAATCAGTTTCAGTGACTGGTTCTCATGAACTATTACCATTGCTATTTTAGACCTGACGGTGTGATTGATTCTCTATGAGACACGGAAAAGTCAGTTGCTCATGGAAGAGAGTGATAGAGAAGAAGATGCTATGTGGGGTTTGAATGAAAAGATAATGGAGGCCTAGTGCACTAAACATGGGTAATTGTCCCCTTCCTACATGGTAATGAGGGCAAAGACATGGAGACAGGAATAGGAAAAGAAAAAAAAGAGAATGGTAAGCTGACATCGTTGGAACAAATAGGGGTGGAAGTACAACAAAAAATGAGATCTGAGGTGTAAACTAGAGCAGGACAGGGTTTTGAAAGCAATGATGAGGGGTAAAAATCCTCGCTGAAGTTAATTGCAAAGCTCCATTCAGCTTCAGCCGGGCAAAGATTTTACCCATGGAGTTTAAACTCGAAGGGATGTGCAAAGAGGAGCCAGAGGAGAGGTTCAGACAGGGAAGAGACACAATGGTGGGTGATTTAACAGCTGTTGATTGGCTGGACTGGCAGAGAGTGAGGTGGGAATGAGGAAGACCAGCATGGCTGCAGGAGGAAAGAAGGATATAGATAAGATTTTGTTTTCTGTGTTCACAGACAATAGACCTGGCTCCCAGTAAGCTTTGGGGATGAGATGGGGAGGAAACCTCAGGGAATTCCTGGGTACACGTTTCAGTTCAACATGCTATATGGATGTTTGTGTTCCTTGAAATCATGCTTCTTTCCCCTATATCTTTTTAAATTTAATTTGAGAAACCTGGCTTTGAACAATTAACATGATAAAAGTCAAAGTAAAGACTATCGCACACTTGCTGGTAGGCAAGGAACAAATGGCTGGGATGGTGAGTGGTAAACTATTGTTCAAGGAGAAAAAAAAAATATGCCCTGAGACTGTAATGTATTGACCCTGAAAGTAGTCAGTATTTAGTATTCTTGGAATCTTTTTAAAGAGCTGAAGTCCTTAAGTATGGAAGGATTTCAGTGACAAAAGTACTCACTACAAAACTCCTTGGGCACTGGGTGTGAGGAAGTCAGGAAATTAAAACTCAGCTACTGTCTTGAGTGATCTCATTGTTGCTGATGTCAGACAGACCCAAGCTCTCCAACTGCTAGTAATCTAATAGAGAGGCTATTTCTTTGCAACCCATCAGATTAGTTTAAAAAACTCCCGTGGGCTAATTGGGTACTTTATAAAAACAGACAAAGCAACCCTGAGTTGGTCTCAGATCTCTCAAATATGGTGTGAGGGAAGGATGGGGCAGCAGCAATGATTCTGAATTTCAGCTCCCCTTTCTGACTTTGGTGAGAGCTGGAGCCAAGCAGATGATGTTGCAAATATTTACAGAAAAATTTGAAGACTGCAAAATTGAAGGCTTTTGCAAAATGGCGGCTATTATCCCGTTGCACAGAAAAACCTTTTCGTGTGATGCCTTTTGAGTGAATAGCCACCATTTTTTACATTTCAGATTATCAGGATTTTTTGATTTTTCAAAAAAAGCAAGGAGTCTTGTGGCACTTAAAGACTAACAGATTTATTTATCGCATGAGCTTCAAAGCATCTGACAAAGTGGGATATTCTCCCACGAAAGCTCATGCGATAAATAAATCTATTAGTCTTTAAGTGCCACAAGACTCCGTGCTTTTTTTGCTTTACTAGACTAACACAGCTGCCTCTTTGGAACTTGATTTTTTTTTAATTGCTGGGGCCATAAAATAGGCTGGAATGAAGTCTATGAAGTTTGGTAGAGATACTTCAATACATTTTGCACACCACTAATCATATCCTTAGTATCATTTGAGGGCTCCATCTTGCAATTAGTTGCTTGTGGCCAGGTCCACACTCTGCCAGAAGTTTGCCATTGTGGAGTCGATTGCAGGACAGAAGCCTTAATTAGAAATGAGCCCAAGATACCTACAATATCTGTACTTGGTTTTCCAAAACACTCAAAGTTCTGGGTCCAGTTATTTGGTTTGACCCACAGTAGATATAGAAGCCAAACACAACAGTCTGAGCTGGATCTGAGTTTAAAATGTTAGTACCATCACAACGTCTGCTGGCGTATTGGTTCAGGTCGCATAGCTAATACTGGGTGGGAGGGGAGAGTGTTCTGTAGGGAATGAATGACAGTGCTGTGTTTTAAAATGGAGAGCAAAAAGTTAATCATGTCATGACAGCATATTCTGCTTTGTGTCCCAGTGTTGCTATTTCAAAATCAATTTTAAACATGTTAAAGTACACAGAGGTGTTTGGCACATCAAATGTCCTTGAAATAGTGCAGAATGGATTTTTGGAATGCAGTGAAAACTGTTTTGGGGCTGTTGTGGTCTAACCTATTAGGAAGCAGCTGAGCCCCTTTTTATGTTAATGCAGATGTATGGATTAATAATAAACATTAAGTGAGTAGTTAGCAGATTGTAGCCAAATTATTAATATTAGGATTTTGATTTATTTATTTATTTTAAATACCAAAATGACCAGGTCCACAATATACATATAAAATGGAATCTTTTTTTTAAAGTGAGCCCATTTTTAATTAGCAAATATGAAAAAGCCACATAAATTAATCAGATTGCTTACACTCATTGCCCGCTACCCATTAATCCCCCCATCGGGGGGGGGGGGGACAGTTGTTTCCAAGCACAGAACTTTAATGTGCTATTTCTTATATGAGTAAATTCTTATTTTTGAGTAAAAAAGACTTGGATTTTTTTTCTATGGAAAACTTTACTCTTCCATATCTGCTTCATCCTTAGATTTTTAATCTTAAATTGTCAGATAAGGAGTAAATAAATGTCTTAAAATGTATATTCAGAGTTCGTCCCATTTTTTATTAAGGTTCCTTACCTTGCTCTGTCTTTTCTGTTAATTACAATTCTGTAAAAGAGCTTTATACTGACTTTAAGACTGTTTTAAATCACCACAGTGCACTATAAAAGGGACTAAGAAAAAGAGAATGGGGCCTTCAGTCTGTATACTTGTTTCTATTCTAAAAAGTTCAGGAAAGCTTTTGTTTATTTAAATCTTTATTGTTAATTTTAATAAGTATTTTTTATTCATATGGCTTCTTGCTGGTACAATTCTCTACATGTCACATCAGTGGAGGTCTTTAAGTTTTGAAGCACCTGGTGAAGAAAGCAATTTCATGGTTCATACCATCCTTACTGCTTTGTTGTAATCTTTAGAGAGCAAGACCCTTTTGTTTAAGGTTGGGATAATGAAAGGTTTAAGTTTTCGGTTCTGTCACATTAGTCATCAGAGTGAAAACAGAGGCCCATTTCTCTTTTGGTTTTGTGTAGATTGCCTGCAAAGATAAATAAGTGAGCATTACAGGTGATCCTTTCTATGTGCGAAGGTAGAGAGGTTCCATTTATTGCCATCAAATGCATTAAGCTGGAAGTCAAAGCCCTTAGCTTTTTGCTTGCTGCTAGTCTGGACCAGAAGACAATCAAACCATAAGGGTCATTTTCTGCATGAGCTAACCTTTTCCTCTCTTATGGTTTGAAGCCTTTGTTGACAATGAGATGCTCAGTGGGAACATTAAATTAACACTTCATATTTGTGGCTGTAAATTTACTGGCAGGCTGAGGAAAAGTCAGGGAAAACAAACACTCCATCATTTCTGCTTCATTTAACTTGTGAATGGGGACGCTCTCACCTGCAGAGAAAAGAGGCCAGGGCAAACAGGGATAATTTTAATCTGACTCTCAGCCTTGTCTTTAGTTGTAGTGGATTGTGTTGCATTCTGTGCTTAAAGTAAAGGTGAAAGTGAGGTGAGAGCAAGAAAATAGATAAGTACTATATGAAATGCTTAAGAGACCTTGTCACAGTAAGTAAGGAATGGATGGATAGTTGTACTGGTTACTACGGAAACTAACAGGCTAAATACTCTTAATTTTGCAAACTACCAATCAGCTGTCAGATAACAGTTGCGGTAAGGTTTGGTATCTCATGAATAAAATCAAGTGACCACTGACTATCACAGCTAAAAATTTTCATATAAAATATTTACTTTCTCTCCAAGGTAATGGAGCTTGATTTTTAAGCTGCATTTTAATTAGCCATGTGTTAAATATTTCCTAGCTCTGTCCCGGGTCAAGATAACTACTAGAAATGATGTTCAGGGTCTGCTGAGCAAATTGTTCTGGTTCGTTTTCGTGGCGAAGTAATGTGACAAACATTGATTCTTTTCTTATTCTTAGTGTCCATGAAATTGGCCCCTGTAGACAGAACAAAGAAAATTTTTAATGAAAACCAAGAGTATCTTAAAACCGGTTTATTCAAAGGACTCTTTTTCCTGTTCCATCCATATAGCTTGTGAATTGTATAGATTCTAACTATAAAAGAAAAATTAATTATGAAGAGATGTTTGTAGCTGAGCAGGAAGGCAATTGAAATGCTGTGGAGATACACACGTTAGATCTGCTAAATCAGTGTTTTATGAGTTGCTGTCTTTTACTCTTTCTTCAAAAATTGTCAATTTTAAAAACTATGAGCTATTTGAATGTTCATTTGTATCTACTCTTGTTTACCACTGCCAGAATTCAGACTTCACTTAAAGATAAAACTTCCTGCCTCATTGGCTGAGGATGGTGAATTGGGGTAAACAAAATAATTACACAGCTTTTCTGGTGAATCCCGGGCGTTCCCAGGCAATGGGAATGCTGCAAATTGTCAACTGCTGTGAATTGGTGTGTTAATTATTTCTGAAACCGAAACATTTCAGCTTCTTCCTGCTGTGAAATCTCTAATGTTCTACATCAGATCAACCTTCTCCACTTTCTGATGTAGAAATAGCCAGAAAATTACTAATTATTCTGACATTAGCTGTGTCGTTCAAGTTAAATATCAGCTTGTTGCTGCTTTAAGGTTCTGGTTTTTTATTTATTTATTTATTTATTGTTATTTAATTTGTTCTGAAATGGGAAGACTTCAAAGACTGGATATGACTAGAGGCAAACACATTCCTCAGACAGTTTCCCTCTGTTTAAATGGGCCAGAAAAGTCTGATTCGTCACGCTGCTTTGAGTAAAACCGTCATGCTTGGACCGTGGAGATGGATTAATTGATTATGATGAATGGACAAGCAAAAATTGAAAAGGTGCTCAAATTGTGCCCAAAGAGATAATTATTTTTGGCCATGGTTTTTTCACAGGTGCCCCCAAACGAGAGTAAAATCATGTAATCCTTTATTAGATGGCCCAGGTTGTAGAGTTTTAACTTGGGATGTCTCAGTGGACGAATGGATTAAGGGGAATTCCAGTTTGTATTTAGGCTCTGTGGGAGAATTGTGGACTAAGTGGGAGTGCTGAACTGGTGTCATGTTAAAATTAGCCTACCAGGTGGTCCCAGAAAGTAGACACAGGGTGTCAAGTAAACTGAAAAGCTGGGACTCTTTGCGATTCGTTGACTGCTAGTGAGCCTGGCCAAGGGTGCAGCAAACTATGGGGGTGGCACTCATGTAGCGGCTGAGGTCTCAGAGAGCTCTGTGTCAGGCTTGGTTTACTACAATCAGCAGTGATTAGAGTCCTTTTGATCGCAGGTTTAGTTTTCAGCCCATCGAGGGAGGTGGGGGGTGGGGATGAGGGGTGGGATACATATTAATGTCTTGCACTGGGTCCACATAATTTCCCAGCGGGTTATGAGGTCAGGTTTGTATTTAGTTAGCAGTAATGATCTCGTTAGGGATCTGAATGGACCACCGTCCAAGCTCTTTCAGGGATACGAGCGTGCCTTGCCTTCACCCTTCTTTCCCTTCGTTGTGTGGGCTTACACAGGACATGAACTGTGATTAATGGACTTCCAGTGCTTAATAATTTGCAAAACAGCATTAAACAAGGAAAGTTGAGGACAATTGGAATTGGACACAGGAGGGGCAGAAGGTTGTTGTAAACAGAACCAGTGCAATCCAAGTGCATGGAATTAACTAAGATGGATGCATACAATGTCACAGCTTGCAACTGGCGGGGAGCCAGGCCTGGGAGAAAACTCCATTGATACGTCCAGGTGGTCAGGCTGAGCTGGCCCTTTTAACTTTGTAAGTATTAAAAAAGGGAAGAGAAAAAAAGACTACTTTTGCAGTGGGAAAGAAAGTAAGAGGAAGCCATTGAGCAAAAGAAAGAAAGAGATTAAGAAGCTGAGAAAGTGACAAGCTGATAACAGAAAACACTTTCAATAGTAGTAATCCTTGACATACAAGGACAAATATGAATACTTTTGTTCTTGAATTTAGATTAACTTTCAGTTCAGGAGCAAAACTTCAAGGGACTTCATATACTTCCATCTCCTGGCACAGCACACAGAATGAAAGTTTATCGTTCATTGCTATTGACCTTGTAAAAGTGCTTCTTCCAAGAACGGTTAAAGAAAACAATGTGGCCCTACTAGCAAATAGATAAAAATGCTGAGAATGAAATATGAAGTAGCGTGGATATTTTAAATCATTTTCTACTTCTCAGATTTATCTCAGTGCATCCTTGGGGTGTTAATCTGCCATATGTAGCATCCCCAGCCTCTCAGCTTACACAATAAAGAGCTGGACACATTTTGCTTCTAATAAATTTCCTAGTGCACTTATGAGAAAATAGGTTTCAATGAGAGGGCCTTCAAAATCAGCCAGTTTGTGTGGGCACGTGATTCACACAAAAGATCAGAAGCAACAAGAAACTGGAATTTTTTGAAGTAATGACTTTTTTATGATAATTAGACCATAGTATATCATAGAGAGAGGAAAAAAAATGAAAGTGTATGAAGCAAAAATCTAATAAACCAAATTTCATATACAAAAAGTTGGGTTATGGGTTTTTTCCCCTTCAAAAAGTCAGACTTTCTGATTCAGCTGCAAAGAATAACAATACAATCATTTAGCACATTTAATTTGTTTTATCCACATACCAGCCAATCATCATAAATGTCCACTTCCCCTTTCCTGGTGATCAGAGGGCTAAATGTGTGCAAGTGCCTCAAAGGCTGTTAGAAAATGGAAAATTAGAGGCAAAAGGAGCAAATTCTAACATCCCCAAAAGCCATTGGTTTTCTTACTCAAATAACTAAAAAACGTCCTGGTATCACAAAAACTAGCCAGCAATTCTGCATGTATAAATCTCCTTCCTTGCCATAAAAAAAGGTGACGGTGAAGTAAACAGCCAGAGAAAGTGAGTTGTGTTAACAAGAAGAGTGATTTCACAAAACGTTGAGAACGGCATCAAGAAAGACTTCCCTCTCCTGCCTATGAATTCTTGCTTGTGGTCAAGGAGATGAGGTGCAGTTGGTTCTCAAGAAAGCCTGGCAGTGAGGAGGGAAAGACAAACAGCGAATGGGGGCTGCTGTTGGTGAACCTTCAGACCAGCTCATGTAATGTTGTCAGGTTGATAGGCAATAGCACTTCATTGTGAGGGTACTTTTTGGCCCATGTTTTATCTGGTAAGAATGACTGACAGCCTTATTTTGAGATTTCCTAGGTGCTGAGGATTTGACAGACATCCTTGTGAGTTCCTTCCAGGCAATAGCAGACTGGGGGGGGGGCGGGGAAGAGACCTTGAGAGGGGTTTTTTTTTTCCGTCTCCTATCCATCTGGCCCATGCTTTTACTATAGGCCAGACTACATTTTGACATGTTTGCCATCTTTTTGTTCTGCTTTTGTATAGTGCTTTGCATAATGGGTTCCTGGTGCAGGACTGGGTACTAGGTATTCTTGCAATACAAACAATTGCGTGATGTGTGTGTGCAGATTTGGTGTGGGCCAGGAGACTGTTTGATCAGTCATGCCAACCTGTATTGTTTGCTTCCATCCCCTAGCTCAGGGGTCTCTAACATGTGGCCCTCAGGCCGCATGAGGCCCCTAAAGTTATTTCCTGTGGCCCGCAATAATACATCATTACCAATATTTGCAATATCATTGCATGGAAAGGTTTCAGTAGTGCGGCCCTTGGGCTACCTACTAATCCTTATGAGGCCCGCTACTAGTCCTCATGTGGCCCTCATGGTGATTTAAGTTTGAGACCCCTGCCCTAGCTGCTGATTGTGATTGATTTGCAAGGGCAAAAAGCTGGTCTCTAGATAGGCCCCGTAGTCAGTGGATAGCCGGTTTGACAAACTGTAATTTTCTAAAAATATTCATGTTGGGTTGAAATGTCTTGGGCTTTGTCACAGCTCAAAGTCTTTTTGGAAATCTGCAGAAAACCTGGCTTGTGGTTTTCAATTGCTGAACTTGTGCAGACCCTTTTTTCTGTTGAAACATTTCCGGTTCTTTTGGGTTCTGAGCAAGAAACAAAGCAACTCTGAAGTGTTTAACTGGCCATCCAAATAAGTAGTGCTAAAAGAGAAATGTCCACTCTTTGAGGAAATCTGCTTTGCTTTGTGACTAGACCCTGTGATTAGGGTATAGCTCTCCAAATGGTGCAATTCACTTCAGTGGTGGAGGGAGTGGGGACCTGAATTCAATTTGGCTGCGTTCATTCCTTTTTTTGTCTCTGCTTTTCACCAATAGGAATTGACTGGCAGGAACAGTCTCAGAAGCAGGGAATTTAAAATGAATTTATTTACAGAGAAAATTCTGAGGTAAGAAGCAGGATTCACATCGGAGCCTTGACTCTAAAAGTTGCTGTTGTCATTCAAGGCACAGAAATGATCCCACAGGAATGACGTGGCCAATCAAAGTGAAGCAACACAGCTTCACTTTCCAATCTCACATTTTCACAGAAAACTGTTCACAACCCTACAGATGAAAAATTATTTTGAGAAACTATTTGGGGTGAAATCCATCCGTGTGCAGAGGAGCTAGCACTTAAATCCCACTTAAACACTATTTTAAGGTGATTGGAATGACGTAGAGGCCTTAGGCTGGTCCTCTGGGAATTTTGTGCTTGTTGAATAGTTTCACACAGAGATTAAATCTGAGCAAATGCCTCCCTAGGTGAGTGTGGAGCTCAGCCTGGCAGTGGGATAGACAACATCGAAGGGAGGGGGAAAGCATGCCTGAAAAAGTAGGAATGAGTTCTCACTGGACGTTGTTTCTCAGTGGTCAGTTGGGTACAAAGTTGATTGACTTTGTGCACCCTATTTTTTGCTTTTCTTGCAGCATTTGGAGACACAATTAGGTTAAAGGGAGTGTGAGGTGGATATTTAATGTTAAGGAATTTACAGGAATGTTTAATTGGCCACAACCTGCAGCTGGTGTCCAGTACAGATAAAGGCCAGAAGGGCCAACTCCCAGAGATAAGAGACCTAAGATTTTTCTGGTGGATCTTGTGCTTGGAGAAGGGGACACCTGAATCATTGCGAAATGAAGTGCCCCTTTCCGGGAAGGAGTGTGAGCGGGTTCAGACAAGAACTGAGTCCTAGATGTAGGGTGAAGAGCTACCTCTTACGCTGTGGGAACCCTGGAACTCTACACTGGACCCAACTAAAAGAATGATATGTAGCAAGGATTCATACACCCATCTGTAGTGCAAGTTGATACACTCAAGCCATCTTCATGTCTAAAAGTCTTTGTTCATCAGCATCTTCTGGCTTCCTATGAACAATTTGCAGATAGAAATGAGGCTGATTTCTTTGAATGAATGATTTGATCAGCTTTAGATTAGAAGCTATTTCCCATTATGTTGCAATTCAATTGGTCATTGCCATTAAGCAAAGAAGAGGTGTTATTGTTCGTATGGGGGCTGCTGGAAAGAGTGCCAAAGGCCAGAGTCTGCTGCACTATTCAATGTAAGGAAGAGTCTTAGCCCAAGAGAGTAAGATACCACACAGTGCTAGTCTGGCTTTTAGAATCTGTCCCAAAGTGACGTCAGATGGAGGGAGAGGTGGGAATTTGTTTGTCAGAGAACCACAAACACACATGACTAAAACCTTTGCTGTAGGCATTAGAGCTCGTTCAACAAGGTAGAAAGAAATAGAGCATGCTGTGTGGAAATTCATAGAGCCATTTCTTGGGTTCCACTTAGCAGCCAAACTTGGCCCTTTGAAATCAATGGCCAAACTTCCATGGACTGCAGTTGGAATAGGTTAAGCTCTGTATTTAGTCAAAAAGACTCAACGAACACTTAAGCACCTACTTAACTTGAAGCACATGAATGACTTCATCCAACTGAATGGAGGGATTTGCACCATCTAAAGATCTGGCCCAGCATATGCAATATTGGATTCATTTTACATCAGTGCAAATATTACTGTTTATTTTACAGATCCTCATAAAAAGGAAGGTTGAAATGTATAGTCCAACAGATAAAAAGGGAAAACCAAGAGGAAAAGAAACACAACTCCACGTCCATGTGATAATTTCTAGCATGAGCTTATCTTGTAGGAACTATGAGATACTATATAGGAAATAAATCATAATGTCAGGACAAAATGCCATCTTCCTCATGTGCCTGATTTCCAGGATTCCAGTCAAACAGATTTCTTTCTCTCTCACACAGAAGTCTCCTCTTTAATTGAATTATGCCCCTGACTAGCACACAGAATTCATTGTTTGGTGAGATACAGGAAAATTTCCATTTGATGAAACAATACTGTACTCTTCTGTCACTTGCACAAACATCCTTCAGGAAGACCATTATGTAGATTTCCTTGATTACAGGCTATTGTCCCTTTTGATCTAAAACATCATTTGCCATAATCAGCTATAGAACGCATTACTGCATGAATATTATATATTGAATGCATAGATACTTTTGAACTATCCTTTACAATTGGTTGCTGGATATTTCCTTTAGCACTTCAAAATAGTTCCCTGACCCTGTTTAATTAAAGATTTTGTTGTTTGTTTGTTTAAGACAGTCCGTTTCTAGGGGGATATTTATTCAGTGAATCATTTGGTACTTGCAGCAAAACCTAGGAGACATTTAAGATTAAATAATTCTAATAACATTCCTGATTTTCTTAAAGGGTAAAACATCAACAGTTACAACTCAGTTTAAGTTGATGGTTTTACATTAAAAGTTATACACTGTTGTCAAAATAAAAATCAGATATATCACAATTAAATGCCAAGAATCAGTGTTACCAGTGCTTGAGGCTCTTTTGTGGGTCTCACAATACTTGTCGGGGGCTTTTAATCACCAGCTCCTGGAGTCACATGATTATATTAGACTCTCAGGTTATGTCCACAGTATGGGGCTGTCAGCATAGCTTTATTTGCATAGTCTGCTGGTGTAGACACAGCCTATATCAACAGAACCCTGAATGATGTTAATTACATTGTCAGAAGCCCTTCTTGCCTTCACTGGGAAGTTCATTTGAATTAAAGTAAAGTGAAATTTGAAGTGGACTTGGTACTCCTGATTAACTCTCCGTGTGGATGCCCTTGTTCTGGAGTAAGAGTGCTTTATTCATATTAATATTAATATCCATATTAATACACTGGATTAAGATAATTCAGCATAAAGTTATCTTACTCCAGAAGAAGGGCATCCAGACAGCAAGTTAATCAGGAATAGCTATCCCATCATAATTCCCTATGTCAGCAAGTCCTAAGCGTCAATTAACCTGATTATATACTTGACGTATATCTTTCTCTAAAAATCTTTCATCTTGTACAATATATCTCTCTAAAGAACCTTAAAAATGAATCAATGAACATGACATGTCTAGTAAGAAAATCCTTATTGATAAATGAGGTGGAGGGGCAGTGGCTAATCTGATTACAATAATGACATCTGGTGTATTTACTTGGCACAGTGATTGCTGAACTGCACGGTTTTTGGCAAGCTTAGTCTGTTTACAGGAGTTGTGATAAATATTCAAAAACCTGTCTCCCCATGTAGGTAGTAAGCTTTGTCAAGGAGTGGAATCGTCCCTATACATCTAATCTGATCTGTCTGCTTTGTCAAAAGCCCTTTCTGTCATTGCTGTTGTTTTTGTAACCTTCCATGCACCAATTTTTTTTCCAGTTTAATAAGAAATAATTTCATGAAGGCTTAAGGCATAAATACCTTAGCTGAGTACTATCTGTGCCTGTGAGCTTTCTTATGACTCCCTTTACTAAGATGCTGCATGGGCTTACTATATGGGCTGACATGCGTGATTAGTTGGTTCACCAACCTCATAATTATTACATTTGTAATTTGTAAGAAGGATTAATTCTTTAACATGTTCAGTCAGCAGCATTACCAGCTGAGTCCAAAAATATTATAGGAGCTTTGAATCTATAATCTAATCTTTCTGTGGTTGGGCTATTCATTCGCTGCCTGCAAATTCTACAGTGCCATGTACTGTGATTGCGACTACTGCTTCTTAAAATTCTCTTCTGCTTTATACAGATGCTTTCAGGCTACCTCCCCATAGCTTTGCATTTTAGTTAGGTAGAGATGCAGGCAATTCCATTTCAAGTGTAAAATCGGTGCCTACTCCAGCAGTGGCAGAAACAAAAGGGGGGAAGCACAAAAATAATTATTTAGCAATTCAACTGCTAGTTTCATTATTAGACTTTCAGATGTCTCACTGAGCTAATTATGGTGAATCTCATTAACGCTATGGAGTTTCCTGAGACTGGCTGCTGATGTAAACTCTCAGTGCCATTGCACTGACGGTTAGTGTCAAGAAGTCCAGACTGCTCGTTCATTTGTAGAGCCTGATAACCTACTGACTTGGAGTCTTAAAATTCCACCTGCCCTGCAGGGTGAGTCCCGTTGCATAACATGAGTTCCTCTAATAATGTTGCTACTTTCTTGAAAGGCAGCTGTAATTTTAAGACTCCTGGGACCAAATTCCTCCCATTGGGGTCAGTGTTACACCAGGGATGAATTTAACAACAGGACTTTTGTTTACTTAAACTCATGTATTGCTGCAGAAGAACTCACTTCTGTTTAGTGCTTGATTTTCTCTCTTGCCCATGGAATGAATTGAAACCCTCCTTACATGCATCTCCTAGACACACACCTTAACACAGGCCCTGTAAGATGTGGGCATTTAAACGTGTGACACCGTGCTGCGTTGTTTTATCCTATTTACATACAACAAAGTTCTGTGGTGAAACTAATGATTCCAAAGGTTGTAAAAGCAAAGTTAAGCTGCTTTATATTAAATTGGCATAATGCTAATTAGTATTAGACTAATTCAAGGATAATTATTACTGTTTATAGCATATAATTTGCATTTTGCTGTGCCTTATATTGAAACCTGCACAATCTAGGTGCCTAGTATGTCTAGGGCGGATGGAACAAACTTATTTTTTAAAAGATTCTTAGCAATCCCCTATCACCAACCCCAAGCATTTGAAAATTCATGAGATTGTCATAAAAAGTCATGAGATTTTAATAAACAAAAATTTGGGGTGGGTCTTTTTTTACTTTTGTTTGTTTGATTATTGAGCCTTAAAGAATGGTGCTTTCAAGTGTTTTCTTTGCAATCACAAGAGCCTGAAATTGACATTAAAATTTAAAACTGATGCTTGATGGAGTCACATGACTTCAGGACTCGTGGTATTAGGAAAAGCAGCCAATTCTGGGGAGACTGGAAGGAAAATCACCTTGAGAGTTAGTATAACACTGTGTCTTGGTTTTTTGTGTAAATATGATAGGCAAGTTGCATCACCTTCTATAAAGGGATGGTGTTACCTCACTAAATGTCCTGAGGCTGGGGCTTGTGTGTTCTTAGTTAATTAAAACTGTAGAAAACTAAGTGGTGCAACCAAAGCCCAAAAAATTGCTGAAAATTGTTTTTGTAGTTGGAGTATCAGTTTGTTCCCTTCCATAATCTCATGGTTGTTAGTTGTATAGGAATGGGAAGAGTACAATCGAAAGGGGGCCCTCAAATCTGCAATGTCCAAAGATTAGTCTACCATACAAATAATACTTCTTTAAAATGTCCTCCAACTCTGACTAGTCCCTCCAAAGGGAGGCCTGTAGCCTTATTAAAAGTCTAGCTCTTCAGTTACTGAGGGCTACAGCCTTACAGGGGTCATGAGCTGTCATGCATCTCTGCCTACCTGTACTGTGACTCTTGTGAATATATGTAGCCTTCCTGGTAGCAAAAGTAGAACAGGAAGCATGAACCAGAGGTCATTTTTTAAGTCACGTTCACCCTCAAGCCTTTAAAAAGCATGAATCAGACCTTGAAAAATCACAAGACAGACTTGTGAATCATGTAACCTTGTAAATAATTTTTGGGTTCTTTGTATTTGTCTTCTGGCTTTTGAGCCTTTAGTACGCCTTTGGGTTACATTGTCAAGATTTTCTTCACAGTCACAAAAAACTTACATTCTTTAATGAAAGTGGAGGATCTCTTGCTGCCAAACCGTGGGACTCCAGGAGCTGGAGATTTAAGAAAAGTAACAAATACTGCAAAGTTTAGGATAAAACCATGAGAGCAGGCAACACTGATGGCTCAGCAGAAGCACTGAAATGTTGACCCTTTTGGACCCTTTGTTTCAGAGTTGATATTGATACGGGAGTTTGGAGATTATAGGGAGGACAGTCATTAAAAATATAGCTTATGATCTTGGGCTTCTTACTAGGGTTGGTTAGATTATCAGGTCTCTGAAGTTGTGTTCAATTCAAACAAATTTTATGCTGTGTCCTTTTAAGACTTGGATGGCTGGTTCAAGACAGCACAAAGCCTCGGAAGAGCTTTGATTGCAGCACTTTTTAGCGCAGGCCTATGATTCTGTCTGAGTCACTATAATAAAAGTAACATTTCAGCTTCCAGGCTAGAAACTGCCTTTAGCTAAAGATCTGGCTTGGTTGGGGTAAGGGTGGAGGGTTGCAACTTGAATAGTGTCTCTAACCAATCTTCGAAGTGAGAAAATTACATTTTTATTTTTGATAGGATGTTAGTAACAGCCTCTCTGTAGCCTGTATTTTCACAGAAGTCAAGCAAACTTTTTCAAGTATGCTTCTTGGGTTCACTAGAGCTTCAAGGCTTGTAACCGTTTACCCTTCTAGTGCCTTTTCATGCTGACGGTGAAATAAGGCTAGGCCAGAAGAACTGTTTTTCCTTTCTGCTATACAATGGGCAAATAATTTCCACTAAAAAATGTAATTTGATATTTCTACTGGGCCTATGAAGAAAGATAAGTACCTAGCTTGATGTGTGTGTCCGGTATCTTCCAAATCTGCCCCTCTTTGCTTATCTGAGTTACTAAGGGCTTGGTACAGCTAACATGGGGACTTTGGCTAGAATTATCAAGTGTAGGTCTAATTGGGATATAATAAAATACACCATTGTTAATATTAACTGGTTATTTGGTGGTGGTTTATGGTGAGCTCAGCCCTGCTCAGATTACAGAGGAAGGAAAGCCAATGACCCAATTTGTTCATCATGTCTATTTGGACACGGCTGTAATGTTCATTCATGGGTGTGTTGGAAGACTTTGATAATTCAAAAGATTAAATGGTGGGCTGAGGAGGGGCATCAATGGCTTGGTTAGAAGTTGGCAGCTTTCAGCAGGCTTCTATTTGCTATCTTGGCAGTTTTCTCCACTTTTTTTCTGCTGGTGCAACTCTGTGGTGAGTTAATTAGCTGCTAAAGCCTTTGTCCACACTGTGGTTGTTACTCTCCTTCCTTGCTTCTCACTTCTGCAGCCTGTCAAGAATAGCCTGTGAAGGTCTTCTCCTCAGCTTTAAGAATCATTGCCCCCCCATCTCTTACAGCATCAAATTCAACCTCTGTGTGCTCACCTATAGGCCCTCCATCATCTCCTTCCTTGGTGTATTTCTTCCTATTTCCTTCTAGTCTACCTTTTGACCCAAGTGCACTATCTTATTATTTCACCTTATTCCTCCCTTGGTTTCCCTTCTTTACTCTGGACTTTAGGCCTTGTTCCCTGCTGCTGCTTATAGCTTGGATCATTCTCCTTCCCCTTATTCACTGTGCCCCTTCTTTCCCCCACACCACACATTCCCTTCAGACCCATTTCTCTACCTAATCAGAGAATGGAACTGAGTGAGGCAGCCTGGTCTTGTACCCCCTGAAGCACATTGAGCACACACTAAGAAGCAGCAGTCTTTCCTGCCTTCTCGCCATTCCTAACCTGGCCTCCATGCTGTCCCTCTCCTGAACTCTTCTCTTGTGCATGGCATTCAGTTTCCCTGTCTTTCTTGAACTTGCAAACACCTTGGAGCAGCTTTCTTTTCCTTTCAGCCAGACCATTGCTGACCCTGTGCACATATAGGAGTGGAGGAGGGGAAACACAAGGAGTCTTTAGGGTTGGCAGCAGTGCTGGGCATTTAGGAAGACCTCAGCTGCTGCCACCAGGCACCTATGGGGATGCACATTGCTTCAAAGGTGCTGGAGCTGGAGAAATAACTACTGGATTCTGACCACTAAGCTAGGGGTGAAAGGCTCCAGTTTCCATGATCCCTCCCACCCCACAACCAATGCCTGTCCTAGACCACACTGGTTTTGCTCTGAAGTTTATTATAATTCTAACAAAATCCTTCAACATATTTAATTCAAGGCTACCTATTATTTATTCTCACCATATGTGTTGTGTGTGTTTGTGCTCTGCATGTGTAGTTATATAAATCCTTATTTATCTGCTTCATAAACTGTCTCTTCAGAGAGGGGCTGAGTGAGGCTGACCAGATGCACAAGAGGAAATGTTTCATATTTCAAGGAGTGCCTTATGGACACCCTAGATAACCCCTCCTCCTGGTGTGTCATACATAGCACTTAATGGTTTTAAAAATTAGACCATCTGCTTGGCTTTGAATTTATTGATCTACTGTGGGGAATGAGTGGAATTTAGAATATAGTGAGCTGAGTTGTGCCTCATCAATTGACAAAAGTTTTGCTTTGTCTGGTATTGTCATGGACCTGCCTTTGGAAGTGATTATTTTCATGAGGCTTCTACCCTTTTTTCAGGGGTTATCAATTCCTGGAATTTGCATCTCAGATTTCATAAATAGAAAGACCCTCTGTTACCATACAATCATAGGTTGGAAGAGACCTCATAAGGTCATCTAGTTCAACCCTCTGCTAAAAGCAGGACCACTCCCACTACATCATCCCAGTCAGGGTTTTGTCTAACTGGGCCATAAATGTTTCCAGGGATGGAGATTCCACCACCTCCCTAGGTAACTCATTCCAGTGCTTCACAGCTCTCCTAATGAGAAAGTTTTTCCTAATATCTAACCTCAGCCACCCCAGCTGCAGCTTGAAACCATTGCTCCTTGTTCTGTCCTCTATTACTACTGAGAACAGCCTAGTTCCCTCTTCTCTGGCGCACCCCTTCAAGTAGTTGAAGGCTGCCATCAAATTCCCCCCTCAGTCTTCTCTTATGCAGACTAAAAAAGCCTAGTTCCTTCAGTCTCTCCTTTTAAGTCATCTGCCCCAAGTCCCTAATCATTTTTGTTGCCCTCCACTGGACTCTTTCAGATTTGTCCACATCCTTTCTGTAGTGTGGAGCCCAAAACTGGACACAGTATTCCAGATACAGCCTCATAGTGCCAAATAGAGAGGAATAATCACATCCCTTGATCTGCTGGCAACACTCCTGCTGATGCAGCCCAGTATGCCATTGGTCCTTTTTGGCAACAAGAGCACATTGTTGACTCACATCTAGCTTCCCATCCACCATAACATCCAGCTCCTTCTCTACAGGGCTGCTACTTAGCCATTCAGTCCCTAGCCCATAGCAGTATGTGGAATTTTTCCATCCTAAGTGCAGGACTTTGTACTTGTCCTTGTTGAACTTCATGAGATTTTGTTTGGCCCAAAGTTCCAATTTGTCTAGGTCTCCCTAGGTCCTATCCCTGCACTCCAGTGTGTCTACTATTCTCCGCAGTTTGGAGTCATCTGTGAACTTACTGAGCATGCAATTTATCCCTTCACCCAGATCATTGATGAAGATGTTGAACACAGCCAACCCCAGATAGTTACTGGTTGCCAGCTAGACATTGAGCCATTGATCCCTACCCATTGAGCCTGATGATCTAGCCAGCTTTCTATCCACCTTAAGGTCCATTTATCCAAACCATACTTCCTTAACTTCCTGACAAGACTCGATACCATCGTATAGTGCTATAGACCCTACTGGTATCTTTCAGAAAAAGACAAAAGGAGGGACATCAACTGCGTTTAGTCAGGAGAGAAGATGCACATACACACAAGACCTTTCCCAGCTTTGTCCATGCCCAGCAGGCTACTCTCCAGAACATGACATTGCCACAACTAGACATTGGATGGGCCTCTTCATGATGTGACTGTGGGATAACGTTCCAGGCAATACCTTGTGGAGGACGAGTGCCTAGCTGGACAGCTGTAGAGCAGCTTTTGATGCCTAGCCTCCCTTGCTACAGAGGCTGTCTTCCAGTTACAGAACTTGGACACTGAGCTTGGAATATGAGAAGAAACAGCGTCCTGTCTCAGAGATGCTGAGGCCCCAATTCAACAGCTTACTTAGGCTTATGCAATATGGCCCTGGTCATGGCTTATGCATTAGATGAGGCCTTGAGATCTGGGTTCTATCCTAGCATGGTGGAGGACCTTGCATAAATCTCTGGGGGCCTTAGTTTCCACATCTGTAAAATGGGGAAAGTGATGCTGATTTCTTTTGTAAAATGTTTTGAGGCCTATGGATGAAAAGCCCTGTACCAGACCTAAGTTTTATCTTGAAATCAATGAGACTTAAGCACATGCCTGAAGACAAATGCACACACACGTACTGTTGCCACATCAGGACTACAACTTGCAAACTTTGTCAAGTCACAGAGTTTGGCTGAGGAAGGTGGTAGATGCAACTCTGATTACTATTGTTATTTGTACTACTGCAGTGCATTAGCAGCCCTAGCCATGGACAAGGGCTGCATTGTGCTAAGCTCTTTACAAACAGAACTAAAGAACAGTCCCTTCCCTCAGGGGCTCACATGTATAGCTCTGTGCGTGGTACTGCGGGGCTGGTTATTAATCCTGCTGTCACTGTGTTTCTCTGCCGCACAGTTTCCCTGGGGCAGGAGTGGGGAAGAACTAGGAAGAGGAGAAAGATTTGATTTGCACATTTATAAAATGCCATGCATTTGCCATTCGTTGCTGGTCTAATTTAGATTGTAGAGTTTATAATCTAAATGAGACCAGAAAAGCATCTAAAAAGAACAGACAGAGGAACTGGTAGGGAATGAAGGAACAAGAGTACAAATAATATAAGGACAATAGCTGAAGACAATGAATGGATCTGACATATGTAACTGAGTGTAGAAAATGCCTGTAGCATCTTCATTACTCCTGATGACCCATGGGCTAGAAAGTACCCAGCTTGACTCTCAGATCCTTGGTTAAATTGGCAGCATTGGCAATTAGAAAAAAAAATTTTAACTGTCAGTTGAGCAATCACAGATAGAAGTAAATGAAAGGCAAAAACAACAGAATCCCATTTTTACAAATCAATTTTCAGAGCAGCCTGGACTTTGAGGTGGAATTTGTTCCTATTTATACCCTTCAGAGTGAACACTCTGGTTCAGGCCCCAGATCATGCTGTTCTCTTTCAGCACTACTTCCCTTGGTTTCTGACCATCTGACATAAGATTTCTAGCAGAAAAATAAAAGAATTTTTTTGGCCATATTAAAACATGGAGCTGATCCTGGAAGCAAGAGAAAATGTGATTTAAGCATCAATTCAACTCTGCACAGAGAACCAGAAAAGCAGAGTACATCTACCTAAGGTAGTGTGATTTCTTCTGATAAAAACAGCTCATTAAATACCTCCCCTAAAGAGTCCTCGCTTATACCTTTCTCTCCATGGCTGCATTTTGGCAGTTGTGTGTGTGTGGTGCAAGAGAATATAGGTTGGTATGGTCAAAAAAATTGGGGGGGGGGCAAAATGTCCCCAGCAGGGGGCAGCATGGAGCCATATCACTCCAACTGGAGCACTGCGAAGCACTGCGTCTGCAAGAGGTGCAGCCCGCTCCTTGAACACACCAGTATCCAGATAAACTGCACATGCTGCCCTTTTATTTGGGCCTGTGCCATAAGTAGTGGCCAGTGCAATCTGCAAGTTGGCATGGGAGCTTGAGGGAACAGAACTGTGGCCCCAGTTCCTCATACCATTCTCTGCCCCCTTGGGGTGCCATGAAACCAAAGCAGACACTCACTGTGCTTAATCTTTTACATGTATGTGACATTCTTCATCAACACACAAACTTCAATTAATTTTACACCCTCACCACCCCCAACTGAAATGGGGAAGTAAGATGATTTATTATACCCATTTCACTGGGGATAAACTGAGCCAAACTGATAAGTGTTTTGCCTCAAGTCATAATCATGCAGTGCTGACCCTTGGGGAACACAACCCAGGAGTCCTGAATATAAGAACTCTGCTGTAAACCCTGGACAGTATTCCTCCTTGAACTGCTCTGTAGGGGGAGATTGGCTGTTATTGAGTTGGATGCTGAGGAAATGCTTTTTAAAGGGTCTTTCCATATGGGTAGTGATATCTGAGGGCATAGCTGTGTTGACTAGTGGGGAGGTTGGCTCCTCTGAGATAAGATTTTTTTTTTTTAAGTAATTTAGTTACCTGATGATCTCACCAAACTTCTTTCTTAAGGGGTAGATTACAACATGCAAGAGGAAGAGTGGACAAGTGCATTGCGTCTCCAAGACAGTCGCTTCATACTGTTGCAGCCTAGGGGTATCCTTGAAAGATTCTTCTCGCAGCTTGCTAAAGAAAGCCAAGACGTTTGCCAAGTGAAAAAACTATATGTGGGATGGAGATGGTCTTTTTAGTAGCTTAGATACCATGGTGATGAGTATTTAAAGAGAACCAAATAGAATAGATTTCTTATCAGGCTCAGGGTGGGTTTGTCCTGAACCCTTTTGGGGTTAGCTCAGAATGGAGATACGTGTACTATGTCCTGTGTACCCTGAGGAATACCTAGCTGTGCCCAGAGGCCTGCTGAGCCACAAGGATTACAGGAGAAACACTTTCGCCTTGTATCTCCTGCTCTAGGAGATGAATGGACTCTGAAATAGCCTCACTTAAGGGCATAGCTCATTACTACATTAAGTCAACAACCACTTGAGTGTCCGAGGATTTCAATCAAAGCTAGATGTTGAAAAGGGGATGGAGTGCCAAAGTTAGCTGATTTCCACTTGCCTCCAGAGGCCGTACAGCATGACTCTCCTCACCGCGTGAAGTGTGAGCCGAGGCAGAGGAGCTCTGCCCTCTGCTACCATAATGACTGTTCAGGAGTTTGTAGACACAGGGGCCATAGGAAAATGATCTAGTATGTAAAGGAAGGCTGGGGCTAGCTGGCCTAAAAATCTAAGAAGGGAATTATCCAAGCCCTTCTTGGATACTTCCCCCTGACATGCAACAAAAGGGAAGATAGAAGTGTTACTAACAATGTCATTATCTGTGTTTTCTGTATTTAAATCCTTGGGACAAGATCTACCAGAGTGCCCTGACTTGATTGATGCTGCTAAAGGCAAGGAACAACTAGTGGAGAAAAGAGAGCTTTGTGCATGAATTCAGGTGGTCAGTCCTCCTGGCCTAGGCAGTGAGGAGCAGGAAGGAGACTTGCAAATTACAGATTGCAACTTCAGTTGTTTCTTTATCCACTCTCTTTCCTTTTGTACACAAGAATAAATGAATGGCCATTCAGGGCTTTTCAAGACTACTCACAACCTATCCCTTTAGTCAAACCAGTAATAGCAATCATGAACAGTTAGCAAGACAGGGTAATCTAGCAGGCAGTTTGGTTGCCTGGCTTCAGGAAATTGGGGTTCAAGCTCTGCCTCTGCTGCAAACTACCTGTGTGATCTGGGGTAAGTTAGTTAGGCCCAGATCCTCAAAGGTCTTTAGGCTCCTAATATGCACTGAAATCAATGGTGTTAGGAGCCTAAATACCTTTGAGGACCTTGGCCTAGGTATTTCTGTGCCTCAGTCCCCACTCTGTAACATTGATCTAATGCTGCTTGGTCTGTCAGTTTGCTACTCAGATTGTGTGCCTCTTCACTGATGGTGGCAAATTTATCAAAATCCCGATTGATTGCCTAGGTCTGTGAAGACCAGCTCAGCTGATCAGGAATTTTGATCCTACAACACCACCCCAGCAACTGGGTAACACTGGTTTGAAGGGAGGCCCCTCGCTTCAAACCAGTGCAGTGTGTGTGCAGGGCGTAGGAAGGCCAAACATAGATACCCAAGTTATTTTAGGTAACTTTCGTATCTACTTTCAACTGCCGCTGAAAAGGATGTAGTGTAGGCCTGCTCTCACTGTGTCTTTGCACAGCTCCTAGCACAATAAACCACTCATCCCAGGGTCTTTTCTCTGCAAAATGGAGTTATGTTTTTACAAGGAGATACAGAGCTGAGTGAAAAACACTAATGTAGGCAGGTTATGGGTAGTTTTTAACCTCAGTCTTGAGTTAACACTGCAGCCTCTCTCCCATTGGGGGCTGACCATGACATTGAGTTAAAAACTACAGTGGTCTGTCTCTGGTAGGACTGTATATCACAGTAGTTATCCTGATGAAAAAACACCTTTCTTTTTTTACACTGAAGACATATCTTCGGTTGGGGTGTGTCGTGTATAGGAACACGGCAGGATTCTGTTAAAAAGTTGCAAGCCATCTCATGCTGCTCATCATGTTTTAGGTTTTAGAAGCCAGCAGAGCAGCAGCAGTACATACGTACAAGTGGGCATTGCATGTTTGAGTGTAATTGGTGCATTTTGGTTCTTTGGGATCCTCCTTGTGTATGGTTTCTTCTTAAAGTACAAAAGACACAGCGGGACCTCTAGGTGTAAGGCAGGAAACTGCCACCATCTAGTCAACATCTGAGCGTCTTTTTGGAGCTATGGAAGGCAAAGTTGACGTCTGCTCTCACCCGCGGTGAAAAGCTCTTGAAATCTAAAGTCTAACATAGGAAGAAGGAGAGCACCAGCATGGGAATCTAAGCTGAGAAATCAAAAAGGGGGGATCTGGGCAAAGATGAAGTCAGGGAGGTAACAAGGTGTTCATTAAAACCAGGTCTGATAAGATGGAGTACAAGGTTCTGGTGACACCACCAAAGCTCTTATTTTCTCATTGTTTATATTGTCACTGGCTCCCCACAACAGAATGTCAGTATAGCCTTGTACTTCATGATTCATTATCTATTATTCTATTTATTAATGCAGACTTGGGTCCTGCTGATGTGACAAAGCATCCATGCTTTTCTTTTATGGTTTAATAGGATTTTTCTAAAACCCCTCAATGTTTACATAACCTTGCAATTCACAGTTATCTATCATTTATTCTCTACTTTATAGGCACTCAATAGAGCTATTACAGTTCAGGTTCTTTCAGCCTGTAACAGTAGTATATTGCAGATTAATATTCTCCAGTTCTTATAATGAGTCTTTCAATGAAATCAAATTCAGTGAGCCTTTGGAGAGGCACGTGCACCTCAGTAAATTGGAGCGGCAATGCATACTCTGGTGCCTTCCCAACTACCATGTGATACAATGTGCATTTGGGCAGGGATGGAATACTTCTGCAAAGAAAGAGAATCTTTTTCTTTTTCCTTGGTTTTAAAATCTGGAAGGGCCAGAGCCTTAGCTGGTAAAACTTGCCACATCTCCATATGCGGTGATAGTGGGACAGGCTTTATAAAGGTACACTGTGGTGCACCACTCCCATCATCTGTGCATGTTGTGGATTCAAGACCTACTTGATCTCTTTCATCTTATTGTGTACATCACCTTGACAGCAGGAAAGAGGATTTTCTCTTTTCATGGGTATTGGCCCCAAAACAGGACCAACAGAGTGGTGGGAGGGCATACTATGACAATGAGTGTGGTATTAGACCTCATATAGAAATTATAGTTTTCTCTGTGCATGACAGGTTTGGCCTGTATTCTGGGAACTGGACAGGGTTGCTAGATGAGAACGCTTTCCCTCAATACTATCTATGGCGTGGGATGGGTTGTATCTTGCCCCAACCCCACTATGCCAGGAGACCAAACACAGTGATAGCGACACAAAGAGCTGTTGCCATTCTGTGTCTCTCCATTCACCCGCTACAAATTCTATAGTGATAGCTACAGGTGCTGGAACACTACAAGACTCTGTGCAAAATGTCTTTTTCTCCAGCTGCATCATCTCCTGTTAAAGGAGAACAATCACAAGCAAATTAATTGTTTATGAGTAAACCTAAGTTGGCATCACTGCAAAAAGGTCATGGCAGCAGACGGTTCTTAGCTCACCTCAACCCTTGGGTGGCCTGAATCTTGACCTGGGAAAACCATGTTCTAAAGGGGGAAAGGGTAGGTCATTTCTCCCATTTAATCTTTCCTGCCATATGGACATCCAGCTGTGTCCCCCTGCCTTTGAAGATCAGAATTGTGATCAGCAATTTAGTACACACAGACTATTTATACACTTATCCAATGGCTATTAATATTCCTCTTTGTGGATTTGGGTCGGATTTGAGTGACCTTTTACCTCCTGGTGGAAGTCTCCATAGCCTCTGAACCATGAAGCTCCAGGAGATAAACTGTTCAAATAGTGCTGGCCTCTTCTAAGTGGCAGAAGATGGGGAGAATTTGCTGGCTGGCTTCCTACTGGAGGAGAAGTCAGTGAAATGGAGTCTAGGTATTTTCACAGACTATGTGTACATTTGAGCTGGCTGGGAGGTATGATTCCCAGTTCACATATGGCCCTAAGAGCTGATCATTCTAAATAAATGTGAACAGAGGTCATTTGGCATAACTCCTAGAACAGTACATGGCAGTGCTAGGAACAGCATGTAGATCTGTTTCCTTGCCAGGCACCCTAACCACTGGACCATACTACCTCCTCATCCATTTATTTGAACTTTACACAAGAATAGTGCTCTCAGCTCATGGGCGAGATTTGCCTGTGCAAATTTACTTGCATATCTTCTGTAGAATAGATGATTCCAATTGTCAGATAGCTGCTTAACACAAAAGCAGAAAATATTCTAAATATGACGTCAGACAGGTAATAACGATATCAACGCATTAAACTGAAGGCATAATTTATGGTTTCATTCATAATCCCTTCAAAATGAGTCAGTACTAGGACGTGATAAATGGATTATGTGTTAGTCCCAAGTAAAGCCCACCACAATTGATGCTTTACTTAACTGTTTGTATGCAATACTTACAACTAAGTCACGAGGGAATTAATGTATTTACAATCCCTAATTAGTAGTTTGTTACTGTGATACCAAATTTAAACAAATCTGGAGCATCACTAGCCATCTGGGTTAGAAAGCTCCATTTTGAATTTAATTAGGAAATAGTTGTGACAGCAAACCGGTCTGATTAGTTAGCTAACGATCAGCTTTATGCTACTTGAAATGAAGAACTCTATCCCGAAGGTTTATGAAATTTTTCAAGTGGGAAGGTGAACAATTAAAAGACATGCTATCCTCAGGGGCTTGGGAAACATTCACAATTAATTAAATAAAATTTAAAAAGATATTTTATAGAATAAAATGCTAATGACATAACATTTAAAGTGCATGTCATAAAGCTGGCTATGAGAGAGAGAGAGTGGTTCATCCATTTCCCTTCCAGTTTTTAACCATGCTTAAAACTCTCCTGTGCTGATTCTCATTTTAAATATTTGTTATTCTGCTTTTCTCATGTCATAGGAATGTGAATATATTGTAGGCATTGGTATAGAGATCACAGCTTAGTTGTCATGTTCCTCAAACATATTCAGAACATCTCTAGTTTACTGGCCTCTGGGATCTATCCCAGAATTTCCTGTTCTTGCAACTCCGTCTTTCCTGATCTTCTGCACCTTGGCCCCGTCATCAGCAAATAACTCCTCCCCTGCCGGCAGTGCAAGGAAGCCCCGCAGTACCATGGCAGGTTTGTGCTGCGCGGCTGGAAATACTGTAGAATAAGCCAGCTTATGTTCGAAACGCGATCAATAATGCTGCAGAGATGAGCAGGCTCCATGCGTGCAGCAGATAAAAACAGTGCAAAAAGCTTTTCCTGGTTGTTTCTGAGAAGAGAGAGGGAAAAGCAAACTGTGTCATAGGAGGACAGCTGACTTCCCACAAGGTGCAGCGCTTCATTGCACTGTGGAACAGCTACCCACAGTGCAATGCTTTTAAACTCGAGCTAACGGCAAGCAATGGGGACAAAAGAATGGGGCGCAAGGAGTGTGGAGTGACCACCCTCCTCTGATTTTATTAATTCGGCATCTCAGCATCAACTTTAAATCTTGCCCCAGTGTAGACATGCCCTAAGAGACCATTTCAGGTGAAATAGCTCATTGACATCTCTGCACTCGTAGGACAAAAAGTGAGGGTAGGATGGTTCGGAGATTGCCAATTGCTGTAATAAGATGTTCTCAGGTACATTTAATTCTCCACCATCATAGTGTCTGAGTACCTCACAATTTTTAAGGCATTTATCCATGCAATAGCCCCTTTGAATTAGGGAACTGTTGTTATCACCATTTTATAGCTAGAGAACTGAGGTACAAGGGGTCCATATCTAGGATCAGACAGGAAATCTGATTCCAGGCCCACCAAGACAGGGACTTGATTCCAGGCCTACCAAGTCTAAAAGTAGTGTTCTACCCACTGGTCCATTCTTCTTCTTAAGTATGTAAGATGCAAAATTTCTGATCTCCGGTCTTGAAATGTTAACCCTTATCTGCAATGTGCAACAGAGGCGCTCTTCCCAATTATTTTAATAAAAGAGAGAATTTTAGAAAAAAAATTCCAAATCATATTGTTCTTAACTCTATGGACATTAAAAACACATTGACTATAAATGAACCATTTTGATTAAAGTAGAATATGAACCAGAGTGATGCAAAGGAGGCTTGATTTGACACCTGTTGAAGGCAACAGAAAGACTCTCCTTGATTTTAGTGGGCATTTGAGCAGAGCCTTAACACTCTGTTTCAGCGTCTGGGGTGCATCCTTGCAATTAGCAGTGCTTGGGGCCGGAGGCACGAAATGCACCCTTTAATGGAGCGGCTCGACACACCCAGGCAAAGCCCCATTTGTTCTGCAGTAGTTGAGGCCCTGCATTTGACCACATCCATAGCCTGGACAGGAGCTCTATTTTTGTGCTTTGTACAGTGCTGGGCCTATTTTTGGCATTTAACAACTACTCAGAATGAGACAGAAGATTTTTTTTTTTCTTTCTCTGTAAATGCACTTGGATTGGCTCAAGCTTGCAATCAAAGTTTCGGTAGTTCTTTAAAAACACAGGTACAATTCTTAGTTAATTTTCGCTTTGTCCCTTTTTTAGTTCTTTGCAGGATTCTAGCTACTAGGGATGGCTGATAAGCTTTCCAGCTTAAAATGAAACATATACGCTGAAAATACCAAACAACCTAATTGCTGCTCTTTAAATATTACTTGATATTGAGAAACTATTTATATATTATAACAGACAATGAAGTTTCTGTAGGGGTTTTAAATCATTTAATGTTGAAAGGAATTCCCAGATGACTTTATCAAGTCACTGTGTAAAATTGTTAGAGATTTCCACCAGCTAATAAATTTGATTTGGGGTTTGTTTTGCTGTCATTTGTTCAGCCCCTCAGAGAACCACAGTTACTGTATTCATATTCAAAATTGAAATGCCTGTTTTGCTGTCCTCTGGGACCAAAAATAAAACTCAGTGAGAGAATATGAATGTTGGTTGGTTTTCTTTTTAAGTCAGCACATTATTATTTGAGGAGATATAGTGTAGGATAAAACCATTTATTTTGTTTCAGATATTTTATTGAGTAATAAAACTAGCTTACATTTTTGCCAGATATGGGGATTTGTGTCTGTTACTATGGCAGGGAGATAGATAAAGAACTTTCTCAGTACTTTGTCCCACCATTTTTCACTTTATGACTCTGGCCTCCATGCCCCTTGTTGTTTATACCATGCAAAATACAACGCATGAAAAGGCCTCTCAGTGCATCTGCTGCACTCTTTCAGAAGTAGCTCACGGCGGTATGGTGACAATAGATTAAAGGTGCCTGGGAAACATGTTTTGTTCTCATGGGAAATATCAATGAAAAAAACAGGTTTGTTTCTTTCAAAAAAATACCTTAAAAAGTTTTTGGGTTTTCATTTAAAAAAAACAAACAAACCTTGAAAATTCTTTGGCTCTCAGTAGCCAAAAGGTGACATATTAAGATTTTAGCTGAAGTTTTTCTATAACCTGCTACATTTAGAAAAAATGGACATTTCTGATGGATCATTTGATGATTATCTGTTCTATTCATTCCTTCTGAAGCATCTGGCACAGAGGACCGAATACTGGGCAAGACAGATCATTGATCTGACCTTGGATGGCCGTTCTTATTTAAAAATACATTTTAATATTTTTAAAAAGATGTTTCAGATGAAACTATCAGACACTCTTCTGAGGTGCAATTCTTTCCTAATTCCAGCTTGTTTGGGAGTGGAAAGGAAGGAAGCAGTTTGTTGCAGATGGATATCAACAATCACCTAGGTTCAATGCTGGCCAGTCAGTTCAGGGTGTGGATATGGCTGTGCACCTCCCTGATCACCTGCTCCAGGAGTAAGTCCTTCTCACTCCAATCTGATGTGAAGGCCAAGTTCAGGGAGCCGAGAGGAGTGTTTAAATAGGCAGTGCCACTCTTTGTGCAGGTGCAATCCCTGCCTGCTGTGCTTGGTGTGGTGTGCTTCTTTGGCCAGTGCTAATGGCACCTAGAGATTAATGAGTCTGCTACCACCTTAATTAGTAAGTAGCTGGCTTTTAACCCATGCAGTAAGGGCACATAACCTAAACTTGAGAGGTCTCAGGTTTGATCCTGCCCCCTGATGACTGGGCTTTGTTGGTGTTATTCAGGCATCTGGTGAATCAACAACTTATCCTAATGAAACTGTGCTAAACCTTCCAAAGTTTAGGGCCTTTGCTGAGACTTTCAGAACCCACTGGCAGAGTTAGCTGTGCAATGCTCATTTGTTTCCGTAGCAGTTTGGTGGCTAAATTTCCTCAGTCAGCTTTGCAGAACTCCACCAGTACCTCCAGGAGTATGCAAGTGGGTCCTGAGGCTGCCTCCCCAGACACTGTGCTTCTTTGTCTGTCTAGCTGAGTCTTATGTAGATAGTTGGCTCCATTCCCCTGTGCAGAGCCAGATCAATGTAGGGGCTATAGGATCTGAACCCCTGAGCTCCAGCCTCTGTGTTTCCTGCATGATCCATGCCCCCTGTTGTCTCACTCAGCCCCTACAGTGCTAATGGGGCATGGGGGGCAGCTGCCAGCACTGCGGGGATGGGAATCTAGAGCTGGAGACCAGGCTCCACGGCACGCTTACCCCACCCCTGAGCTGGCTGGTCCACTCCTGGGAGTGGGGCAGGCCAGCACGTGTTCCCTCTGTTCTGCGGGTAGGGCTGACTGGCACATGATATGGCCTCCGGCACAGCCTAGGGCTGCGCCAGAGGCCACACCGTGCGCCAGTTGACCCCCACTCCTGGGGGCAGACCAGCCGGATCAGGGCCAACGAAAAGCATCCTCTGTTCCTAGACCCCCTAGCATCGGCCTGCCTGCAGGCCTCCCTGGTGGAGGTGATGGGACACCAGCTGGGGGGTCAAGGAGAGTGTCCCAGGGCCCCTTAGTTTGGTTCTGCCTCTGTGATTCTGTTGATTATTTCTTACTGCAGCTTCCTCCTCTCTACCCTTCTGGAGTCTCTCCGTAACCCCATTCAATCTGTCCAAAATACGGCCATAAAAATAATTCACCTTGATGATAATGGTCCCTTCTGACCTAGTCTTTGAGTATGTGAGATTGGGAGAGGCAGATTTGCTGGGGCAAAGGAGAGAGAAGCCATGCATGGCCAGACTTTGCTGGTGCTGCACAACAGCGTCAGCAACCACCCGATGTTGATACTATCCAACAACTAGCAGCTCCAGAAGCACCTGATACCACTGGCATGGCTTTGAAAGGAAGGTTGGTTTTATGGATGAGGCTCTGGGCTGGTCCTCGTGAGATGATTTTTCCATGGACTCACTCTGTTGCCAAGGCAAGTCATTTCATTGCTCCATGCCTCAGTTTCCCATCTACAATGTGCAGATGGTACTTCTTTTCCCCTACCCTTTGTTGTGTCTGTTTAGACTGTAAACTCTTAGGGACTGTCTGGACAGTGCCTAGCGCAAGGGGCCTCTAGGAGATACAATTAATTCTTGTTTCAAAATGAGATATAATATCACAGAAAGAGGACTGCACTAAGGCCACGCAATAAAAATCGATTTACTAACATAGTCTGATGAACTCTGCTGCCCAACTAAAACAAGGCTATAAAGGACAGATTTATTAAGGAAGTCAAGTTTAAGCCGTTACCTCTGTAAACTTCTCTTCCGCACAGGCAGGACCCACCGCCCTTGCTGTTTATGCTCTCCGAGTGGGGCCCGGTGAGGAGCTCGTCACCTCTTTGTTAAAATTTGTAGATGACAAGAAGCTAAAAGCGCCATTCATCATGACGTGTGTGGGCAGCCTCAACAGAGCAACGCTGAGATTGGCAAACGCCACTGCTCAGAACACTAATAAGGTACCTGAGACGTGCAGTGGTGTTTTAGCAAGGCAGGTGCATGTAATGGTGTGTGTTGTGTGCATGGAGCATTCCTGGAACTATGTTCATGTTCAGTCCCTGATTCCCTCATGGTGAAGTTGAAGGACCAGATGTTCAGCAGGTGTAAACTGACTGACTTGGCTCAGCTGCACTCCAAGCAGCTGAGGATCAGGCCTTCAGTGGGGCATGCAAACAGCTCTAAATCTGTCCTCTTTGAAGGATTGCTGGGCTCTCCCATCAAAGCTATGAGCCAGGTCCTGCCAGCCCCCTGGTCAGAAAACCTGCACCCTGGAGTGGCTGTATAAGATGGGCTCTTTTGGTTCCAGCTGAGCTCAGACTCCTCAGGGGTACAGGAAACACTTGCTGCAGCAGGACCCACTGGACCCTTAGTGCAATAGGGTACAATGCACATTTTTTCACTTACAGCCTGATCCAAAGTCCAGTAAAGTCACTGTGAGTCTGCAGTTAATTTGAGAAGCACCTGGAAGCCCAAATGAGATCAGGGCCACATTGTGCTTGGTGCTGTACAAGCCATCGGAAGAGACTGTCCCTGCCTGGAAGTTTGTAATCTAAATAGAGAGACAAAAGCTGAAAGGCAACAGAGAGGCACATAGAAGGGAAGTGACTTGCCTGAGATTACCCAATGGGAAACTTGGAGTATTTCTGTCCTGCAATTAAAAACCCACAACTGGTGACTGACTTGGGTTCAGGTGAAAGGGCTGTTTCATTACAGTGTAGATGTTCGGGCTCTGGCTGGAGCCTAGGTTCCCACACGGGGTGGCGGGGGGAAGGTCCCATCCCAGAACTTATGCTTCAGCCCAGACCTGAATATCTACACTGCAGTCAAACAGCCCCTTAGCTTGAGTCATGGGCATCCATGTCAGCTGGCATATGTCAGTCACAGTGTTTTAATTGTGGTGTAGACGGATCCTTGCAGAACTGAGAGAAGGTAACTCAGGGTGTCTTTATATTATTATAAAATAATGATAATTAAGCATGAAAGACAATGCCACTTTTTCTAGATACTTTTTAAAAATGTAAATTCCCTGCTATCTATGGTATAAAGGAATTTTTTTTCCTTCAGCTGTGATTCCTTTTGAGGATTAAAGAGTGAGATTGGTGGTGACCCAGGGGAAACCCAATCCCCCTCAAATATGAATGACAGCTGCACTAAAGATCCAAAGGGGCAGCTGTGTTAGTCTAGTTCAGTAAAACAAACAAGGAGTCCTGTGGCATGTAAAGACTAACAAATATATTTATTGCATGAGCTTGCATGGGAGAAAATCCCACTTTGGATTTTCTCCCATGAAAGCTCATGCAATAAATATATTTGTTCATCTTTAAGCTGTCATAAAGAGTCTTCGGGGTGAGAGGGTTTATTGCCCTAGAAAATTCAGGGTTCTGTGGAGCAGGCAGAGGATTTTGCAAAGGTCTACATCAGAGATTACTCACCTATCACTTCCAGTCTCCCAAACCACCCAGAAATTAAAAACCTGTGGCAAAGAGGGGACAGCCCTTCTGAGGAAGAATGGACTTGTTAAGATGTGGAGCTGAGGCCTGGGCTCTCTCTTTCCTTTCTGCTCTTAAATAAGTTATAACCACGGTGACTGTCAGATTCGCTGGATGTAAACGAGAATCACAGTGCTTCTCCACCCCAGGTCACTGGGAGGCTCTGGTAATTCAGTAATATCTGTAGGGCAGCACTTACAATTCTTTGTATTGAAGGCATTTGTGATTGCGAATTGTAGCACATTCCTGGAATTATGCCAAGCGTAGGCCTTAGTAATCCGAAGTCCCAGTACTTGTCAAGACAGCAGTTCAAAGTAAAGCCAAGTGTGCTTTCCCATGTCACTACACTTCTGGCAGATGAATTCCAGCTTTCTAGCTGTTTTATTACACAATGATGAGAGGCAGCATTACCACTCCACATGTTCCCCCATGCATTCAGGGCTTGTCTTCACTGATGGCGGCGAATTCGCTGCCATCAGATCCATTTCCCTGATCAATTGAGTAAGACTGCCTTGGCAAGGAGCACAGCACTGAGTGGGAGGGAAGGGGTTTCCCTCCAACTCTGCCTACTGACGACACTGCAGTAAGTGGACGGTAGGCGATTGGAGGAAGATATGCAAGGTCATTTAAAACATATTTGCATATCTCCCTCTGATTGCTGCTGAAATTGTGCTGTGGTGTAGACCAGGGCTCAGCTTCCCCAGTGGCAATGCTGTTGGAGTTTAAATGCAAAGAACTGTATTTTCAAAGCAAAGCCAACACATGCTAAATTGCGTACAGATCTGTTGTGTTATCAAACCTCTATATCTGTGTCCCATGCTACCTGTTTGCACACGCAGTTACTTGCTCGCTTTTTGTATCTCTGCTGTGATAGCCTGGCTCAAAGCAACTCTCAGGACTCTTTTTCAGGGTTGCTATTTCAGATGCTTTAGAAATACACCAGCATCATTTCTCTTGGATAAACAGGCCCATTTTCCCAAAGTGACTAATACACGGAGCTGCCTCCCATCCTGAATGTCCAGTTGGGGTTTCTTAAAGGGGCCTGGATCTCAGCAAGTGAGTGTGAGGTGTTCTCTAGGGACGAGGCCTTTAAAGGGTCTCAGAGGTTTCCCAAAAACTGAGGCACCCCAAATCAGTTTTGAAGATGTAGGCCCTTTCAGTCGAGCTTTCAGAAGTGGCTCAGGCCTGGTTTACATTGCCAGCAGCCAGCACAATACGTAGCTTACATATCCCCTGTCAACTTACAGTACGCTCCCATACCATGGGGTCACCACAGCACTGTGGTGATGGGAGATGACCTCTGGTTGATTCAGTTTTACTCTTTTCAGGGGGGTGGATTTATTGGCATTGGCCAAAGAGGACTTCAGGGTTCAGCTGAGTGGTTGTGCACTGCCTGCCCAGTCGATCCCACTGCATCAATCTGTGCAGCCCAGCAGTGTAGACGTATTCTAAGTCAACATCCCTCAACCTTTCATGCAGCAAGTACCCCCTAACTTCTGAAAATTTTAATAAGTACCCCAGCTCTCAACTGCCTCCCAGCTGGGAACTGGGGTCCTGGAAAGCAGGCAGCTGCCATGCGGCTCCCTAGCCTGGCTGGTGTACCCACAGGGTAAATGTACCACAAGTTGAGAAACTGTGTCCTAATTGATGTTGGTGGTCTGAGTTTGATTGAAAGTTAGTGGGACTTAAGCTCTAAAGGGCCAGATCTGTATAGGTATTTAGATGGTTAAAGATGCAGTTAGGCACCTAGTGGCATCTTCAAAAGCATCTAGACTGAGATACTCAAAAGGATTTAGACGCTTAACTCCCCCTGAAATGAATGGGAGGTGGGCACTTAAAATGCCTTCAAAGTGTCTAACGAAGTGGGATTTTCTCCCACAAAAGCTCATGCAATAAATATATTTGTTAGTCTTTAAGTGCCAGAGGACTCCTTGTTTGTTTGTTTTACTAAAATATCTTTGAGGATTTGGACGCTAGGTACACAAATCTAATAGATTTGCCATTGATTTCAATGGAAGTTTGATGCCTAGGCACTTTTGATAATCCCACTAGGCATTTATCTGCATTTTTAAGTGTCTAAATACCTTCAAAAATCTGGCCCTGAGTGTCTGAGTCATTATGAAAATGGGACTTAGGGACCTATGTCTTTTAGGTGCTTTGAAACAATATAACCCTTGATTCCTTATGATTCTGGAATGAACGTGTGCCAGCATATTGAGATGTCCTTGACGCTGGAGAATGAATAAAACAATGTATGCCATACCACCAACTGACTTCGGATTCTACTGTGTTAATTGTTGTCAGATTATTCACCTGAACGAGAGGTTTGAAATTGTCTCCTTGGTTGGAACCCTGAACAAAGTGCCTCACCTCCACATCTGCCTGTCTGATAAGGATGGGAAGACGGTAGGAGGGCACGTTATAAGTGACTTGGAAGTCTTCACTACAGCTGAGGTTGTCATTGGCGAATGCACAGCCCTGCAGTTCACTCGAGAGATGGATGATCGCACAGGTTTCCCAGAACTTGTCATTAGTTCTTGCTCCGAAAAGGCTTAGTCATTTATACCCTGTGAATTATGTGCCATGCCTGAAAAAAAGTGGATTAAATAAATGGGTTTGGAGCATGCCTTCCTTGCTCTTAGCTTTTAGCTTATTGATTCAGACATATTTTCACGCAGAGAATAATCAATTCTTCAGTGGATGGACAGAATAAAATAATTTCAGGCAAACTCTTCAAATGACTTGTCATTAATTTGCCTTTTGCCAGCACTTGTTCACTCCAAACAAGATGTGTTTAGCTTCCTCCAAGTATTAACTGAGTTGTGCCCTGGGGATTTTCTGGGACTGATTGGCCAGGAAGGAGGGGGGCGGTGGGGGCTGGTGAGGGCTAATGAATGCACTATGTTTGCTCATCTTTACAGAGTCACTTATTACCACTAATTGGGAGGGACAGTTCAAACAAGCACAGAGGAGCAGTTGTCACATGAGCGTGACATGGTTTTAAAGAGGCAGTCGGGGACGACTGCACTGCCTGGTCCCAGCTCCTGAACTCCTGCGCATCCTGGCTGGCAGCCTAATACATCTCTGCCTCAAAGTGGAGCCTTTGTCAGGGAGTCCTATTAGAAGTCAGCAGTCTTAAGAAATCTGGGCAGGACAAGTCATTTCAGGGAGCTATAGACAGACATGCAGCTGTCTGGGCCACTTAGAAAGTCAACAGCTGACGGAAGAGGTAGACTTCTGGCTTGGCTCGAAATGGGTTTCAAGATGTGATCTGAATTAATTTGTGGTGCATAGTTTGGATTTGTTTTTCTTAGAGTTCCTTTGATTTGAGAATACTTGGTGGTATTAGGGATCCAGTGTTAACACTGGACATGCTTTGCTCATTGTTTCCTAGCTGCCTCACGGTGCTTGTTGGTTGTTTCCTGTACAATGTGTTTAACAGAATGCAGAAATGTTAATTTCTGATTCTTTCTGCTGGAATGACAATCCCCTCCAAACACAGCTAAAGTTTCCAAGGTACCTTTGCTTTCAAGTGTTTCCCTTCCAAGTAAATCCTCTTTTATTCACTGTCCCCTTGCGTGATTAAAACAATTTGAATTAACCTGATACAAACAGATTGTTTCTTTTACATAGAAATTTACCTTCAGCTTCAGAATCAATATGTTTGTTGGTTGTGGGGCGGGCGGTTACTGAAAGAACTAAGCAGTGGTAAATGTATTGGAAATATTAATACACTTTTGTTTATCTGCTACATTTTTGGTTCAAAATAAGTTGTCCACTAGGGAGTTATAATGAGTTTGAAGGAATTGGGGGGGGGTGATGTTACAGGGGTGTGTGAGTGAAAAAACTTTATGAAAGAGGGATATATAATGGTTGTTTTATTAGGTTCTAAATCTGAAAGAACATCTGAGTGTTGTCCAATGGGACTACACATGGTGGTGAAAGCCAGGCTTGATGGTTAGAGCCAGGTTCATGTTTATACTCAGGCCCCATCTACACATCTCTGGCGATAAATACATATTGTTATCAATCATGATATTAATATTGCATCCCTGACTGGGATGAGGGCCACACTGTCCTCTACAAACATCCCCTTTAAGGCCACATAACATTGTCACAGATGTGTAAAAGATACTTTGTGTAAAAGAGAGTCAAATCAGTGGTGATGGAGGACAGAACAAGGAGCAGTGGTTTCAAGCTGCAGCTGGGGCGGTCGAGGTTGGATATTAGGAAAAGCTTTCTCACTAGGAGGGTGGTGAAGCATTGAATGAGTTGCCTAGGGAGGTGGGGAATCTCCATCTTTGGAAACTTTTAAGACCCAGTTGGATTAAACCCTGGCTCAGATGATTTAGTAGGAGTAGTCCTGCTTTTAGCAGAGGGTTGAACTAGATGACCTCATGAGATCGCTTCCAACCCTATGAGTCTATGATCCATAAGTGTTTGCACGATCATGCCCTTAAGTGGTGAGCGATGGAATAAAATAAATCCTTGATGACAAAGCTGATGGACTAAGTTCTGAATTCTTATTTTATTGTCTTCCAAAGAATTGATCATTATAGAGCTATGCAGTGGTAGAGTCTTATGATGCTAGGCTCAATTCTGTCACCTTTTACCCAAGTCAAGTAGTGCCTGCCTTGGGCAGTCTCTCCACTGGCTTCACTAGAGCATCTCTTGGCATTAGGCATGTGTATGTGTAAAAATCAGAGGCTTGACTTGAGTCAGAGTCACAGGAGCTCAGCCCTTTCAGGATCCAGGTGCCAATTTAGCCAAGTGTTTCACTGGAAGCATGCACACAGGGCCTTCGGTAAATGCAGGTGGTTTCTTGAATTGAAGCTCAGGTCCTGCTCACCTGTTCACTCAATGAGTCCCCATAGAAGTCAACTCACTGTTCTTCCAGGCCTCACAGAGAACTCTTTGCTGGAGGTTGTGGGTTGGTGTGGCACTGGGCAGAGCAGAGGGGACCACACATGTCATTCCTCCAATATAATCCTATGCCTCACAGAGATTCCTAAGGAAATGTAATATAGCCCAGGCAGTAGGGAAAGACTTACCTGGTACCACATCAGCATCCTGCAGATGCTGTTGCTAGGGATAATCTCTGGTGGCATGAATGTCCTTGCCCAGGAGTCTTGGAAACGTGGGAACATCTTGGATGTCTACATGACGTGGTGGCTGTGAATGGTTATTGGGTATCTCTGGGGAGTCATGATGGATCTTAGGGGATGGTCATGTCTGAAGGAGTTGCTCCCAAAGCCTATTTTACAGAATGGCAAACCTAACAGAATAATGTGGAACAGCAATTTCCTTCCACTTCAGTTCCTGGGCTGGATTTTACAATATGAAGGCAGTGTGCCAGGCCACTAGATTTCATTAGTCTGTATTCATTGCCTGATTTTTGAAATGTAGGTTCCAGTTAGATTCCAGCTTTCTGTCAGTGTTTTCAAGTTTATATTCTTGTCTGACTTAAAGAGTGGAAATGACAGGCTGTGGTTTTGTTTAAATACTTATTCCTGTTCTTTCTACAAAGCGTACCATATTTTCTATTACAGAATACGGAGATTATGTGCCTCTGCAGTCTGACTTAAATATGTTCTAAAGATGAATTGTATGCACATTGTTACAGAAGAGGATAAACCTAAGGAAACCATCTTAATCTGAGAAGTTGGACTAAACTGCTAACACACCAGAAAAAAATTGTTTGTGTGTGTTTTGAATTTCAATTGACCACAAAGCTACATTCAAAAATTAAGTTCTCTGGGGAGTTAATAGGAAATTAGAATGTTTATCTGAGAATGGAGAAAAGAAAATAAATTTGTTTTGTAATCATGCCTGTTTTAGATTTCCTGTGTCATAATAGAATGAATTTGTTGTTCATTGATACCTTAAGATATAGGGCACTGGTTTTTTTGAGGATGAAAACAATGGGCCCTTCACTTTTGCGTGAATGAATGAATTCATTTATTTTCCTTAACATCCGGAAGTCATTTATTTTGCCCTGAGACATCTGCAGGGACTGTTTATGTACAATTGT
This sequence comes from Podocnemis expansa, assembly GCA_007922195.1. Taxonomy (NCBI): domain Eukaryota; kingdom Metazoa; phylum Chordata; order Testudines; family Podocnemididae; genus Podocnemis; species Podocnemis expansa. Next base: position 1,009,810 of record ML682039.1, read on the forward strand.
TGCAGGGTACTTGGCAAAGATGGAAAAATCATCAGCCTTGATTGTTCTTGGTAAAGCCTACCATTATGGTAGCCTGTGTGTGAATACCAGCATAACAAATAAATGATGATCAATTAGGAAGCTTAATTGAACTTGTTTAAGAACTATTTAAAATGTTTAATGTAAGCAAAACAGGACTGACATACGTCAGGTAAATTTGCTGTTCATTTGCCCTTACCAGAGCAATATTTACAGGAAGCTATAACTTATTTCTGCCTTCATTTCCCCCAATAATATTTTAAACTGTTTTAATTGTCCTTTTCATGTCATAAATCACTCAGAATTTTTAGCAAATAGCAATCACAATTCATTGACAATTTTTGTTGGTGTCATGTTGTTTTCTGTCATAACTTAGCCTTAGTTAAAGGACATTTCTTTGTTTAAGAAAGAATGAACTTACCAGCTGCAAAATCTCCTGGAGATCTCCCATTGACTTTAATGTTGACAGACTATCCCTCTGAGGGTCTAAATATTAACACTGAAAATACTCATAAGTAAAAAAACAGTTTGAAATGAGATTTTCCTTTTCTTATTTTTGTGCATTCTTGTACTATTGTACCTACAATATTTTCTACTGCTATTTTGTCATTTTAGAACCATTTCTAGATCTTTCTGTTTGGGACAGAATTTTTTTCTGTTTTGTTTTTATGCCTTCAATGGTTTCTCTCCCTCCAAATCTGTTGAAAGCACTTATCTTATAGCTTTAAATGCGAAATCAAAATTATGAACTAAAAGGAAAATCCTAGAGGGGTAGCTGCGTTAGTCTAGTTCAACAAAAAAAACCCAAGGAGTCCTGTGGCACTTTTAAAAACTAACAAATTTATTTATCGCATTAACTTTCGTGGGAGAAATTCCTAAATAGCTAATTGTATTCATGCAAATTCAAAGCCCATGCACATCGGGTGCCTGCCTTTTAGCTGCTAAACAAGAGAAGTTCCCAGTCTCTAGACCTTGCTTACATCGTCCTCCCGGCTGAGAATTTGTCATCCTGGCAAATCATGCTCCAGATTATACCATCCACATGGGAACTGAAGGTGGGAAAATCCTAGATATCTTTGACTTGTCTTCTTTAAAATGAAGACCATATTAAGTGAAATATTTCAGCCCGTGCTTAACTTTTAAGTACTTACCTAGGACCATCCCTGTTTAGCAACATGTTTCATCAAATGCTTAAGTCACATTGAATTAATATTAAAGGTAAGCTTATCTTTAAGTATTCTGATGATTTGGGACCATAGTTATCCCTACCAAAAAGATTACAAACCACTCATAATCTACCAAAAATGCTCTCCTCATGCCACCCCTCCCACACAAGAACCCAAGAAGACGTAGGACTCTTGAGATACTGTTTTGCATTGTACAGATAAATGCACATACTTTTACCCTGCATTTTTCTCTTTCTAATACTCATGCTGGACCACATCACTAGAATTGTAAATGCTCCAAAGGGATGATAACTTGCTTTGGAACTTGGGTGTCATCACCTACAGTGTAAAGCTGTGTACTGGAGTCAAGAGGAAGGTGTTCTTTTCTGCGGATACACCTCCCAGTCTGTTCTGCTTAGGAGCTCACACTGGTATTTAGGACCCAGCTCCTCCAAGGTATGCAGGTTCTTGCCTTTCATTGATTTCTGGGGCAACTGGGACTGCATGCATAGGTGGTGCTTTGTGAAGGATGGATTCAAACATCAGGTCCATCCCCTCCATAAGTGCAGCACACGGGACTTGCTCAGGTGCTAAGCAGCTTCAGGTCCCATTGAATTAGTTGGGTATTTGGACCTTCCCAGGGGGGAACTAAGGCCCAGCACCACAAAGGTGTTTAGGATCGTGGCCTCAGCAGCACCTCGAAGGAAGGACCTGCAGTCCACAGATTCTGCCAAACAGCTTCTATGATTCCAACCCCCTTCCCCCTGCCTGGAGAAGTGTGGCGACAGCAGATAGAGACACCAGTATTCAGAAGACTAAAATGTTTCTGATCAAGGGCAATTATCTAATCCCCTCCTGCATTGGAATAGCACCTTCTTCCATGAGTAGCCCCAGTGGTCTGTAAGAGGAAGAGTAGGGGGGAGCCTCTGCCTGTATAAAAGCAATTCCACTTGCCACTGAAAACTTGCTTCTTTGCATCCTAGTTTGATGTTGCTTATATTTCTTTCCATTTCCCCTCCCCCACAGCTCCTCTGGTGGCACTTATAGTACAGAGCCATAGCAAGTAGCTTTCCTCCAACCTCCAGAGAGCGATGCAGCCTGCCTTCTGCCTCCCCTTGGCAGGAGTATATTTAAAATATTCTAGTGGCTTTAAATAGGGAGAACGCAGGAGTTTCTTTGGCTTGGTCAACTTGTGTTTCCAACCGATGGTGGAGCGTTAGGTTTAATTTTAGGTGTGTAGGAAGTAAGCTGTGCATGTAATGCTAAGTTTTTTACCTCATCTCTGAAGGAGATGTCTCTGGATTCGTTTGTAGCTTTTCTCATCCAGCACAGACCAGGTTATAAATACAATGACACTTACTTGGTGTGCTAATCAGGAATAATCTGTTTCTGAATACAACTTCTCCATTAAAAGGTTTCAGAAATAATATACAAAATTAATGGTTTGCATAAATGGTTTTAAACATTTGAAGGGGGGGGGGGACCAAACAGCTAACCTAGAGACCTTTTCTGTACCATAAATAAATTCACTCTCTGCCTAAAACTGAAGCCTAAAATTGGTTTTGATTTTTCTTTAAAATTCAAATGTCTGATGTTCTTAAATTGAACAAATGATATTTAAAAAAAAATATATCAGGCACCAACATCTGCAGATTACGATTTGCATTTTGAAATTGGCTGCTTGAATTCAACAAGGATGAATACTGTCAGTCTTCTTTTATTCACTCCGTTTATTTAATGAAATGCTAGAGGTCAACCCTTTGTCCTTAAATTAGTTACTATAGAAATCTTTTTGTACTTTTCTGCTTGTTATGATGTCTTCTAAGCAGAAGAAAAGGTTGCCATTAATTATGTCTTTGTTGAATATGGATATCTATTCATAGTTAGTTAAACAGTTTCAAACAAAATTAGCATTGAGCAACTCTTAGGCCAGCTTTAGGTTGGTTATCAAGAATTTTTTTTGCTAAGAGAATGCTCTTCGGCAAGTGTGCATTATCTAATATATTCAGCTTTCAGTTGCTAATTTTTTTTCCAGATGAAGATGAGCTTAATTGAGGTTGTGCTTTTAAGTTTGTAGAGCTCTTCAGCATCTCATACAAAAGCATCTAGAGGCTTTTCATTTGTCTTGAGTATGTTTTAGATGTACAAATATTATTTACTTTAAACTCTGAATCAAAAGGCACACAGTAACTATTTTAAATAAAACATTATTCTCTGCTGAAATATATATAAATTCAAAGCAGGAGTTTTTTTCATTATCACGTAATAATTTATTTGAAACAGCCACTATTAACAAATTCTCGGATAACACTAGAAGAGCAGTTTAGCAACTAGTCTCAAACAGGCATTTAATAATATAATTTGCTGTCAGCACCTCAGAAGTAGAGGACATATATTAAAATTAAGATAGAGCTACAGTTCAATGTCTAACTCTCAGCTAAGTGCCATTTTCACTAGGACTTCAAAGATTAATCTCCCTTAGTTTTTAAAAAGGTCTAAATGTAAATGATAAACTTCAGTTCTTCAATACAACCAGCATGATGCATATTAATTTATAGTTATTTTTACTTTTGGATCCCAGTCACTAGTGCATCCCATAATAGTTTTCAGAATATAATAGAATATCCAAGTTGTGGCAAGTCGAAAAATGCTGTCTAGTTAGAGAGTCGGGGTCAGGCTTTTGAATACTGAATAGAGTACCCATGTATGAACATTTTTAAAATACATTTCTCAGGAACAGTATAACACTGGTCATTAGTGACTCGTTGTTTGGCCTTATCGTCAGGCAGTAATGTTCATGGCATTAAAAGAAAGAAAGCTACCATGCAAATCAGAAGTTTATTATGAAACACAATAAGCAAAAATAATTGTGGTAGCTGAGGACTAATCCTAATCATAAATCAAATTAACATAATAATCACTTACAAAAATAAAATGTATATTTCAGAAAAGATTTCCCTTCCCATTTTCTCCCTGTAGTTTGTCTTAAGTGTGCTATAGCTGCTTTTCCACCAACATTAAAGATTCTTAGGGAAGAAACTGTAACCTTGTAATGCTTTTAGGTGTAATGTACATGTTTTCATTTTAAATACTAGCTCATAATGACATTGTAAAGTAGGGAGCCCAACTCACTCTTATTATCATGGTATCTCCTTGAGATGAACCTCTGAGAAATGTGAAGGGGAGACCTTTCTGAATGAACAAATCCTTTAGCTGCCTATAGTTATTTATTAAAATAGGCTGGAAGGATAAAGAATGGGGAAGGGAAGAACAGGGAGGAGAATATCTATCTATCTCTCTATCTATCTATCTATCCCTAGACATAAAAGATTAGGACCTTCAGAACACTATGATCTCTTAAGTATATTTAAGGAAAAATACTATCATTCTGACCATTTCATTTAGGATTTGGACATTTCTAGTGAAAATGCTTATTACCAAAGTGGGATGAATGTGTTTGTGTATTAATGAAAAGAAGTAAAAGAGGAAATGAGAGAAATATAGTTTGGACAAAATTTTCTCACCAAGTTTAAAGAAAGATGGTGAAATGGAAAAAAAAAATCTTGTTTTCTAAGGGGCAGGTAGAAGTAGTTGCAATCATTTCATTTAGTGAGCTCTATTCATTGTTGCAAATTCTATTACTCAAACAAAATAATCTTTGTGTTCACATTATACTTCTGTTTGTATAAGGTGAGTAAAGTAGTACAACCTTCTTCTACATCTTGACAAATCTTATAAAGTTATCAGACTATTTTTTAAAAAATCATCCCTGAGGTCAACTTTCCACTTGTGCATTTAGCTCTTGAACAAGTACTTTTATGGTTTTTCTTCTAATATATAGGATTCATCTTCACTTCTGTGAAGAGCTTTTACATGTAATCCAGCACTGGAACAGCAATTTGTTGCCACAGCTTTAAAACAGGCTTTTTCCTTTAACTTTCTCAAGATGCAGGCACTTTGTTTGTGTTAATCTTAAAAAGTAATGTCAACCTGTCTTCCTTGTGTTTTGGTTTTGGGTCACGGATGTCCTTCAAAAATGAGAAATGAAAGCTGGAAAAGTATGTCTTGATCAGGCTGATAAAACAAAAATTGTCTCACAGTTATATTCAGTAAGAATCCTCCAGGTTTTACAGCTATATTACAAGAACTATCAGTGTTCTTAACTTTGTGTCAACTTCAAAAACCACTGTACTAAAAGTGATTCTCTGAGACAATTTTAGTAATTCCATCATGATTTAACCTCATTTTATTTATTTTTTGAATCTCACCTGTTTTTTCTGAAATTACTGTGATTTTTTTGTGTCATTGTATGTTAACTGTTAACCACTTAAAATTATTTCTTTCTCTCATTTGCTGAAATTGATGTTACTCTTCACTTGCTGAAATTGATGTTACTCTAGTATTAAAATTTTATTTTACTTGAGGAGATGTCACGATAGACTATTAATATGTTTACTATAGAGAAGGAAAAAAATCACAGTGATGGAAAAGGATCTTTTTAGCAGTTGTATTCGGGCAGTAATGGTTTATGAAAACCAAAACCTTTATAAGAGGTAGTTTAATGCTTTAAAGAAACATTCATTTTTCTATTATAATAAAAAGTATTTTTCATCTCATAGGATTAGAGTAGTGGTTTTCAGCCTGTGGTCTACAGACCCTTACAAGTCCAAAGACTATGTCTAATATTTCCAAAGGGGTCCACACCTCCATTCAAAATTATTTAGGGGTCCACAAATGAAAAAGATTGAAAACCACTGATTTAGAGAATTTTTTTCCAGCTACAAAAGCATATTGGAATCATATTTAGGTATGCTATAAATATTTGGAAATGTTTGTCACAAATATGAAACATTGTCTCATAAATAAATATACTGAAACCATAATATCTGAAAAAAATGGGACTAATTCTGCCTGCCTTTATATTTTATCAGTAACATTTCTAAACTAGGTCATGTTATATTAAACACAATGCTTTGGTCAAGAAATGTTGATGTATTTATGAGAGTTGCAATATGTACTTTGTTTTGGTAGCTGCAGAGATATAGATACATTTTATACATCTTTCAGATTTGTTCCCAGGGCTCACAGTATACATTAGCATATGCTTTAATATACAATAGTGGCAAAAATGTACATCTGGGAATGTTATGGTTCTCAGGTATTTTTCAATAGTTTATTGAGAAATACTGTTTGAAGAATTGTCATAAACTTTCACCGGCATGTACTTCTGTTTCTCTGCTTACTAGCATCTCATAGAAGTAAATCAATGCTGCCCTAACAGTATATTTAAAAACAACAACATGCCGACACCATTTGTTAAACCATAAATAGGGAAACATTCAGTTATAATAACGTATATTGAATTTTCATAGGGATGATTTAGTGAATATTAGAACATATTTTTACTCCATTGTTTAGGCTCAAGATGGCATAAAATCTTTAACATCTATTTATCATGTAGTTATTTTAATGTAAACATTTGTCCATTTAGATGAAGTGTTTTCATTATTAAGCTAATTTCAACATGTTTCAGATAGACTGATGAATTAGAAGCAAAGCACTTGCTGATGAGAAACAAAATTCTGTCTCAGCTCAGCCTGCTGTCAGATACATCTTCATTAGTTTTTGTCATTCACCGATGGCAAATGCTGTATAAATGAGATGACGATCAGGTCCGCCTTGATAACTTGCCTTATCTCATTAGTTTTCACATCAAAGTTAATCAGCAATGTGAATTGTAATTGCTGGAAGAGACAATGCAATAGATCACTGGGCCTTTTTTCTGTATGGCATCTTGAAACATCAGCATGCTGGTGTGAGTAGATAGGCTCAGAAAGAAAATGATGTGGAAAGCATAATAAGCAAGCTGCTCAGAATTAATGAGCTTACCCAATAAGAAAAGAATAACCAATCAATGTGAGTTGGACAAATATAATTTAGGAATAATTGCTTGATTGGTTGTCTATAGTAGACTGATTTGACCACACACAAGGATTAAGAATTAAGATGTCAAAGCAAAAAATAATTTGGCAACTGAGGGCATGTAATTTTTTGTTTCCTTTCCTTTATGACTGAAAGAGATTGCTGTTTGATATGTTATTCCCCAAGAATGAAAACATTAGATAGAAACACACTGGCTTTTTCCTTTATGCTTCCCTTATAATATAAGGTCTTTCAAACCCCAGTGGTGATATTTTAGTATGGGACATTAAAAATGAATAGAGGGCTTTTTTTTTTAATTCCAAATGTTTTCATTTAAAAGCATTGCACTGAAAAGAGATGTAAGTTTGTAGGTGTTGGGCACAAAACAGTGATCTCCAGCTAAATTGTGTACATGAGAGTTTGTAAAATACAGCAATTATTTGGTCAAAAGCTGAAAAGCAATTCTTGCATTATACATGCTTTTAAAATAATTTCCCCTACAGCCATTCACCAATTAGTAAAGAACCCTTATATTCTTCTATCTAAACTATTGGGAAGGTTCAGCCAGAAGGTAAATTTGCTTTGATCTACATTACATCTAATTGAGTCACTACCAATGTCTCTATCCCAACATCAAGAAATGTGAAAATGTTAGATTATTTCACTGGGGATTAAACCTAATTTTCGCGTGTTCTGCATTAACCTATTAGACTGACTAATCTGCATTGCTAATGTGGCTCAGGCAGCTGTCACTGCTAAAGAAAAACATGATCATGCAATCCTTGAATGAATGATTCCAGCTCTGATTAGTGTTAGTGAAGTTAGCTGAGCTTTAGTGATAAGGAAGGAAAATTCCCAGGTTGCCAATAGCTTTGAAAATTATCAGACTGTAGGCAAAAATGTACCTCATGACTCATAAGCTTCAGTCCAAATGTAGTGTTGAGTGACATTATTTAAAGCCGGCTGTTTAGGCTAACTAAAATTGTCACTTGCATGAATGTGTTTGTTTCTTTTAAGGAGCTAATGCAATGGATGCATATTTAAATGCGAGTAGAAACCAACCTGAAATAGAAAATGGCATTTTACCTTTTCTCCTTCATTAGCCTTGTTTAAATGGTATTTCTACAAATATCCACAGAGGGAGGCATATCATGATTCATGCTAGATGGTGGCATCTATGGTACTTTTTTAAAACAATGCTTCAATATTATTTACATATTTATTCATTTTTTCTTAATGTGCTGTTGCGACTAACAGATTCCAGCCATGAAAATGGGATTCAGCTATGCTGCACAAAACCTGGGTTCTGTCCCTGAAGTGAGTTTAACTGCCCTGTTATATATTTGTGCATTTGCACTCATCCTTGTTCTTTGTTCACATTGTACCAGGCATTGCTGTAATCTCAACCCTTTACTTATTTCTTTCTATCCATCAGATTTAAATAGTGAAAAAGCAACAATGACACATCCCCTTGAGATGTGAAAAATTTTGGAATGAGTTAGCCCCTAGCAAAAGAACTAGGAGCCAATTTAATCCGATTAGTGCTTCTCAACAATAGATGTTCCTAACCCATTGTGGACAGAAGCCTTTACTTTATTTGTTTCTATTAACCAAGAATCTCAGATATCAGAAAAGTGGAATTTTGCCCCATCAGAGTGCTCAAACAATCAACAAAAACAAATTGAGAAAATAGTCTAATGTGTCAATATTTATCTTTTGGCCCTAATTATCTGCAAAGAGAACTTGTTGAGTGTATAAAGTTTACAGCATTGGTTTATCTATGTGCTCTTGATTCTTCCTATTGTACGGACATAGTGGCAGCTACTCACAATGTAATGATATTTAAGAAGGGCAGTAACTATAGAGACACAATGGAGCCATTTTAATGGAAAAAGATGTGGATTCGGAGACCAAACTGTAACACTAGATAGGAAACATTTTTCAAAGGTGTTAAACTGAAACATATATAAATTGAGTCATTTATGAATACTCTTACTGTAGCTTCACAACACAGGCATACCTTGGTAGAATCTGATACCAAGAAATTTGTTTCTAAATAATGTGGAATGGCCTATGTGGTTTTACTATTCCTTCTGCTTCTCATTTCCCTCTTATTTTGGACTAAGGTCCATAATGACATTATATCAGTTAACTGTAGCAGCAGAAATTAATATCACTAAAGGCTTCCCTCCCCATATTTTATGTTTATGGCATTTTTTTTTAAAGCAGGTAACTTATCTGTCCTATGTAAAATTACTGTTAAATGACCTCTCTTCCAGCCTAGACTTTCAGACCGGTTTGTGAGGATCACTTGTAGTTTGCAAACCAAGTGGAGAAACAGAGCAATCTTATTACATACTTTACAACTGTATGCATAGTATAAAATTACCCCTAAACCAAGATGACATTTCAATGTTCAAAGGTGACTAAAGCTTGTCCTCTAAAATAAAGTCAGTGGGGCAGCTTCTCATTACAGTCACACCAGTGTAAATCCAGAGTAACTACCTTCAGTGGAGTTACTCCAGAGATACACCAATGTAACTGAGAAAAGAATTTGTCCCACTGTTCTCTGCTAAAACAAATACATGCTCTGAAATAATGGAGTGGAAAAGCAATGCTGGGCGGATGGTAGAGAAAAAAATAAATATACAGCACTTATATTCTGGGATGAAGGACTCTGGCTGCAACTTTTAATAATTAACAGAAATAAAATCTGGGAGTGGAACTTTTAGCTTCTGTTTGGAGTGCACTGTCCCAGTGGCTGTCCCTTTAATTCCAACATCCCATCACTCCTCTGGCTAGCTCAGTCCCATCATCCCTGGAAACTCAACCTCGTTAATCTGCAAGTCTCCGCTCCCATTCCTAATCCTTATGGGAACTGGCACTATGATGGGGGGAGTGGTAATAAGGTGTCCATTAACAGTGCCTCACCCTTACCCGCAAAATCACCAACACCTGGCAAACCCACCTCATTTTATCCAGCTGCCAAGGACACTGCTAACAGAGATGTGACAAATCCCTTAGCCCCACTGGGCCACCAGGAGATGTCAAAAATACTGATTTTTATGGCCAGAAGGGGCCATTGGGAGTATCTGCTCTGACCTCCCTGGCTAGCACAGGCCATAGAATTTGACTTTGCATTGTGCCTAATAACTCATGGTTGAATAAGAGTGTATTTTTCAGACAGGTATGCAAGCCTTCAGTTAATGATTCCCAGTGATGGAGAATCCACCACGTCCCTGGGTAAATTGTCCCAATGGTTAATTACCTTGACTGTCCAAATTCTGTGCCTTATGTGCTGGCATGCCATCCCTCCGTACACTGTCCCTGGTACACACTGCGTGTACACAGAGAGGAAAGACCTGGAACCTCACCACTCTAACACAGGTGGGCAATTTGTTCCAGTCACCCAACAGAGCAGTTAGTCCTGTATAACCCAGCTGGGAGCAAGCCAGTCCATAACACCGAAGGCCTTCCTCACCCTTTGGAAAGACCACGTCAAACAAGACCAAAGGAGTGGATGAAAAACAAACAACCCAGATTAAATAAACGAATCCTTCACCACCACCACCACCACCACCTCCACCACATAGCTTCCCACCATCTACAGGCTCCGTAGCTGGTAGGTACAGAGCAGCTGATGGGGACCTCTCTCATAATGGGCTAGTCTTCACTGATGGCCGCAAATTCACCAGCATCAGTTAGAACTTCCTGATCAGCTGCTTGGTTCTGTGAAGACCGCTCAGCCGATCAGGGTGTTCAATCTGGGGCAGCGCTGAGTCAAAAGGAGGTCCCTCCCTTGGATGCAGCACGACAGACGTGCCAGGAGTAGGGAGGTCAGAACACAGATACTCACGTTAACGTGCACATCTCTGTTTGACTGCTGCCAAAAAGGACAGGCAGTGTAGATCTGCCCTATGTCTGGGCAAGCTGTGCAAAGTAAATGCAGTCCCGATGAGTGTAGATGGCCTAAAAGCCCAGAATGAGGGAGGAAATAAAGTTCTTTGAGCAGCCCCCATCTTTGTGGCCCCACTTTTTCCCCAGCCAGTAAGGATGGGAGGCTAGATACACACTATTCAGACCCAACTCTTCTGATTCCTTTTGCAACATTAGGACCAGCCACCCCCGCCATTAGGTAGAGCTTGAATCTGGCAGCCTGGCACAGAAATCCCACCCATTTTCTGCTCTGGATTAGAGAATGGAGGGCAGATTTGGTTGGGGAATTCCTCCTAATGGACCCCCTCACCCAGGCAAGACTTGGAAAAACATGTTCTTATCTAAGCAAGAATCATTCATTCTGAATGTCACCATCCAAGTGATGTAAATAAATATTCACCCTCAGCAGAGCCCAGCAGCCTGGGCTCTACAAGTCCCCCCTCCCTGGGGCACATGGGAGGTGGAGCTGAGACCCTCTCTTGCCCTGTGTGAGGGCAGCTGCAAGGTGTGGGGCATAGGAGCAGAGGACAGCCTTGCCTGCTGCTCTTGTGGTCAGGCTCCATGAGAGCACCAGCCGGGGCAGTTGCATTGAGACGAGCCCATGCGCTCTGTGTAATGGGGAGAAGCTGAGCCAAGAGCAAACAGGAAGATGTTTTCTCCCAGCTCTGGAGCCTTTTGCAGCAGAGTTTCTTTGTCTATATGTGTGACTAAGTACTGGTCAATCACTAAGCTGACTGGATGGTGGTTCCAGCAGAGGAGGAAGAGTCTGCATGGATTCCTGAAAATGATAAAGAGGGTAGGTATGTCTTTCGACTGAAGCCTTTGGATTTGGTGAGCTTAGACTATAACTGAGATTCAGATGAACTCCACCTAAACTTTGGGAATGCTTAAGATTCATCTCACAATGTTTTTGTGGGACTGCTCTGTTTAAATTCATTTTGTTTTCTTGCTTATGTGTTGTGGAAAAGAAAGCCATGAAAATGGTGAATGTGGGTTTACAAAATAGCCACATCGTGTTATAAATATATAGTGTTATTCCTTTGTTAATGTTAACACTTAATAACTTTTGTTTTCATTAGCACTTGAATGTGGGGAGGGTACCTGAACAATCTTTGCTGAGAGTCCTTTGAAGACTGGATCCTGGGTCTCCAGCTGCTTCTTCATGGGTATGTCTACACTGGAGGCTCTGTTAAGTTGACCTAACAAGATCAACTTTAAGTCAACTTAATGTCAACTTAGTTAAGTCATCTTACAAAGTCCACAATGAAACGCCTGTCAACTGCCTGTGTCCACCCTGGCAGGTGCTAGGTCAACGGAGGAGTGGTGCATTGTGGGTAGCTGTCCCTGGTGGCCAGCCGGGCACGGGCCCTGCATCTCCCGCCTGCCACACCTAGTTGGTAGTGCAGCAAAAGTGGCTGGCTCCAGCTTTGGGCCTTCTGCTGCTTCCGGCAAGCAGCCCGGAGTCGGATCCGGCCCCTGCCACTGCACTGGGGCCAGATAAGGCCCCAGTGCAGGATCGGGGACGTGGGGCCGGGGGGCAGCCCTGGGCCCTGATCCTAGCCAGCAACGCCCCTGGTGGCCAGGAACTCTGGGAGGGGGCTTGGAGGCCAATTTGGTCAACCTAAGGGCTTTCCCTCTCTACATTGGCTTACGTCAACTTAATAAGTCTGATTTAAGTGTTAAGTTGACCTTAAGAGGTGGTGTTATTAAGTCAATTTAAAGAAGCACTTAAGTCGACTTAATAAAAGCCCAGCGTGGCTGGAGGAGTCTGTAGGTTGACTTAACCTTCCTTAAATTGACCTAAGGCTGCAGTGTGGACATACCCCATAGGCGTTAGTGTTTATTTCTTGTAAGGCTCTAGAGAAGAGCAATTAAGTAAATTCTAGCCCACCTGGAGGTTACACATGCTGATCTCTCCACTTCTACATCTCCTCTCCTGCCCTTTCCCCTAGGCATTGTAGTGCGATAGATCTTCTACTTCCATCCAGGTATCTTTGTCCTCCTGACCCAAACGGGGTGTCACCAATACCAGGCTGAGCCATCTCCAAGCCAAGAACTGGGCTGCAGGCTGGGAGAGCTGCCTGGGAAATTGTCACAGACTCTTTGTCTGATCAGCTCCTTATCTGTGCCTTCTTTTTAAAAAGTGCAACAGCAAACTGCAGTAATGTGCCCCAGTACTACTGCTTACAGTAAGTCGATGCCATGGCCATGTCTAGAGCCATTACTGTAGAGCGCAATGAACCAACATCCCACCTGACGTGAACTGGGGAAGTGCCGGGGAGTTGCACTGCTGCAAAGCAGCTGCCCGCCTGGCCCTGAATCTTTTAATAAAGTGGGTGCACAAAGAACTCGTCTAACCAACAGCACATAAATCTGGTGGGTGAGCCCTACTACAGAAGACTGGCACACAGTTATCCAGTATTCTGCAGGGAAGGTGAGGTTCACCTGACAGCTAGATAAACCTCCCCTGCAAGTGCAGTCAGAAAAAAGTTCATCATGACCATGTTTACCATGTTCCTGAAATTGTGTGTCTAGAGGAGCTCTGAACTGGTCCAGTCCAATGTTGGAATATCATTTTCTGACTGGGCAAAAATGTCCCCAGGACCTGTCAACCCACTCTGATCTAGTCACCAGGTGTCCCCGAGCAAGATGAAATTTGATTGGTTTATGGAGCTATTAGTGACTTCTTAGATTTCTGATTTCTTTTAGTATGTACATTAAAGCCCTCTATAGCTAGCTGGATCCAAGTGCACGGCTTTATCCACTAGATCCCATGTTTATGGCTTTATCCACCGTGCTAAAAACAGTCAGCTTACCAGAGTCAGGGTTCACAGTTTGGGTCTGATGTCACTAGGGTCAGAATCTGCAAGATATGACTTCAGGGGCTTGCTTTCTGGCTAGCCGGGGGCGGGGGGAGGGTGTGCTTTTAGTGGGGATAAGGCACTGGCCACTAGTCATTTTGTCTGCCTTGTCATTTAGATCATCAGGTGGTTGAACCAGAGACTGTGCAAGTGCATGTACAAGGCAGAGCACTATGGGGCATGTGGGTTCAACTATAATATAGCCAACATAGCTGACACTAATGCTCTTTGACTTATACGACCAACTTGGGCAGCCACAGATCCTAATATTTCAGAAGACAATAGAAGAACATGCAGCTGAAAGAGACCTTCAGTAGCTGACTGTTGGAGGCAAAGAGAGCTTACAAGTTTCTAGGTGAGATGATGGCTGTAGTTATATTAAACAGATTATTTCCATTGTGTTCGTTGGGAAGCTCACAGAACTACTAGAGTCCTGCCACAAGCCCAAGTCTGAATCAGCAATGCCTTATTAGAAGAGCTATTCATTGACAGCCTGGTCATCTTCAGGTAGCAGGTGGTTGGCCGTTTCAAGCACCCTTCTGCTGTCTCCAGACTTCACAGAGCACGAGGTAAGATCGTTACCCAGCTGGCAATTGGTCTCTTCCTTTTTCTTCAGGTAATCATAGGGTCAACCTGAGCACTCTTTCCCAGATTTACCTCTCAGAAATACCTAACTGAGCTCTAAACCAGCATGCACTATAGAAGGTAGAATGGAAGACAGTGAGTGGGAGAGTTCGGGGGGAATCTGAAGAGCAAATGACAACAGGATAATGAACACACTCATGTTTTATTTTAAGTCTATCAGAAATGGGAGGTTTGCATGAGGATTAATGGGACTGCTTGACTTCACAGGGAGAAAAGGGATCCATTATGGAGGATGGATAAGGAGTTTGTGGTGAAGCTAAAAGAGCTCTGTACATCAGTCTCCATCAGAGGAAGCTTCAGGAGATCCTACTTCAGGCTTACTCATTTCAGGTTATATAAACGAGGCCTTGTCAAAGGTTGAAGTATCAAAAGAGGAGGTACTGGAAAAAATGGATAATTCACTGAGCAAATAAATCCCTAGGACCAGATGGGAATATATCCAAAATTTTGGAAGGGATATGAAAAATTAACACAATGCAAGCACACCACCCCAGGCCATACTGTCTCTTTACAGGTTAGTAATAGCCATATCCCACCCTTGAGTTGCTGGAGCATCTCCCTGGATTTCCCAGCCTCTAACCATCTGGACACAGAGGGAAAGGAAGCATAAGTTACTTAATAAAGAACGCTGAGTCAAATGCTAACAGGCAGAAATATTGGAAACAAAGGGCTACGTATATAGTAGAATTATCACACATCACACTCATACTATAGTCTAAAACTAGTAAGACATTGTCAAGTCACACAGAGCAGAAGTCCTTCCAGTATCCTTCCATTCCGATGAGCAGAAAAAACAGCAAATGTGGACGGCACCTAGTGTGGCTTAACAGAGAGCTCTGCACTGAGCTAAAGCATGGAAAGGAAGCTTACAGGAAGTGGAAGCTTGGACAGATGACTAAGGAGGCATATAAAGATATTGCTCAGGACTGCAGGGATAAAATCAGAAAGGCCAAAGGACAAATGGAGTTGCAGCTAGCAAGGGATGCGAAGGATAACAGGAAGAGGTTCTACAAGTATGTTAATAACAAGAAGTGGATCAGGGCTGGTGTAGGTCCCCTACTGAATAGCGCAGGTATCCTCATGATGGAGGATGAGGAAAAAGCTGAAGTGCTCAATGCTTTTTTTAACTTCAGTTTTCACAGGGAGGGTCAGCTCCCAGCCCACTGCACTGGGTATGGCAGATTGGAGAGAAGAAGAGAGGCCCTTGGTGATGGAAGGTCAGGTTAGGGACTACCTAAAGAAGCTGGATGTGCACAAGTCCATGGGGCCATTATCTTTGAAAACTCATGGTGAACGGGGGAGGTGCCAGAGGACTGGAAAAAGCAAATATAGTGCCTATCTTCAAGAAAGGCAAAAAGGAGGATCCAGGGAATTACAGACCTGTCAGCCTCACCTCAATCCCTGGAAAAATCATGGAGCAGATTCTCAAAGAATCCATCCTGAAACACTTGGAGGAAAACAGAGTGATCAGGAACTGTCAGCATGGATTCACTAAGGATAAATCGTGCCTGACCAACCTCATTGCCTTCTATGATGAGATGACTGGATTTGTGGATGCGGGAAGAGCTGTTGATGTGATACACCTCGACTTCAGCAAGGCTTTTGATATGCTTTCCCACAGCATTCTCGTCGGCAAGTTAAGGAAGTATGGGTTGGATGTGTGGACTGTAAGGTGGATAGAGAACTGGCTAAATCAACGGTTTCAGCGTGTAGGAATCAATGGTTCCATGTCTAGTTGGCAATCAGTAACAAGTGGTGTGCCCCAGGGGTCGGTCCTGGGGCCAGTTCTGTTCAACATTTTCATTAATGATCTGGATGATGGGATTGATTGCACATTCGGTAAGTTTGCAGATGACACCAAGCTAGGGGGAATGGGAGACACACTGGGGGGCAGGGAGAAGATTCAGGAAGACTTTGACAAATTGGAGCAGTGGGCCAATAGAAATCTCATGAGGTTCAACAAGGACAAGTGCAAAGTCCACTTGGGACAGAAAAACCCCATGCACCACTACAGGCTGGGGAACATTCAGCTAAGTAGCAGCAGTGTAGAAAAGGACCTGGGGGTCATGGTGGATGGGAAGCTGGATATGAGTCAGCAGTGTGCTCTTGCTGTCAGAAAGGCCAATGGCATACTGGGCTGCATCAGAAGAAGCATTGCCAGCAGATCAAGGGATGTGATCATTCCCCTTTATTTGGCACTGGTGTGGCCACATCTGGAATACTGTGTCCAGTTTTGGGCTCCCCACTACAAAAAGGACGTGGACAAATTAGAAAGAGTCCAGCGGAGGCCAACAAAAATGATCAAGGGGCTGGAGCACAAGACCTATGAAGAAAGACTGAAGGAACTAGACTTATTTAGCTTGCAAAAGAGAAGACTGAGGGGGGATTTGACAGCAACCTTCAAATACCTGAAGGGATGCTCCAAGGAGGAGGGAGCTCGGCTGCTCTCAGTAGTAAGAGAGGACAGAACAAGGAGCAATGGTTTCAAGTTGCAGCTGGGGAGGTGAAAGCCGGATATTAGGAAAAACTTTCTTATTAGGAGGGTGGTAAAGCATTGGAAGGGGCTACCTAGGGAGATGGTGGGATTTCCGTCTTTGGAGATGTGTAAAGCTCAGCTGGATAAAACTCTGGGTGGGATAATTTAGTGGGAGTGATCCTGCTTTTTTTGGCAGGGGGTTGGACTGGATGACCTCAGACGTCCCTTCCAACCCTGTGGTTCTATGATTCTATATTGCAGCCAGGCTTGGTTGCGAACTGGCTTCTTTCGGTGGTGGCCCTGGAGCTGCTTATGGCTGTAGCTTGGGTGGGCATCCCCACACATGTGCGAAGAGAAACTGCCTGGAGTGTCTTTTTGGAGACAGGAGCAACGATTTCTGCAGCATTGCAGAGGGTGCCATGTGCCACTCCATATGGCTTTATATGCCACTATTGGCCCATCTGCCAGGAGTTGTTGACCCCTGCCTTAGGGCTTGTCTACATGGTAAAATTGATCGAACTAAGGCACCCTGCAGTAACTCTGCTAGAATCTTTCCTGTGTGGACACTCTTGCTCTGGAGTGAGAATATCCACTTTGAGAGTTTTTCTGGAACAGCTGCAGTGCTTTAAATTCATTCCAAAATTTTTCCTTTTGTAAACAAGCCCTTAGATGAAGTCTCTAGTGGCTAATAATAAGATGGACAGGTTGAGCTAATAGGTCTTTTCCATCACCGGCTTTGAAAGCTAAAATTTGGGAATTAATTTCAGACAGGCTTTGCGAGGTCAGTACAGAGCAAGGATAGACTATTGCTGTCTAATGGATCTTACCTTTTAAACCTATCCATTGGAGAAAAGGTTAGTTCTCCAGCATCCTGTAAAAAATTGGGCCATGGGAATACAAAACATGTATAAATCTGCTGACCCGTTCTCAATCTCCAGTTAATGAAAATGCAATGGGAAGATAAATTTAAGAGTCTGCAGTGCCATGGAAAGTCAACCCCAGAAGATGTGAGGAAGTCAAATTCTGTCAAGCTTCAGAATCTTTCTTTAATCATACGGGGTAAAATTTTCAAAAGAACCTAGGAACGAAAACCACATTGATTTTCATGAAATACTCTAGGCACTTCTCTCACTTAGGCCAGTTAAAAAAACAGCATTCTCTATATGCCATCTGAGATTTTACTAGTTACACTAGCATATTATCTGTCCATTATTTTATCCGCACTATCTCTGAAAGAGTGTATGTGAATTGTGTGCCATATGTTGCACTTTTATCCTATAATCAATTGCTTTACAGTGTAGTTCCAGGGTCTCAAACTCAAATCACCACAAGAGCTAGATGAGGACTACGTTAGCCCAAGGGTCACACCACTGAAACCTGTTCATACAACGATATTGCAAATATTGGTAACGATAGTGTCATTGCTGGCCACAGGAAATAGCTTTAGGGGCCGCATGTGGCCTGTGGGCCGCTTGTTTGAGACCCCTGGTGTAGTTTTATAGAATTTGGTCTGATTTTCAGAGATGCTGAGCATTTCCCAAAGGCTAAATAAAAACCAGGTCTTAAGTGTGAGGTTTTCAAAAGCACTCACTCATTAAGTACTTTTGAAAACTCACCCATAAGTTTTATGGCACAACTGCTCACAATGTTTACTGAAACATTTTTTCCTATGAAAAATGGCTTTTTGACATAAATGTCAATGAGAAATTTTCAGTTTGGTAGAAATGTTCCAGTTCTCAATAGAAAATTGGAAACTAAACAATGTGAAATATTGTTGATTTCCCCCTGCCATAAAATAAATAAATACATACATACATACATACATAAAATCTTGGTCTCTGTTTTTCATTGAAAAACAAACTAACAAAAATTTGTGGGACTTTAGGAAAAAAGATTTTTAATTGAGTTTCTCATTAAAAATAATTGAGCTTTTCTTCAATCACATCTCTTTTGTTGTAATAAATCTGACAATTCTTGTCAGTGAGTGGTATTCAATGCTGCATGAACCTTGAAAGTAAGAAATTCATATTAGCCCAGTTCCCATCGCTGTATATTAGAAGCACCTCCACACAATATGGCGTATTTTTCAGGCTCCAACTAAGAAAGGCCCTGGTCAGAAATCAGATAAGATACTAGAGCTATGTAGGGAAGCTCAAAAAATTGTCTTCTCATATAAGTCTTGCATGAAGCCAGCATGATCTTTCTCCCTTCCTTTCACAAGCATTATATTCACATGTAAACAAAGAAAATTACAAAGGTCAGTCCAGTTTCAATGTAATCAACAAGAACAATAACTTTCTAATCATTGCTGACTTTCACTACTTTTCAGGCAAACACTGCCATTGTGTTTAAGGTCAAGGAAGGACCACAGAAGACATTGTTAAATAGATAGTCAGTGAATTTAAGAAACAAATGATAGCTCAATTAGGATTCCAAAGGAAATATTTGAGCATCATCCAATGACACAACATGCTGGCACACTGAGTAATATATTGTATGATTTAGAAACATTTAGAAAAAGAGAGATTTGGGAAATAATGACACAGAAAGATAAAAAGACAAGACTTGCAATAGGTGGTGAGCCATCCAATGAATGGAGGCATGTCACTTTTCACCAGCTGAGGATCTGCCTTAAATACTGTACAGGGATATTTAGACAGACAGTATGCATTCATGCTTAAGTTTTGATGCTCTTTTAAACATGGAAGAATTTGCTTGTTATCTATTTTGGAACATAAATGGTTAATATCCAGGTTTATTTCCAAGTATTTATTTTTATGGTCATATTTTTGTACTGTTTGCAAATAATTTTTCCCCTGAGTTCTGATACTAGTTATTTGCTTGACATTTAATGAGCGTAGAAGCAACAATTCCAAGGAGAGTCAAAAACAATATATTTAATCATCATTCACTTTTAGGCTGCATCATGCATCATGGAACATCTTTGCAAAAGATACAACCAGGTACACTGTTGTTTGCTCTTGTGCAAGCTGGTAAACTGTTTTTATCATCTCACTGACTGTAGATTTTTATTTTTAATTAGGGACTTCTTTGTATTGGTTTTTCAGTGGAAGAAAAAATTATTTTCAGTAGTTACTTATTCAAATGTCATCTTATAAGCATAGTTATATTTTAGACATTATACCATAACAGGTACATGTCTTGAGAAATGGTTAGATCATTCTGGTATGTGTATTACAGTGCAACCTTATAGACTTTGAAAGAACCACAAGACTCCTTGTTTGTTTTGTTGAACTAGATTGACACAACTGCCCCATTGGAACTCCATGTTCTTTAGCAAGACTAATGGGAGTAGAGTAGTATGACAACGTACCAGGCCCTTTGAGGTCCCTTGTTGGAAGCCTCAAGGTCCTACCACAGCCCGCCCCAGGAAAGAGCAATGAAGGTTGATCAATTAGTGTCCGTCCTGGACTCTTCTGGTTGTTGTGTTGGCATCTTAAACAAAGTGTTCCAGAGTCTTGGCCTGTTATAGGCTGCTTTGGGCTGCTGTGATAGTTCAAATCAAGTTTAAAGACAATTAAATTGGTTCAGCAATGATTCCTCAAGCATAAGAAGAGCCTTCATGGTTGAAGCCTGCTTTTGGACTCATAAGCCAGTTCCACTCACAATGGGGAAAGTGGTGATGGCTAGACTATCTCTTGCTCCTAACTAGTATGGTCCTTTGCATCTGTTGAGAGCCAGATGTAAAGTGAATTTGGGCAGTAGCACTTAACACCAGTGCCCTGGATCTTCATTAGCTATCCACCAATTTTATGGATGCAATTAAAGGTGTTATTTTGACCCATGCAGACCTAAATGGCTTGGGACTTACCAGTTTGAATGGCTGCCTCTCTCAAGGTGCATAATGCTGCAGATTATATCAGTAAAGGGGTTTGAGCTGGATAAAAGTGTGAGAGCTGGTGCCAGGGGCGTTGTCTCTTGACTTTGGATTCCTACTTCCCCATCTTTCTCCAAAATATTCTGAACCTGCCACTGTGCAGGGAATGCTGCAACACACATGTCTTTAGACAGGTTTTTGAGGAGAGAGGAGCATAATATGGGCTGGTATTTGTGGACATGGTAAAGTATAGTTGGATTATTATCTCTAGATAATTATTTTCTGGGGCTGGGGAAGCTGCTAGATTTTCTTTTGTCTTCTCTTTAACCCTTCAGTTAGAAATCTAAAGAAAGTAATGTTCTAATCACTACTATGTAACCATGAGGGAGAAAACCTAAATGAGGGGTGTCCCCATCTTCCATTTATTTACCTTATTGGTAGATCCACTGACTGTGCTTGTTAGGCAGAATCTTCTCCCAGAAAGTATAAATATTGCAAAGAAAACATCTCTGTTGAGCATCTCCATGACTCATAGACTGATGGTGCTTCAGAATCAGCCCACGTCTCAGCTCTCACTCCTGAGACTTCATCATTGCATTTTGATACATCTGTTTATTAGGTTAACTGGACCAAGGTTAATTTATCTACTCTATCCAAAAGACCAACTACAACTCAGCATCATTACTTTTTCATTCCTCTAGGGCAGAAGTCCCCAAACTGTAACAGCTCCCATCTGCAGCCCTGGCCCTAACCCCTGCTCCCTGGCCCAGCCCTGGTCCCAGCCGTGGTCCACAGTCTGACTATGGCCCCACTCTTGGCCCAGCTCTTGGGGAGGGGAGCATAGACAGGGGTGAAGGAGGGCACGCAACATAAAATGTTTGGGGACTGCTCTCTAGGAACCAATCTATCTAGCTGTTAAGCTGCATGCTAATTTATCCAATGCATTTTTTAATATTATCAATAATATTTTGCGTGATATTTTACACTACTTCAACTGCCACTTGCTTTATTAAGTTACATTGAAATGGCAATAGTGAACAAATGACTGAAAAGGAATGTTACCTACAAAGATTTCTCTTTTTCACGTCTTACATAAAAGCATTTTTTGTGTGTGCAGGGATGGGGAACAGTCACATTTTTCATACAAAACACTAAACATCATGGGAGAATGGGTCTCTTGGGTTGCTAACATGAATCTATGGATAATATGGCTTGCTTACACTCAAGATGATTATCTAACACCAAAACTCAATATACAGAAAATGATTTAGCAACTGTTTGCTGCTTTGTAGACATTCCCATATCTTGCATGCTTACAATTCCTCTTGAGAAAGAAATACATCACCCAAAGCATGTTATAATCATTTCCAACACTCATCAACTCAGATCTATCAGATTCACCATTCAGATCTATAGTTTAAGTTCCCTATATGACAGATATTAAAAACATATGGTTACAGAACCAAATATATATGGTAGCATATTTAATATGCACAAATTAGACCCATTCTATTTCTTTTGCAAAAAAAAATCACCTGTTCAGATTACATGGCACTTTCTTCTGAATACTACACTTAGTTATACAAAAACAATTAGATAATATGTAGGAAAACAAACAAAAGTGCCTGTTAGAGGACTGTGTTAAGAAGTTTGATTATAAATGAGTTATCAGACAATATATACAAATGGCTCAATTATCTGTCACACTCCATGATTTTTATCTCCATGATGCTGGAGACAACAGATAGTTAGGACATGGGTTACATATCATACACGTGGAGGGGACCTCAAGAAATCTTCTGGTCTATTTCGTGCACTCAAGGCAGAAGCAAATATTATCTTTACATTCCTTATGAAAAAGATTGGGAAGAGAAATGGGAGCACATGAAAATGCCATTCAGTGCATTACCTTGGCAATTTTCTTCAACACAAAATCTTAAACAACTTTTATTGGACATCAAAGCATCTTTTAAAATCAGATTTACCTTCCAATAGTATGTGTTGTAGAGATGGCCAATCATCAGTTAACCTCCCCCATATAATATTTTCTCACTACAAACTACAAAAATATTGGAGGAATGAACATGTGAAGCTTTTTTCACAGTTCTGAATTCAAATATATACCCCAGTCCCAAAAATCTAATACTAGAATTAGTAGATACGTTAAATCTTTCAGGAAACAGCAGAAAATGGGAATGGATGTCTCTGTAAGTAATAAAATATTTAAAACATTGAAAATAAAAATAATAAGATTTCTGATGCATTCAGAATGATCGAAAGAATTGTCCAGTGGCTGTAATGCAAAAAAAAAAAAAAAAAATTACAGTGGTGATAAAATAGGAAACATGCACCCAGATCCATTCATGCAGGAATGATAAAATATGGCTTATGCATAATATTATTACTGAAAGACAATTTATAGATTATGGCTGTAATCCTACTGTGATTTACACATATGCTAAAAAAGCTCGCCATTAGTTCGCCTGGTGCTGAAAGTAGGGTTGCTCCCTGCTGACAACTGTCATATGTACGAAATTCAACACACGTCCAGAAAATCTTATTACAGAAGTTGTTAGTTTATTGGCTCTTGAGGTAGAGAATGCAGTGAAGAGCAACTGACACTGAGCATCATTTCTGGATGCTTCCCCTCTGTCCAGCTGTGGGTTGCAGTGTCATGTGTTTCTCCCCAGAACCTGCTATAAAGTGGCCATGCTGATCTTTCTCCTGTTGCTTAAGGGATGCACTTCAGACAAAAAGAAGCAGCTACACACAGCACATGATGTACTGAAATAATATAATAAAATAGAATATGACTATTCTAGACAAGAATGCTGCTGCTGTGTCACAGAAGGCAAAGCCAGGGACATAATCTTCAGGCCACATGTGGGCCAGCACACCGAGGATTGAGCCAAGGACTTCCAGAGCTAAAAGCATGAGTGGTTTCAGCCTTAGGGAAAAATCCACACCTGTCCAGCCGGGCCTGTAATTGACTCAGATTCCCCACAGATCAGGCACAGAGGGTGACCTTAACTACAGCTTCTGATTTTTGGTTTTCAACTGATAAAATACCCCCGATTTTAAAAGACAGAGAGAGAAACAAATTGGCCCTTATCCATTTAAATGTCAGAAAAACACTGGATAGGGTTTCTTGTGTCTAAGGGCTTGTCCACACAGAGCAGGAACATGGACTATGGGACTATGATTTATAAAGCGCAGTAACATGTTGCATATTAATTGGTCCATGCAGAACCTGCTGGCGTGTCCTAAAAGTTCCCTAGTGTGCTTTAACATATTGCTGTTTGAAACAGTACTGTGTTAAAGCACACTAGGGAACAGCACACAGATCTTATTCATTACGGAGTACACAAAGAGAAGGCCCTTCAAACACACGAATGAACAATTTTTAGACATCCATATAAGACTCAAATATTGCTATAAATAACCCCCAAAAGTAAAATTAATAATGTTTGGCTTCCTACTTATTACAAAGTCCCCATAATACTCAATATTCTAGAATCCTGAGGCATGCCATCAATCATAAATCCATTTTAACAAAGGTCTTTTATCTTGGCATTTCTGTGGTTTTTAAAATTATTTTAAAAATTAATATATGAACATTGAAGAAGACACACAAAGGGAATGGTGCCATGCTATATTCCTAATTATTTGAAGATATATAGCATCAACCTTACTTTTTTTTTAAGAAAAACCATTTTGATACTTGGAAGCTTTAAAGAGTAATGACAGTCAGGCCAGGTAATCTATGACTGAGAAATCTTGACATAAGTCCAACTTCCCAAGTATTGCTGACTTATAACCAATAGAATTGTTGCGTGCAAAGTAGCGATAGAAGCAGGATGGTGATTGATGAACTCTCGTTTAAAAGCTACCTGAGCTGTAGCCTAAATAATCATAACCAGATTATTGACTATAACTAGATAACAGACTAATAAATTAATCACAATATAATTTTAAAATATATCCCATGTCCTATACGAGATTTCAAAGACTTTTAGCTGTATGGAAAGTCTGAAATGTCTGTGTTTTTTCATTATGTAGATCATATTAGTCAAAAAAAAGCATGACACAGATGCTAAATTTCTTAAAGGATCCAGTTTTTAATTAATTTTGTAACATGAATTAAGGGATTTACTAAAGAACAGCCATACTGGGTCAGATTAATTGTCCATTTAGCTCAGTTTCCTGTTTTCTGGCAGTGACCAATGACAGGTGCTTCAGAGGGAACGAACAGGACAGAACAATTAGCAAACGATCCATCCCTTGTCCAGTCCCAGCTTCCGGCAGTCAGAGCCTGCTAGGGGATCCTAGAGAATGGAGTTGCAGCCATGTCCAGCTAGGCTAATAGCCACTGATGACTCTATCTTCTATAAACTTGTCTAGTGCTTTTTTGAATCCAGTTATAAGTTTTGTTTGTACAACATCCTCTGGCAATGAGTTCCCCAGGTTGACTATGCATTGTATAAAGAAGTGCTTTCTTTTGTGTGTTTTAAATCTGCTGCCTGTTAATTTCATTCAGTAACCCCCGGCTCGTGTCACATGAAGAGATAAATAACACTTTCCTATTCACTTTCTTCACATCGTGCATGATTTTACAGATCTCTATCATCTTCCCTCTTAATCATCTCTGTTCCAAGATGGCTAGTTCTAATCGTTTTAATCTCCCCTCTAATGGAAGCTGTTCCTTACCCTTAATCCTTTTTTCCTTTTTTGACCTCGTTGTATGTTTTCCAATTCTAGTCTATCTTTTTTGAGATGAGGCAACCAGAATTACACACAGTATTCTAGGTGTGGGCATATCATGGATTTATACAGTGCACATTGAGCAGCTGTTTTCAGAGAACCGTCCATAATGACTCTTAGCTCTTTCTTGAACAGTAACAGCTAATTTAGACCCCATCCTTTTGTATGTATAGGTGTGATTATGTTTCTTAGTGTTCATTACTTTGCATTTATTGGCATTGAAGTTCATCTACCATTTTGTTGCTCAGTCTCAGTTTTGTAAGATCCCTTTTTAACTGCCCACAGTCTGCTTTGTACTTAACTAGCCTGAGTAATATTTTTTTTATCTGAAAATTTTGCCACCTCAGTGTTTAACCCTTTTTTCCCAGATCATTTATGACTATATTGAACTATATTGTCCCCGTGCAGATTCCAAAGGGACACCATTATTCACCTCTCTGATTCTGAAAATTGGCCCTGTATTCCTTCCCTTCGTTTCCTGTCTTTTAACCAGTTACTGATCCATGAGAAGATTTTACCTTGCTTAAGACCCTTTGGTGAGGGACCTCATCAAATGTGATCTGAAAAAATCCAAGAACGCTGTTTTCACTGGATCACCCTTGTCCACATGTTAGTTGTCCCCCCCACCCCAAGAATTCTAGTAGATTGGTGAAGCATGAGCTCTCTTTCAAAAGCCATGTTGACTCTTCCTGAACAAATCCTGTTCATCTACATCTCTGATAATGCTGTTTTTTATTATAGTTTCAACCTATTTGCTTGGGTCTAAAGTTAGACTACTGGTCTATAATTGCCAGCATTGCTGCTGGAATCTTTTAAAAAAATTGGTGTCATATTAGCTATTCTCCAATCATCTGGTATAGAAGATAATTTAAGTAATATGTTACATACCACAGTTAGTAGTTCTGCAATTTCATAATTACTTGTAAATCATCAGAAAACTCATGCTATACACAGTGGTCAAGAAGAGCTGTAGTTTGGATTTTTCCATATGAACCAATGAGGTTGAATCTGTGCTTTAAGTTCAAAACAAAAGGTCAGTATTAACAATGGGGTCATCACTGCCACCTCTATAACTGGGCCAACACTGAAAGTCTTTTGCTTTTACTCAGTCTTTACGCAGGGGAAAAACTGATTAGACTGAAATGAGAGAATTGTCCAGTTACTTCAGTTGGAGTTTCACCTGCACAATGATTTTTGCTCATCTAGTAGCACGAGAGAGGATTTTAGGATTTAGCCCTTCCTGTGTATATAACACACATTTACCTGTATGTCATAATTTTGCATTGACAACTCATGTTTTTATTTATTTATAAAAACTCGACACCAACTACTCAGGGGAATAGGGCTTCTCATGTTTCTCACAGCTGTTGCTTCTGGCTGACCGAAGACAGACATATTGTTGTTATCAGTTACATACTGGCTCATTTTTAAGGCTAGCTAAAATGCCAGAATGTAATTTTAAAAGGAGAACTAAGATTCTGCTATCATCACATGACTCCAGAAGCTGTGGCCCTAGACATGTCTATTGTGCTGATGCTTTCATTGGGTCCTGCCTGGATCTACAAGAGATGGAGCATCCCAGCGCTGGAGACATGTAGATTCCACAGGGAAAGTCTTCCTTCATTCCCCAGAAACAAGAACTGGAGCTTTCTTCACACACAGCATTTGCCTTTCTACTGTTCATCTGCCCCAGCTTCTTCTGGGTGGCTCCAATCTACAGCACTTCCCATGAGATCCAGTAGGCCTGGAGGACGCCGCTGGGTAGGATGTGGTCAATTGTTCCCAACTCTCGTAACAACCCACTCTGGCTCCCACCAAAACTCCACTGAGATCTGTCCCCATGGCAGCCTTTGTGGCATGCCAGGGAGGACGGCATGATACTGTATTATTATTATTTATGGGTATCACCGTAGGGCCTTGGAGACTCAGTCACAGACCAAAGCTCTGTTGTGGTGCACGCTGAACAACCACAGAATAGGACAGCACTTTCGAGAAGGACAAGAGGAGATCTGCTAGCAGAAGAATCCCTTCTGCACACATACCTGGTGGGAAGGAACCTTTGGCCATGCTAATTTGGCTACACCCTGACTCCTCCCGTATTTATGCAGACCACACCCCTTTTCTGAGTTTACAGATCTTTTGTTTGGGACTATTTTAAAGATGTGCAAATGGCAGCCAGCACCTTAAAATGATTGTTTTAGTTTGGCCTTAAATTCTGAAGGCCGCCCTGCTTTGTAGGGAGCTGCTACACTCTTCAGCATGTGAGTGACGGACGCACCTAATCTTAGGAGAGTGTCTACATTGCAGTAAAACATGGGGTCTCAGAGCCCAGGCGCCAGCCTGAAGCTGGGTGTCTACACTGTCATTTTATAGCTCTGCAATCCAACTTTGCTTTGCTCATCTTCCCTTTGGTGGGCCACTCACTGGAAGTAAGTGATAAAAAGCATTAGGGTTGAGGCTTTTGACCTTCCTTCAGAGCATGAGTTTAGTCTCCACTTTGCCTTTCACTTGCATTTGTGTCTTTCCTGAGCTAGAGAATATCTGGTGTGTTTTTATTATTTGGATCACAGTAGCATCTAGAGACCTCGGCAGAGGTCAGGTCCCATTGTGCAAGGGCTGGTGTGAACATGCAGTCCTGCCCCAAATATTGTGCAGTCTAAATAAAATAAAATAAAATTAAAATAAAAAAAACAGACCAAAAAAAGCATTACTAATCTAGTTTTACAGATGGGCAGTGGAAACAGAGAAGAATTAAGTGTTTTGTCCAGCCAGGAGCTTGTGTCATAACCTGCAACTGAACCTCAGTCCTCTGATGCCCTGTTCCATGCCCTAATCTTATAACCAAACCTCCTCTCTCAATTTTTAATCTTTAACATAAAAATGGGGGGAGGGAGGAAAATAAATAACTTTTGTTCTTTAAAAGAAAAAAATAAACCATAACAACTTTTCCCTGCAGTTTGGAATAAATTTTAAGATATTGTGACTTCCTATTCTCTTTAGTGATGCTGAAATTAGTGAAGGGGGGTTGCAAATGACAAAGCTCTTAAACCTGACATCTGTGCAGCAGGCAGCGTCTCTCCCACTAAGGTGCTAGTGACTGTTAATTGGTTTCTGTGAGATTTTATTCAGACTGGAAACAGGAGACAGCACTGAATAATGTAATATTCGACACATGGAACTCTGTCTTTCCTGTTGGGCTTTGAGGCCAGGTAACATCTTTAAGTAAAGTGATGGGTTTTGTAAACCAGGCATATTTAACCTTCAGTGAATCATGGGGGGATGGGGGGTGGAGAGAGCTTTAAAATCAATTTAAATCAGAGAAAGAGAGAGAGTTGAACATTTATTAACATCTAATCATGTTAAGACTTCCTAAACCATATGTCTGGGCAACAGAACATGTGAAATGTGACTAATTACTGCTGCTTGTGTCATGTGTGTATATTTTATATGCAGTTCCTGACCTTTTTGTTAATAACTTCACATTATATTCACTGACCTGAAACAAATTGAATTCAGTGGCACTCACTCAAGAATTGAATTACACAGTCTTCTTAATTGGTCTCTTATTTAAATGTGAAAAAGTAACAGTTTACCACCTGTATTTTTTGCCTTGAGAAATTCCTTTGCAGAGTGAAAGGGTGGGTGTTATTTCAGAATGATCACAGGGAGTTAGGAGCTGGTAATCACCACCTGGAACCTACCGCTGGGAATTTTTTTAAAAGAAAAACATGTTTGTTCTTTCCCATGTAAAACAAAATAATCAGTGGCCCTAAATGCACCAAAATGTTATCCTGCACCCTTGTTTTCATTTCAGCTAGAGCAGTGCAAACTGTACAATGAGAAGGTACTAAGAGGAAAACATGGGGTGGTGGATTTGTTGGGAAGCATTACTCAGAACAGGTAAACTAAATAAATTTGTTAGTCCTTAAAAGTGCCACTAGGCTCCTTGCTTGTTTTATCAGCTCTGTAGTTTGTGATTTTAGCTGCACGTCTCCCCAGCTCTTCAGGTTCTTCTGGTGTGATTTAAACACCCCCTGTTAAAACACAGGCTTTGCACCACAAGATATTTCCCCTTCGCCTTTGCCAAGACCCCAACCCTTGTCTCTCATTGTCTGACACCAGCAATGACAATCCAGTTTCAGGAATGGCATGGTGTCCTTGTCAGTGGAGATCCAGGGGACCATTATTCTCCTCAAGCATTCATTCATACATCTGTCCAGCCCTTGGAAGACTCTTGCTTTGCAAGGGAGAGAAGCTGTCTGAAATTTCGGCTCAGCTTTTATTATTCCATCCTTAAGTTAATTGCCAAAGCGGCAGAGACGAGCCAGCCCCTTCCCCTCCTGTGTTTAACTTAAAGATGCAAATGTTAGGAGCTCGCAGAGCACCTTGTGCCAGGCTTCCCCCCTGTAAGGGAGGGTGCAGAGGGCTCAGCCACCTTGGCATTTTGGGAGTGCTGCACAAACGCCTGGCTGTCACAGGCGGCTTTATCACCAGGGTTTTTTCTTTCCCCTCCCAGTGCAGACTAATAAGCGCAGAAATTATAACTGCCTCCCTGCCGAATCTGTGATAGGCGGAAATAATGATATCAGTGCCCTGTTAATCTCCTTGCCTGTGCGCTTGGCACCAGCCTATTGAGTCACCTGTCACACGCCGCTTTGATGAGGCGAATTCAATCTCTCCGCGGTAATGACAACGGAGCCATTTGAATGTTTGGAGATGATTATGTGGAGGTTTCTCTGCGCGCTGCCTGGGCAGGCGAGCCAGGTCAGCCTTGGCTCGGCGCTGCGGCCCCGGCCGGCTGGGTGGAGGGAGGGAGCAGCGCGCCAAGTGAGCAGCAAAGAGGCTCTGGAGGCTCATTAATTCTTTTGTTTGCTGGTGCAACGCAAACAAAAGGGACGCGGAGCCCTAGGTCCAGACACCCCCTCGGCACCCAGGTACACGGCTCACGTCTGTGTGCATCTGCCTGCAGCCGCAGGTTCACAACACAGATATTGCATGGACGTGTTTCACACTCCTGCACACCCCAGGAGAGCCACATACCCCTCTCTCTCTCACACACATACACACACTGCCATCACACAGATGTGTGTTTCACACATTGCGCACTCCAATAGATCCATATACCTCTCTCTCATACACACACCCATCACACAGCTGCGTGTTTCACACGCACAATCACAGAGACAACTGTTTCACATACATGTGCACACATTAACAGATACACATACTTCTCTTGCTTTCTTTTGTGCACACACACCATCACACAGAGGTGAATTTTACACACATTTGCACACACCAATGGACCCATTTACATTTATCTCTTGTTTATGTCCACACCTCATCACACAGAGTTGTTTCCCACACATTTGCACACACCAAATAGATCCACATACTTTCTCTTTCATACACAGATGTTATCAGATAGACGTGTGTTTCACACACACTTGTGGATCCACATCTCTCTCTCATACACACATTTCCTCCTCAGAGTGGCCTATCCATTCAATGAATCTTCCCTGCCATTTTATAGGCACTGAATCTTTTTACTCCAGTTACTACGTTAAAGCCAAAAGAGAACCCAGAGAATCCAGTCTGCTCTGGGGGAGAACTGGAGTGATCACAGACCTATCTGATTCCCGAGCAGTAAAGGTGTGTCCCCTCCTCCCAGCACATCCTGTACCCACAACATTTTCTCACTAGTTTTTAATCTGATCACCAACAATCTAGTGCTATGGCATGCAACAGAGCTAGTTTCTCTTTCCTGTAAGCTTGCCTTGTCGGCCCTCACTATCACACCAACTGACCGCAGGGAGGGTGTCACTTTCTGCCCCTGTTTGCGCTGCATGTGGCTGAGAAGCCCATATAATGCATTTGGCTCAGTTCTCCAAGTCCTTGGATCAGTAGAAACATCCACATTCATTCCCCCTGCCTCTGGGCTTTGGGCTGGTTTGGGGGCTCCAGGCCCCTATGCCTCTGTCCTTGGGGTAAGATGCAAACACCAGTCCCAGATTTCAGCCTGCCCGCAGCAGGACCACACCCAACTTGAAAGTGGGAAACTGAGGCACACTTCGGCTAAGTGGGCCCATGAAAATTCACCCTGGAAATCTGTGGATGAAGCCAGGACTGAATCAGAAGCCCCAATCCAGGGATCTTCCTGGGTTTATCTGGATGCCATCCTAGCTGTCAGACTCAGACACAATGTTGTACTCAGACGGCCATTTCCTTTTACTGCGCTGTTCAGTGATTACCTAACTATTCTTTGCCCCTTCTAAGAGCTCAGCCCTCGTGTCCCCAAAGGAGGAACTGATCTCTCTCACCAGGGCTCTGTCCCCCTGTTATCTACCCCAGCCTCAAAGAAAGCCCCCTGTGTTTTGGGGCAACGCAGAACAGGTTGTTCCAGTGGGAATCACGCTGCCATGGCCTAAAGGAGAGTTGGCATCCTTTTCCCGCACGCCCATCCTTTAAACGGACAGGAGCTTCATTCAGATGCACCTGTATGGCGGTGCCCGGCAGGTAGGTGACCCCAGCCCTGGGCCAGGAGGGCAGAACACAATAGAAACAAGGCCCCCAGCCTCATTCAGAGCCCTAGATTATGAACAGCTGATGGCTGGCATTTCTTCCCCTGCTATAGATATTTCAAGGGCAGGGAAGGGGTTTGGCTTAAGTTAACTCAAGGTTTCACATCTGACAGCGAATACTTCAGCCTCCAGGTGAGCTCTGCATGAAGGTTTTAGATGGGGTGAGGAGATATAAATTTGGACATGATGGTAAAATTCCACACTCCCGCCCCCAATAGATCTATCCTCGCCCTCAGGTCGCTTTTTTTTTTGCACTGAACATCTCCTGGGGTGCGTATTGGGGCGAAGGTTGGAAGCTGCTTGCTTCATTTGCAAACCTGTTTTGTTCTCTTGAGAATCCAGAGTTGGATTCCTAGGCAAGGGTATTACCACCCCTAGTAGGAGGAAGGACAATAGTGGTGCTTTTTATCTTAAAGTGGAGTCTGTGCGCTCCCACCCATGAGAGAGTATGTGTGCAAAAGCCCCTCTGCCCACAGTGCATCCCTGACTCTGCCCATGCTCCCGTCTGAATTGCAGGGTTGCAGGCAAAATTCCCCCTGAAGAGGAGTATGAGGGTATGCAAAGCCCCCCAGAAAGGGGAGGGAGCATAGTCCATCCTTCCAAACCTGGAGATCAAGGTGCCAGTTTGTCTGTATTTGTCTCCAGGCTCCTTTTCTTGGAGTGCTTGTGGCCCCCTCACCTGCTTGAGATGACTGTGGGCACCATTACAATGATCCAACAAATCCATCCAGCCACCCCTGCCCCCTTGAGCAAAACTTGAGCTAGGACATTGGTAGAAAAGAAGAGTTGAAGCAATTACTCCCCCTTCCCTCTCCACTCCAGGGGTTCAGCCGCCTGCTCAGTTAGCTCTGTGCCAGCAAGAGCAGACCAGAGGTTATTTTTCACAAATCTTCCGTGTGGACAAAGATGGGAAGGAGCCGCCTCTTCCTGTCCCTGCCTTGGAGGTTTTAAACCACGCTCAGTAACTCAGTAAACCACACTTATGTCCTAACACACACTGGGGAACTTGGTGTGTATGTGTGTCTCGGGAGGTGGCAGCTGTTAGGACACATCCAATCCCTGTCTGGCTGGTTAATTCTAGAGAGTTGTGTGTGGCTCCAAGTAGATTTAGACAGGGAGGGGGAAAATCCTCTTGTAAGTGCCTTAATAGCATGCCTGTGATTTTAATCTGTGATCCAGCTGATCCATTCTGCAACACACAAATCTGAATTCCCTCCTTCTGCAACAAAATGGGAGTTTTTCACTTGGCTTCAGTGGGTCCTGCCCAATCGATTACTACTAAAAGTGAGCTGAAAAGGAAAATACATCTTTTTGCCAGTTGGTTGAGATCCCAGCTAGGTGGCCACATGTATGGGGTGGACTTAATGAGGCTGAGGGGCCTCTCAAAGAAGTGCTGGGCCTGGCAGTACCCAGGAATGGGATTTCATTAGTTGACAGTAAAAGTCTGAAGGCTCTCCAGGCTGATTTGAACACTTCTGGAATGTGCTCTCTCACTAGCTATTGACCTGCCTCAGTCCCCTCTTGGTTTTTTCACTTGTGGAGGTCTGCAAACTCAGGTGATCCCACCACTTCAAGCCTTGCTTAAAATGACAAATGCATAATAGGTGTAGAAATGCACCACTCCACCAGAAATCTCCTACTGATTTTGATAGATGTAAGCTGCAGGGATCAGGGGTGAATCTAAAAGTTTATTTTGCTGCCAAGACCTGGGCTTCAGCTACTATAGCTCTATGGCAACGGCAGGTGTCATTACTCAGAGCTAAACAATTCACAGAGCTCTTGGCTCTGCAAGTCTTTCAGTGTAATAAAGCCAGCAGCACCAGAAGGTAAGACAGACACAGAACCTGAAACTGGGGCTTTGTTTGACAAATAAGTAAAGAAGGAAGAGATGTGTCATTTTTTTGTTTTTAAAGCATATTTATGTGTCAGTTTTCAGGGCTCAGGTTTTGCAGGCAACAGGCAGTTCTTTATGGAGACCTAGCAGCAGCCTGGAATTTGATTCTTACAGTTGTCTAGTTTGCCGCAAAGCTACGCAGTTTTTCAGAGTAAGTAACCATACCTGGCACAGTGTGCCTCCCCTTATATCTGTGCTACCTGCTGTGTTAGCCAGGAGCCTTGGCTGTTGGTCTTGCCCATTCTTCACCCCTTTTAGCCCCATCTGTATCCCCCTGATGCTGTCACCCATGATTTGGGTAACCATTACAAGGGAGAAACTTATGCCCCTTTACTCTCCTATGCAGCCAGGCAAGCTAGGCCAAGATCAAGGGGATTTGTCATATCATCTGCTCTCTGTACAGCACATATATTGGTGAAACAAATAAATTCCCTGAAACATTTTGCACTGTATACTGTGGGGTTAATCCAAAGGTTGATAATCCTACAAGAAATGTGCTGCTGCCCCTGTTGCTTACCTTCTTTGTTTGCTTCCCAGTCACATGGTAAAATTCCCACAGGACCATTCACCTTTTGTGTTACTCCTCTCTTCCCATAGTAACTCCCCTCACCCCATTCCCCATCTAAAATAAACCAGCTGTCTGTTTGGAACATGTGTGTTCTTAGTGAAGGCAAATACTGTTACACTGTCTGGCAGTAGATGCCATTTGGAAATGTCAGAGCTATTTAGGTTTGGGCAATGGCTGGTGCATGTGCTGAATAGCTACTTTTTCTAATGTTCTTATCAAACGTTGGGCCTGATCTTGCTTTTGCCTACTGGAGCGTAACTACGTTGAAGTCAGTGGTGAAAGAGCCGTGTAAAACTACTAGAAGTCAGAGCAAAATCACTCTTGTGTTCCCAGTGTTGTAGAGCATGTGAGGACTGGACACATGGAAATTTACAACCATTGCAGTGAAATTGTTGGTGGGTTTCTGTGTCGTACAAAAGCAGCAGGAATTTCCTAACCTTCAATTCTAATGACTCTGTACTTGTAGATCTAGGGCTGGTGCTATGTGCAGATTTACTGCGGCTACAAATAGGGCATGATCCAAAGTAATTACAAGTTCATGGATATATTTCTATTGGCTGCTTTGAGCTTCAGATCAATCCCTTGGCCAGTGTTTAACCCATGCATATGGCTTTATATGAGTGTCTGCTGACACATTGGTGTCTCTACCATACGCCACATTTTGGCCATCCTGTACTAGAAGTCTAGAATGGACTGCCGCAAGTGTTCCTTTACCGGACAGAATATAGACTCCTAACAGGACACAGTACGTGAGGAATCATTGATTGTCGTGTCTAAATACCTTAGCTGTGGCTCTGTCATGCAATATTTACACACACTGTAATTAGTCTCTGCTCTTATTTATGGCTAATAGAATCACAAAATGTATATCCATATATGTATGTATTTTACCGTCTGTCTGTCTACACAGACACCTTCCATATTTGTGACTAAGTTCTAATCCTTTTCTGAACCCTGCAAAGTCCTTGGCCTTTGTGATATCTGTGGAATTCCCTGCCGCAAGATTAATTATACATCCTGAGAGTATATCCTTTCATCTGTTCTAAATGTGCTGCCTTTCAGCTGCATTAGATGTCCCCTTTTATTATGAAAAGGGGAAAATAAGGACCATCTAAACATCATTGTATTATCCTCTCCTATTTGCCACCCCTCTAGGTAATATAAGAAACTTCTGTAGTGTTCTTTCTCCTGCCATATCGAATTCTAAAGGAGACCAGGATCAACACATAGGTTATAGATAAAATTATACACATGTATAGATCATATAACCCTTTGTTTATGGGTACAGAGCTCTCCAGGGACAGTGACAAATCCACGTGATGCCCTGAATTCTACGTTTAGCATTTGTCTCTCTGCTTTACCTGACAGATAGGTATAACCTGATCGAGCCGTCTGTAGCTTTACATTAATTCAGGCTTATAGGGAAATGTTGTTCCAGCTAACGCAAGGAAAGTCAGCATCACCCTAGAACCATATTTCCCAGACGTTCATATACAAATAATGTTTGGTATAGGCTAAAAGAATTTATATGGAGGGAAAGTGGTCCCTCCATCAGATGATTTGTACAACTGTGAATAAAATGTGAATTTTGGGGATTGCATTTTCTTAAGGGAGAGTGGATGTTTTCCAAGATAAACCTATGCCTAAGTGAAGGCAGAATTTGATGATCCTCCAGCTATCCTCCTCTGAAAGGGCCCTTCACTGGCCTGTATCTGGGGTAGAACTTCAAATTGTATTAATAGGTGTGGCATGGTGGTGATCTTGATCTGAAGTCAATGGGGGCCTTTCTGTTGATTTGTGTTTTGAAGCAAGCACCATGTACCTAAATTCTGTTAACATTGCTGCACCCCAGGAAAAGTGGATCTCGGACTTTTTGATAAGGCACGTTTTACAACTTCTGCTGCCTCACTAAAACTAAAAGAGAGATTATGGGACTTTCAGGGTGCCCAGAGGTAGGAGAGCTTTAATACATGTTTGGTTTTTTTTTAACTAACAAAAGATTTATGTAGGTTTCCATTTCCTGGAAGAAATACCCACAAAATATCACCCTCTTGTTGCCCCATTTGTAAAAGAGATTCATGGACTCCAAGGCCAAGTTGTTCCCATCGTTAATTACTTGCGCCGTTAAAAATGCACACCTTATTTACAGACTCAAACTGTCTAGTTTCAACTTCCAGCTATTGGATCGTGGTATATCTTTCTCTGCTAGTTTTAAGAGTCTGTTATTAAATACATGCTTTCCTTGGAGATATTTCTACGCTGTAGAAATAGTGAAGTCACTCCTTAATCTTCTCTTTGACTCAAGTAGCTCAGTCTATTTGACTTAGCAATGACTGTAAGACATGTTTTCTGGTCCTTTAATCATTCTCATGGCTCTTCTCTGAACCTTCTCCAATTAATCAGTATCCTTCTTGAATTATGGACAACAGAACTGGATGCAGGTATGCTCACAGGAGCGCTGAAATAACCCAGCTACTCTGACTTGAGATTCCCCTGTTCATGCATCCAAGGATAACGTTAGCTCTTTTGGCCACTGTGTGCACTGGGAGCTCATGTTCAGCTGATTAGCTGCCATAAACCCTGAATCTTTTTTTGGAGTTACTGCTTCCCAAAAGACAGTACCTTGTCCTATAAGAATGACTGTCATTTTTTGTTCCTAGATGGTTCTGTTTGCATTTAGTATGGCTAAATGCACGTTTGCTTGTGCCTTCTCAAGTGATCTGTATCATTCTGAGTCAGTGACCCATCCTCCTCATCCTTTCCTCCCCCCATTTGTGTCCTCTGTAAACTGTACCAGTGATGGTTTAATGCTTTTGTCCAAATTATTAATAAAAATGTTATAATGCAGGGCTAAGAACTGATCCCTGCAGGACCCCACTAGAAACGCATCATTTGAGGATGATTCCCTGTTTATAAACAGATTTTAGACCTATCAGTTAGCCAGTTTTTAATCTATTTAATCATATTAATTTTATGTATGTAGCGGTGTTGTAGCCCCTTGGACATCAGAGATAGAGAAGGTGAGTGAGAGAGTATCTTGTTGAACCAGCTTTGGCTGGTGACATACCTTTCTAGTTTTTCCAATCAAAATTTCTTGTGGCACCAAGTTGAATGCCTAACTGAAGTACAAGCATATTACATCAACACTGTTACTTTAATTAACCAAACTAATTATCTCATTTCAAAAAACGATACCAAGTTATTTTGACAGGATCTATTTTCCCTAGACCTGTTTTGATTGGCATTAATTATGTTACCCTTCTTTAATTCCTTATTAATCGAGTCTTTCATCAGCTTCTCCATTGTGTTGCCAGTAATTGATATCAAACCAACAGGCCAATAATTTCCCAAGTCATCCTGTTTACCCATTTTAAATATTAACACATTAGCTTCATTCTAGTCCTCTGGAACTTTTACATTGTTCCAAGACTACTGAAAATCAACAGTAATGGCTCAGTGAACTCATTGGCCAGCTCTTTTAAAACTCTTGGATGCAAGTTATCTAGGCCTGCTCATTTAAAAATGTCAGCCTTTAGTAGCTTGCTATTTAACATTCTCCTGGGATAGTAGAGGAATGGAAAAAGGGTCTTATGGTATGACAACAAAATCTTTTTTTGCCTAAATACACAATAGACATATTTACTGAATACTTTCATCTCTTCCACATTAAAATTGATAATTTTACTACTTTCATTTAGTAATGGACCAGTACCATCGTTAGGATTCTTTTTTTCCTAATACATGTTTGAAAACTTCTTATTTGTCCTTCAATCTGCTGTCCATGGACTTCTTTTTTGTTTGCTTCCCTTTATCAGTTTTCTACAGTTCCTATCTTGTGATATACATATTTATTACTACAAATCTCCTGTTTCTTCCATTTCTTGTTCTTTATAGCAGCCTTTCTTTCCTCTCTGAGTCAAGTCACTTTTTAAACCAATATGGCCTTCTTTCTTGATGTGGTCCTCCAGTAAAATGTTCTTAAATTATTCCTAATTATCACACATTTTTTTGATGAAATTCTTGTTCCTGACTGATATGGCTTATAATTGTACTCTCATTTAAGCCAGTGATTTTCAGGTGTGTCACTGCCACTGGGCCCACAGGGCTGCAGCCCTGTCCATCTCCCCAGGCTTGGTGCCACTAGCTGGCAGTGGCTGCAGCTGGGGCTGGATTGGGCCTGGACCTCCTGCCGCTGGCTGGCAGGGCCTGGCTCCAGGCTGGGCTGCAGGAAGGAGGAGCCCAATCTGATTCCTGGATTGGGCCCAGCAGCTGGATCGGGTCCAGGGAATGGTGGCCCTGACCCTTTTTCAGGGCAGCGATGGCCCTTGTGGTTTTCAACTGGTGTGCAGTGGCACACTGGTATGCCATGAGAACTGTCTAAGCGTGCCATAAAATTTTTTTACAAAGGTGATGAAAGTCATCTTAAACAATATTCTATCCAACCAACATTGCAGCTTCTAAAACTCATGAAAATTAATCACCCAATTAAAAGTGAGGTCTTGGTCTTTTGATTCTAAGACGTGAACGTTCTAAGTGCAGGGTGCCAAAGGGCAAAATTGAGATGATGGGTATTTTTTTCTGGTGGATTCGAAACATTAATGTATTTGGTGCTTCTTTAATTTGTTGTACAGACTATGTTGCAAGCCTCTCTAGTAAGACCATAGCCATAGTAAATGTAAGTATATGTGATGTTTATGAGCAGTCAATTCAGATGAAATAAGTGGGTGTGCCGTGGAACTGTTGGTCTCATTGAAGTGTGCCGTGTTACTGAAAAGGTTGGGAACCACTGATTTAAGCTACTGGATGTTGAGGATGGCTAGTATCTGAAGTGTAGTCAGGTAGGTCCCGATCCTACAAAGACTTGTATATGCTATTATTTGTATTGTGGTAGCATAGGGAAGCTCGAGTAATAGAGTCCAACATGTTAGGGGCTGTACAGTTGCAGAACAAAAGACTGTCAAAACTCCAAGGGGCTTATGCTCCCACGAATAAGACAAGAGGAAACAGATGGAGACAGACAGACGGAAGAGTATAAGGGAACAGGGGGACAATACTGATCAACATAATAGGTAGCAGTAGTCTAACCACTCTTAACTTTACGCACAGGAGTAGTTCCATTTGTTTCGATGGCACTACTCATACAAGTAAAGCTAAATCCAGGTGTAAATATTCAGAGCATCAGAGCCAGCAGCTTCCCCAGGCCTTGAAATTAAGGGGGGTCTCGGGGGAGGTTGGGGTGCTCTCATTAAATTGGTGTAATGCTGTTACTAGCTGACAACTGTTGGGGTGTTTGGAAATTCAGGGGAAGTGTGTGGGGGTGTTAGGGAAATCCCTGATCACAGCCATGATTTGCAATGTACAAGCCTCAAGTTCTAAACAGCATCTTTCCAAGAATCACATTCTTGAAATTGTCCTAGAAAAGCTGTTCAGGCACTGGAAATCTGCAGCTGTATTGAGGTAAATGGATGGTGTACCTGACATACTTTGGAGTCCCCCTTGCCCCATTTCTGAGCCATTCATGGCTAAATTATTAGTATTTATTAATATGACATTAATTTTCTGAAATCTTGACTAACTCTTTGATAAGGGATGAATAAAGAAGTGGAATTTCAGATGTCAAGCTTTTATTAATGAAAGTGTTCAAGGCCATCTCTGGATGGATATTACAGGCAGCATTCACTGTGCTCTCCAGTTTATGAAAAGCAATTGTTTAGCTGTATAGAGAGTATAGAGCAGAATTAAATTGACCTACATGATACAGAAAGTAGCACTGAGCCCATTTAACTAAGGGTTCTTTGAAAGAAATCTTTTTTATTATAGTTGAGTGCTGAAATTATTTCAAGGAAGTGATTATCTGTCTAATAATTTTAAATGCATGAATGATTTCACCGTATAAAAATTAAGGCTGACTGAGATGTTTAAAAATTTGATAACCACCAAAGATGGTTGAATGTTTAAGGCTTGGCGTTGTAGGAGATAAATTAGGACTACTAACAAAAAAAATTTCTAACTATACAGTCACAGTAGTGGAGATGAAACTGGTGGAGATGAAGAGGTGTATGTGTACTCGTGTACACATGCGCATGCATCCCCATAAAACACTTTCTGGGCAATCAGAAGTGTAGTTTTTTCAGGTGGCGGTAAGTCAGTAGGTGGCTTGTCATATTAAGGAATTTGGAGGGGTCCATGTCCCACTGGCGTCCTATGCAATGGGCTGACAGAGCCAGCATGGAGGGGCACGTCGAACCAGCTTGGACAACATGGATCTCTTTGTATTTAGTTTTCCTGAAACAAATGTTGCACACTCATGGCTCTGGCCAAATAGGGGAAGAATGGCAGCGCCGTCTGCCTGCTGTGTGTCTGTGAGATGGGTCACTGGGTTCAAAGTCTGATATTTCCTATTTCGGATGACCACAGGGTCAGGGACCTGATCCAAACCAGTTAGTTCCTCCATTGGCTTGATGGGGCTTTGGATCAGATGGGATCCTTGGAGATTACCGCCCTAAACCAGGGTTTCATTGAATCCTTCTGTTAAACTAGTTGACCCATAAAAACAAACAGAGTCTGGTGGCACTTTTAAAGACTAACAAATTTATTTATTGCAGGAGCTTTCAATAACCAATTTTTTGTCTTTAAAAGTGCCCCAGCACTCTGTTTGTTTTGCTGAACTAGGCTGAGGGGCTACCTAGTTGCCCCATGTGTCCTAAGGCAAGTCTAGATGCGTTGGTGAGATGGTTTTCACTTCAATGAGTGTCTCATTCATCTGTCTAGCATTGGGACGTTCCCCTGTGTAGTTAAGGGTGCTGTGATCCCAAAACTAGGTGGCTGGGGCTGGCTTGCCAGAAGTTGACCATCCACTCAGGTGAAGCAGCTGTTTCTGATGGGGAGGTGGCACTAGGCCCAGCTTCAACTGACTGCTTGGGACAACAAATGAAAAATGGCAATGGGTGTGAGAGTCAAAGGTTTAAAACAAGAGACTTGGAAGCGGACACCAAGCGGAGAACTCTGGACAGCACCCACTGCTCCAGGTAGGTGTCGAGGGAGCCAGCAGATGCTGCCCAGAGGAACTCTGCCTGGAAACGTGCACGGACAAGGGGCCGGAAATAGGCCCCACAGGCACAGGCTCCTTCCCCAGCCAAGACCAAGCTGTGCTAGGCAGGTGAAATCTCCACACCCCTATGTTTGCAGTGTGAGGTGAAGCTGCTGCATGTTTATTAAGGCCTCACACATTTGCTCCTCACAACAGGCGGGGAAGAATTTTGCACACATCCAAAGGCCGCTATTCACACCCCCGCAGCCCCACAAAGCCGCATTGAGGGCTGTGTGTTTTGTAAATAGCCCCATTGAAGGCGCGTGTTGTTTCTTCCGTGGAGACGTGGGGGGGAGGCAAACAGATGAGGAATGAGGCCGGAGAGGGAGGGGAAATGGGCTTTCCGTCCTCTGCACAAAAGGTATTGTGGCAGGGATGGAAAAGCAAAGAGTGATGCAAACCATTCCTGGCTGAAGCCAGTGGGAGCCAGCGGGGTTTTTACATGACAGCGCCTTGCCATTAAATTAGTACATGGAGATTGTGGCTGACACCCAGCTGCCCTTTAACACAATACCGTGGGGGACCAAGGACGGCTGACTTTCTTTCAGAAGCTCTTTGCATTGCGGAGTGCGAATAATAACCTTTAAAAACCGAGAGCGGCACCGAAGTAATTACATTTCTCTGGCCTGCGCCTTTTCTTCGGGCTGGGACCCCTCGCCCTCGCAGGGGGAGGAAAGACAGACTTCGCCAGGTGGGGCTTGTGCTAGGTCCACTTCCCAGCTCGGCAAAGAAAGTCTTGAAGGGAAGGGCTGGGGTGCCCAAGTTGCTGCTTGTGGGAAGCTGTGTTATTACAGTCCCCTTTAATGACCACGCCTGGATTTTGCATGGATTGCCCCCTCACATCCAAAATCCAGGGCTGATCCCCCTATCCAAAATCCAGGACTGGCATGGTAGGGGAATTCCCCCCCCCCCCAGCCAAAATGCAGGACAGGGCATGGTAGGGGATCCCCCCCATCCAAAATCCAGGAAGGGTCATGGTAGGGGACTCCCACCTCGCTCTATCCAAAATCCAGCACTGGTCATGGTAAGGGAATTCCCCCCCACCCCCCCATCCAAAATGCAGGACGGGGCACGGCGTTGGCCTTTCCATCACTCCATAGGCGAGACCCATCGCCCTATTGCTGGGATGCTTTTGGGTCCCTCCTTGTCCCGCATCAGCCAGTGACCTCACCCTGGGGGCCGCCCCCAGCCCTCTCCTCGTTAGCCTGCGGCTGTCTTATTGCCCAACTAAGAGTGGCACCGTTTTGCGTGTAAACAAACACCACACCTGCTCCCTTGCAGCGTGTCAGGGGCCCGCTGGCCCTGCTGTGAAGTAAAACCAGACAGTGAAAGTGAAGCAGATGCGCAGCTCTGTTTTGGCCTCGTGGGAGGAAGGATGAACCTCAACCGGAGTCACTGTGCAGTAAAGAAAGAGGAGTCGGTGTGTGAGAGCTTCACTTCGCTTTGTCCCACTGGCGCCGTCCTTGGTATTTAACAATCGTTTGTGCATTTAAAAAGGAAAATCCCAACCTTCCCCTTCAATTCGCAACTGATTAAACCGGGGTCAAGCCGTCCTCTGTAGGTTGCTGGTCCCACGAGACTGGCTTCGGATTTCAATTCAGTTTGCCTGCAAGCCCCACTCTGGGATCTAGGATGGTGATCCGGTGCACGCCCATCCTACTCCCCAATAGAGGAGCTGTGCCATCCTTTTCCATTCGGATTGTATCCCAGACACCGGTCCACACGTGTGGACGCACCG
This sequence comes from Podocnemis expansa, assembly GCA_007922195.1. Classification (NCBI taxonomy): domain Eukaryota; kingdom Metazoa; phylum Chordata; order Testudines; family Podocnemididae; genus Podocnemis; species Podocnemis expansa. Next base: position 1,053,301 of record ML682039.1, read on the forward strand.
TCTGCAGAGAGCTAGATCTGTGTAGACCCGTCCTGGATTTTGGATGGGGGGATCCCCTCCCACGACCCTGGAGCCCTTTCTCTGCGGATATCTCACGCTCAGCTGGCCGGAGAGATCCAGCCTGTGTGTTATGGGGGGGGGTGACCCTGCCCACATCCGCCACACCAGGTTGAGCAGCTCCCTAGTGCCCAGCCACTTGGCTATGCTCCCCCTGTCCTACATCTGTTTACACAAGTGAGTTGCCCCTTTTTGCATATTTTGCTTGGGAACCCCCTGCCCCCCCCCCCAAATACTCAGCTGTTTGATTCTGGAGCGTGCAAAGTGTGTCACTGCTCAGGAGTGAGTCCCGCACCATCCCTGCTAGGCAAACACTTCTGTCTTTACAGACACAGTCTGCAGGACCCAAAGAGGGGCTCTCTGCAGCCCCCCCATCTGAGCTGGAGCTGGCCCTGCAGAGCTTCACTGGATCCTTGTGTTACCTGGGGAGGGGGTCCCTGTGCAAGCTCCGTGCACACCCACCCCCGCCCCGCACAACGCCTGGTGGGGGACCAGAAACGCACCCAATTGCGGGCGCCCAGCAGGAGCCCAGGGATAGCTTTGTGCAGGGACCCCCCGCTCGCGCGGCAGCTCCCATTCAGCAGCAAACTTTTCCCCCTAATTAAGCCAGTCAATCTAATTAGGGCGCGTTCCTAGCGCGCTTCCCCCGAGGGCCGCCGGCTGGAGCCGATCAAAGCCCGAGTGGGGGGGCGAGAGCCTCGGCTGAGGCTTTGGGGCGCATCTGCCTGGGAGCTCGCCCTCTCCTTCATTTGCCTCGCTGCCTGGTCCAAAGCAGGCAAGGTAATTACCAAAGTTAAGAAAACATCCCTGTAATTAGCGAGGCAACTCTAAGCACAAGAAATGGAAATTAGTCACAGTGTAATAAATTAGCTTGTGCATACATTACAGGCGACGGCCACCCTAGGGGCTTTCTAGTTGTCGGCTTTGGCTTGCAACCCCGTGTATCTCAATAAAGCATTCATCCCTAGGTGATTATGTGCCAGCAAAGGGTGTTTTTAAGGGAATCACAGGTTCCTTTGAATTCTTGTATGGAAGGAATTTGGATGCCTCATTTTTGGAGGGTGGAGGAAAGAGGGAGCAGTGCAACAAACCTTGAACGCTCTTCCCTACCCTTCAGGTAAATGATTAATTTTCAGCTTTTCAGGGTGCCTCAAGACCCAGCATTGTTTGCCTAAATGAGAACCAGTAGTTAAGGAACTACTTAAATACTGTCCAATTTGGAACTATTTTAGCCATCCTTTCTTTACTAAAGGCAAAGAAGAAGGAGGGGGGAGAGGAGGGAGAAGCAGGAAATTGGACTCTAGCAACACATAACATTTGCATCAAAATAATACAGCAGGCAACAGAAAATCACAGTCACATCACTCAGAAGGAAGGAACAGAATACAAATTAAAGGAATAATGTAAATTTTTTGCCATTAAGCTTCAATGACCATTTGAAATGGTGCAAGGCACAAAGGTTTTGATGAGCATCATCCAGTTTGATTATTCATACTTGTGTTTCTGCTTGAATAAAGCAGGAGTGCGAGAGCCTGTTAAAGCAAAATATTTGAATCGGTAGTGAACTCTCACCTTTACTTGCATCCATTTACTTTTCAAATGAATACCAGATAAGTTAGTGCATTTTATAATCGGCCTGTTTTCCAGTGAGTGCTGTCATTACATACCAATTTCTTTTAGAAGTGCCTCCTAAGAAACATTAAATACTTACAAATAAGGATCTGTCCATCACTAACAGTCATCCTGGAGTAACTATTTAACTAGTGCTAGAAGATGCAGGAGGTATTTCGTCTTTCTCCCTTCCCCTTCCCTCCTTTGATTGTGTTACTTCTCCTTCTGCAATCATCGAGGCATTGTCTTTCTCACTACTAGGGGGGGCGGTCAAGTTTACATGGACCTCCAACACAAATATATAGCCAGTCTGTAAGCATGTCACCTAGCTGACACATACCTCTTGCTCACACTGAGTATGAGCTGTTCAGAAACTGTAGAGTGATGATTTTTTTTAGAGTGGCTGGCAGACACATTTCCTTGATTCCAGTGCCTGATCCAAAGCTATCAAAGTCAATTTCCTTTGGAAGTTTCAAAGGACGTTGAGCTGAATAGCTTTCAGTCAGACTTGTGGCCCTGATGGGTCTATTAGCTCTTCATATAAAAACAGTATCAGGTATCACATATTATAAAATCTCTTTCTCTACTGCAGGACTCTATGTATGCGGTGCCCAATATAGATATATACTGGCCCTGATAGGTACAGGTATGACAGGGGACAAAAATGTGCTTCTAAATGACAAAATCCCAAATTCAGGTCAAAGATTTCCCTAGTCAGAAGACATTCACGGATTTCTTACCCTAATTGGATAACGTCAAAAGGACTTTGTCACTCCTGAGGGGAAAGTTTACAAGACATAAATATTATGGTTTATTCATGTGCAAAGGCAAATGAGATAGTTATGGCATAGGGGTGTGTTTGGGGCCCGTAAAGCTCTTCATGCCACTTCCCTGTTGAATGCCGTTGTATGTCAGTTATTTAATGATCACTTTTTTTCATGCCAATCATCAGTAAATCCAGGGTAACGGCAGCTGTGAGAGGTGGTGGTAAAGAACGCTGAATTGTCTGACTTTTGCACACTGATTTGCACATGATGGGTACTGTGTGAAAAAGCAAGAAGCAGTCAAAAGACTTAAGTATTAACCAAAACTCTTCCAGACATACTGTAAGAATGGGGGGCTGATTTTGTGCCCACTGAAGATGTTAGGAATTTTGCTATCCACTTCAATGAAAGCAAGCTTGGACCCCAATTTATTCAAAGTTAAAGAGCAAAGACAAGCTGCCTTCAGTATAACTTTATACAACTGATAACTAGGTAGACTTTAAATCAACACCTAACATCTTTCTTTCCTGGTCTTCCATTCTTTATCCTGCCCCTCCACCTCACCCCCCGCCCCAAATGGTGTTGGTTTCCTGATTTTGGATCTAAAGCTGATGTTACCGCAGGATCAGATACTGGAAATCACAACCAGCGCTAGATGTTTGCCTTGTTAATAGTGTGTGTGTTTCAGTCTAAAACGATGAAGCGATGTTAGTTCACAGCACAGCTAAATCCCTAATATGAATTTAAAACACAAAGTTAGAACAGCTGAAGAGGTGCTGCAGAGAATGTATAGTAATCATTATTTTTAATATGCATTATTATTGAACATGGTATTCATCTTAAACATGTGTTTATGCAATAGAACAAAAGGGCTTTGAGCATAGCCAACATCCTTTTAATTTAACACGGTCAGTTTTAGAATCATTTATTTAAAATAATAACAAAAATGTCCTTAGTTTTGTTACTTAAAGAAAAAACTGCAGTATCAGGCCCTGAAGCTGGAGGGATTTTTAAACTCTGATTTCTTTCTTTCTTTTTTTTATCCTTTTATCATGGCTTTTTTTTTTTTTCAATTTCTCTTTTGTTTCCAGCCAGTTTTATTTTCTAACTCCCACGTATTAGCACATGGTTGCAGTGCTCTGGGCTGCAAACACTACAGGGGGTGTTCATTTTGATTTAAACAATCTATTTGCATTGGAATTTTTTTTAAAAAAAGAAAATATAGGTAGAGAAACATTTCCAATCATCATGGATTTCAGAAGAGTATGTTTCTAATTGAAGTAACTAGGGCCTTATTTTCCTGTCCATATTTATGGTGAAGTTTCCACTGGCATCAATGAGCTTTCCCTGGAAAAGGATTGCATACCTTTTTGATTTTTGGTTGGGCTTTGAGCTGACAGCAGGCTTGATCCTTAAGACCTTACTCACACAAACAGTCCCATTTTTAGTTCTGCAAAAGAAGAAGGAAGACGTTGCTGTTCTTGCCATGTTAGAAGCTCTGTTTATACAACACGAGTTTACCTTTGCTGCTCTGTTTTGGATTTAGGAGAATATTTTTACTCAGTAATGCGCTGATGAACATGCTGAGATATGAACTGCTAATCAGTACACTTGCAAAGAGCCTGGCAAGAGTAAGGGTTGGGCCCATGATCCATTTAAGGGTTTGGGGGTTTTTTCAGTGTATATTGCAACCTTTTTTTTTTTTTTTTTTTAAAGAACCAACTCAGCAACAGCAGCCCTAAATAATATATATCTGATGTAGGGCCCAATTCTTCTCTCATGGATATTCATGGTTAAATTCCCATTGAATTCAATGGCAGCAGGTTTAGACCATGCGTTCCTGTGTAAGCAGATAAATGTTATGTATTTTAAAACAATTTAGAAATAAATATTTATATGTGATAGGCTGGGAGTGACTTCAAATGAGTTCTTTTCATTTGTAGTGAATCTTTACTCATTTCTGGACCTTCTATAAGATGATCTTTTCTGTAAAAATGAATTAAAAATCAAAATAATTATGCAATTAAAAATATCCTATAGTTAATGTAACTGATAAGTTCTCCACCATGAGCTAACAAAGGCCAGGATATACAAGTAGCGTGAGGCATTGAAGGAATGTGTCTGATTGGTTTTATCATTTTTTCAAAGTGTTAAGAGTTAAAGCCAGGCTCTGAGTCACAATTCTGAGCTGCTTTTCTTCTAGAAATGTCTTTCACAATGCTATTATTGCAACACAAGTTTAGTTTTTATTTAATACACACAATTATTCCCAGGCTGCTGTAGATTACAAAGGTACATCCAAGAAGGGCTTTTCTGAGATGTTGCCACCTCCCAAACTCTGCTGAATATCCACAGCTGGGTAGTTCGCATCTTCCCTTCCCCAGGATGAGAGGAGACAAGAAAGGCCAAGGGTTTCTGCTTTCTGCCAGGGATGTGATGCTCTTCACCATCTGCTTTTGTTAGATATGCTGAGTATATAATGGTCTTGGATTCGGTTTTTTAAAATATAATCAAAGCACGCAAAACACCAGTTTTCTAGCCCTTTCACTAGAGATCCCAAAGTGGTTGTACACACATTAATTTGTTAAGCACCATCCCTCTTCTGGAAGATAGATCAGAGTTGCTACCAACAGTTTACAGTTGGGGAAGCTGAGGAACAAAAATGTTGGACTATTTTTTTTAAAGTGGGAGCTGTATCAGGTGCCATATTTTTAGACCCACCCCAAGCCTGGTTTTCATAAGGACTGATTCCCTTTGGCTTCTGTTGACTTCGAATGGAGACATGAGTGCTCTCTCTCAAAATCTTGGCCTAATTCACTTGGTAAGGGCCACACAGGATGTAAGTAAAGCAGCATGGTAATGGTTGTAAGTAACTTGGATGCACTGGCTCCCTGTCCTTTCCTCTAATTCTAGACAAAAGCAGGGTTTTTAGTGAAGAGCTGTTAAGAACAGTGGTCATTCAAACCCCAGTATAGGATGGGGAAAGCAGGGAAGAATCAAAAGCTTGTACTAGTTGTAATTCACACAACAAATGAGACATCATCCCAGTGAATTGCCACTTTATTTTTTCACACAACCAATTAGTTACACTGAGAAGTCACGAAAGACAGAGAAAATGCTCTTTGCACGGACAATGATTCTTCCTTTTTACTTCATGAGTTGCATAAACACAAGAGGCAAAACCATGAATGAGACGCGAGAAAGTTCATCCCTTGACTGGGGAGAAAAGCCCATGCTTGTTGCGGCTGTTTGGTGCCAATATTTTTGTATGCTGAATTTCAGACTGCTATGCTATTGTCTCACCTTCTGACTGTGCGGGTAGCCAAGAGAAGAGCACAGGTGATTCACATGGTGTAAGGCAGCATGGAGAGCTGTGTGGCCACAAACTACCATCATGTCTATTTATTTGCTTTAGTGCCTGTGTGAAAGAGAAGGTCCCACTTTCCCCTTGCTCCTGCACACTCTCACACATGCGTCATTTTAAGCAGGTAATTCCACTGACTTTAAAAGGACCACTCATGAGCTAAGGGATGTGTGTGCAGCATGGACTTAATTTCATTTTGTGTTTGTACAGCACCTAATGCAAGAAGGTCCTGATCTATGACTTAGGCCCCTAAGTGCTGCGGTCAGACATGTAATAAGTGTTTTGCAGAATAGGGTATAAGTAGATTTTACCAGTACTCATAATATTTTTGAATCTTACATGTGCGGGGAGGTAGCAGAATGTGGCCCCAATGCTGGGTGTGGGCAAGGAATCCAGAACCACACCTGGAATGGAAGCTCATTTAATATAATGGGCTGTGCAGCCTTGTATCACCAGATGGCTATTTTGGACGTAGCCCACGTCTGTAGCCACATTGTCACCAGCTGGTGGTTGTTGGTGTGGCCTTTCCCAAACAATTTATTGCTCTGTGTCCAATTTTTCATGGACAAAGGTCCACATCATAGAACCACCACGGAGTGGCATTAAGTTGACAATCTCAAAAAGGAGGTATAGGGAGTGTGCCTGTTTGACCCACCCCTCATCTGTGCAACTGGTGCTGCTGGGGGAGGCAGGCTGCAGAAGCACAGGGAATCATCTTCCAGGCTCTGACGGTTTGGAGCCTCCACTCTCGAGGTCTCCCTCTGGCTCCTTTCCCTGGTTCTAGGTTGAGCGGAGAAGGAAAGGCTGTGGAAGAGTTGCTGTTTGTTGAACCCCCGGGTTCGCAATGTAATTGCGATGGACCAGCATCACCCACCAAGGAGACAGACACCAATTTCAAGTAGAAAAGGTTTATAGTGGTCTCATAAAGGTATACAACGAAATAGAAACAAAAATGCTGGGGGGGCTTAAACAGCTACACAGTGAAAAAGACTATGCAATATACAAGTGGGACAATAAACAGCTATGTAGTAAAAGGACTATACAGGCTACAAACGAAAAACCATACTTATAAACAATGCATAAGTGGGGAAAAGCTATACTTATAAAGAATGCCTAAAGGAAAAAAAAGACTACACTTATAAACAATGCATAAATGGTATTATAGAGAAAAGAATAGCTGTATCAGTTTATAATACCTGTCCTAGCACCGTAGTGGAACCCAAAGCGAGGAGGCAGACCAGCTGCAGCATCCCAGTATGTAACCGTTCAGCCCGCAATTCGAGTACACCCAAAAGTCTCGCGGGCGGGAGCTCCCTGTCTCAGTCGGGGGATCAATCCAACCGGTTTGTGACGTGCCGTTTAGCGTTTGAGGGTGGGAGAACACTCAAGCCAACCGAGGCAGGGGCTTAAATAGTGTACTGCACGGCCAGAGTATAAAATAGCCAATTGGAAGTGAGGTGCAGGTCAGGACCAATGATGTAACTGGGACCCTGGACAATGATCCCTCCTCTGTGGTGACGGGGGTGTGGAGAAACTGTTCAGGGGGATAGAAACTCACCCCCCCCCGATGACACAAGGCTAGGGAGGCAGAAACTCACCCAGGAAATCGAGGCCCATCAGGGAGATCGATACTTGACATTCCTCCCTGTGAGCTCCGTAGTCTAGAGGGCTACGTCGGGGGGGCGGGGGGGCTGCTATGTCTGCCACCTCCATTGACACTGTGGACTGCAAAGGCTCTTACCAAGCTAAGGAAAATCCAAAGGGTGCGCCGAGTCCCCATGAAACCTTTCTATTGGGTAGGTTGCCCTGCCAGAACAAACAGGTGGTTCTGGCCCAAGAACCTGCTAACCCCCCAAGTTCTCAGGAGGTTAGAGCAGTTCATAGGGAGGCCCTGACCTCCACAGCTCAGCTCTGAGTCCTGTCCCCCTCATCCAGGCTAGTGCGAGGGGCTAATGGAAGTGCTCAAGGGAGGTTGTTAGGCTGGAGTTTGCGGCAGTGGGGAGCAGGGCAGGGATGTGAGTAATGGTCATTTTGCTGAGTCCAGCTCCCTGACTTCTAGCCCTTCCCAGGCACAGGTCCCTTGACTCATCCAGAGCTAGCCCTATGGCCTGGAGCAAGGACAGTTCTTTGGTGGTAGCTATTTAGAGCCCTCCATCACGACATGGTCATGGATAGCTCTGGGTGTCAGGGGTTTGCTCTGTGCATAGATCCACAGGGCATAGTCTACCCAGAGTTGCCGAAACCCCTGAAGACACAGTAGCATGTGTCCTTGATAAGCCCAGGGACTGTGATCTTGTCTCAGATAAATGTAAATCTCATTAATTTTTTCTCTTGTTTCAAATGGTTTTTCTCTCATCTGAGCTTCACTGCTCTGGTTTTTAAATCAATCCAAACTGGGTGAGATGGATGCTCAGCCCACAGTAAATGGTGCTAGGCCATCAACGTGAACTGAGCATTTCACTCATTTAGGTCTTTTGTGAACATGGTAAAACAATCTCAGTGGCTGGATCCAAAGCAGAGGGAAATCATCTGAATTCAGGACTGTTTATCTCACTGTGAGGTTGCTCTGCCGAATCCAAATCAGAAACTGAGCATCCAAAATTCAGCTCAGCTTCCCATCTCCCTCTTCAAACCTTTCCTCCCTCTTCCCTGAAAATACACAACTGAGGAGAGATTAAACAATAGAGTCAGATCCTCTCCATCACACCAGCCCCTTTACAGCAGGTAAAATAGCTTTAGATGCATACAACGTCCATAGAAACCCTGCCTCAAGCCAGGGGAGGATTCCCCAGGGCAAGCACTAGACAAGGCTGCCATAAATTTGCCCGTAAGTTACCTCCTCACAAGCCTGGCCTCTAACTGTGGGCAAGCAAGACGGAGCATTCAATAAGCTAGCTGAAGGAGGCTCAAGTTGGGAACCCCAGCTATCCTATAGAAAAAGATCTTTAGAGCCCTGAAAGAAAGAGAACTGGGGAACAACGTGAGCATCAGTCCCTTACTATATTGAATGAAGCATCGTTAACCATAAATATTAAAATGTCATGAATCAGGTCCCCAAAATCATGAGATGGGTTTAAAACTGAAAATTTTAAAACATTCTGGGGTTCTCTTCTGGTTTTTTTGACATTTTAAGATGTCCACAGTCCCATTTGCCTGCTTTTCTTTGCAGCTAGAAACCTTTTTAAAATGAAAGCTGAGAATCTCATGTGTTCATAGGACTCCAAAGGCCGGGGATTTCAGGAAAGAACAGTTATGCTGAGACACAGTCATGAGAGTTAGTAATATTGTTCTGTTTTACTTAATGTGGAGAAGACTGTTAATCATTATCTGCACAGAGAACCTTCCTTCCTTATCTGCCACATGCTTTCTGATCTAATTTCTTAGGTCTGTCTGCCCATGGAATATGCTGGTTTGAAGGAGAGGGTTTCTTTTTTCCTCATCAATGAGTAATTTTCAGATTGCGGAGTATTTTTGCCTTCTGTGCCACACAAATCTGCTTTTTTGGCAGTTTGGATTCTTCCTCTTGAGCCTTTTCATTATTTGTTTATATGATATTTTAGTTTGCTGGCTGAGGTCTAAGGACTGTTATGGGACTCAGGCTATTCAGAGTTTTGTTCAGTGAGAGGGAGGGTATTGGCTGAAGTTGTCTTTCTTTCTCACATACGTGCACACACGTGTGCACGCACACACACACACAGCATGAGCTACAAAGCCATACATAGAGGAGGAACCAAAGACAAACAGTGAGATGCACACCCAGATACGCAGGCATGCGATGCTGATGAAAGCCTCTAGAAAGTTTTGGTACCACATACATTGCCAATTTCATATAATTTTCTTTTCCTATTCCCAACACTATAATGCTCTATTCTTCTTAAGTCCTCATGCATACATGTGTGTGTGTAATTTATGTTGATGCAGGGAATTCGAAATAAGAAAGCTAAGCGCATTTCTGCTACAACCCATTGCTTTCAGGGATCATTCCACTTGACGGGCTAAGGAGCAAACTGCTCTGATAGAAACTGTATTATAATAGTTGGAAACTTTATAACAATTCAGTACCAACTGAGCTGATTTATTCTAATACACCAGCCCAGAGAATTGTTATTCACCAAAGCAGAAAATGGAGCTGGCTTTTCAAAAGTGTTTAAAATCAAGCAGCAATGAAGTTACCAGCCGACTGCTTGGGGACTCTTTTCACAGCCAGGCAATCAACTTTCATTAAGGGTCATGCCGTTATACAGAACAAATAGCTCTTGGCCAAAATGGAACGTCCTCTTCCAAAATGTTGCTTAAATATGGCTTGTTTTCACTGGGCTGGGGATGGTAAAATTGCACTGGCAAAATACTCTACACAGATGGCCTAGCCTTTTGATCTGGATGTGATGTGTATAATACAACACATCGTGTGTGTATACTGATGAACAACAATCATCCCTTCTTTTGCAAGGCAAATTTTAACTGATTACTTCTGTTTGTCTACAGCCAATTTATCACTGGAGGTCAAATCTGTATGATGTGCTAAATGTGCATCTGCTCAGAAACTCTTTTGTTTGCTTAACATTCTAACCTGGTGCTTTTCCCTAAAGTTTTCCATTGTGGAGGAAATGCCATAAAACTTTTTTGGTTCTCTCTGTAGTGTCATTCTATAATTAAAATGACTATGTCAGAACAAAACTCTTACTCAATTAATTTCTCCTCTCCATGTACTGATTATCTTTTTAATTTGCAGAGAAAGGTTTAGAGTGAAGTCGAGTGCCAGCTGCCCAGAACTGAACTATTCACATTTGGAAGAAAGATTAATTACCTTAAGTTGGGTTTAAATGTCACTTATGTAACCCTCCATTATGCTTTTTCACAAGTTTAGATTGAGATATGCTAATAGTCAGTGGGCTGCTTTTGAAAGAGCACTCATTTAAATCCAAAACACCTTTCTGTGTATCTTCTCTCTTTATAATATCTCTGGTTCAGAGAGATTTTCAACTCAACTTGTGTTTGCATTTCCAAGAGCAATAAATTAAAGCTGGGTGTTGTTGAGTCGGGTGGTTCTGCAGTTTCAGTTTCAATGCCGAGCAGTTTATTAACTGGGTCTGTGGGCTTTGTGATGAGCCTGCAAACCTTGATGCTAGAAGGAAACTCTTGAAATCTTTACAAGATTTGAATCCATACACGTCCCTCAATCTGTGATATTACAAGGGCCTTAATGTTCTGACCCAAATGTAGTACTGCACACTTCTTTTTGTCTGCCTCTTCAGCCCCTTTGAGATCATAAAACCCGGAGTCTGTTGCAACTGGCTGGCATTGGCGCTAGTGGTCAATGAACTTGTAGGCTCTGAAGCCAAATTCACACCCACTGAAGTCAATGGAAAGACGCCCACTGACTTGACTGGGATTTGGATCAGGCCCTGACAGAGGACTTGTCTAGACTGACAGTGGTAAATTTGCCACCATCAGATCAAACTTTCCAGTTTGACTCAGGGGTCTTTGAAGACCTGCTCAGTTGATCAGGAAGCTGATTCATTAACTCGTGCCCCTCAACAGGAGTAGCGTGAGTTGAAGAGAGAGCATTTCCCTTTGACTCAGCACAGTTGACCTCCTGGATATTAGGAAGTTGAAGGGAGATACGCAAGTTATTTTAAGTTACTTGCGTATTTCCCTTTGACTGCCACTGAAAATGGCGGGAAGTGTAGACTAGCACAGAGTCTGTAACCAAATTAAGGGTGCAAAGCCAGCTTCGTGCTTTAAAGGCCTTAGCAAAGTGATTCCCTCTTGTGCTCCTTGTTCATCTCTAGACAGGGACATGATGCATTAAGCCCTAGTCTACACTTCCTGTAGTTTTCAGCAGTAGTTCGAAGGGAGATACACAAGTTACTTGCGTGTATCTCTTCGACTTCCTAACATCCAGTGGGTCCACTGTGCTGAGTCGAAGGGAAGTGCCCTCCGATCGATTTGAGCAGATCTTCACAGACCCTTCAATCAAACTGGGAATTTTGATCTGATAGTGATGAATTTGCTGCTGTCGGTCTGCCAGCCCCTCAGAAACAGCAAAGTGGTGCTGAAGAGACAGCGTTCCCTGTGTGGGTCGTCCTTTCCTTTTGGCCTGTGTGCCTGGGTCACGTGAGAATGTCTTTACACAGGAAGTAAGACTGTTCGCTTGCTTGATTTTGTGACAAGCCCTTGCCTGTTGCACTGCTATCTGTGGGGAGGATGGGCTCCTAGACCTGGGCAGTTGGATTTTCTCAGCTTGTTACCACTTTTCCAAGCTGCTGTTGGTGACACTGAGCATAGCTTAGGCAGCCTGGGAAAGCAGGAGAGGCAAGACAGTGCAGCCTCACCCCCAGTCTCCAGCCACCGTGACCAGCTTCCACCAGGCCTGTTTCTGCTCTCACATCAGTGGACACCAGGAGTCTCAAACATACGGCCCCTAAAGCTATTTCCTGTGGCCCACAATGATGCTATTGTTACCAATATTTGCAATATCGTTGTATGAAAAGGTTTCAGTGATGCCACCCTCGGACTAATGTACTAGTCAACATGCAGCCCTCGTGATGATTTGAGTTTGAGACCCCTGGTGTAAACTCAGTGGCACTCATCTGATACAAATAAAGCTGAACTGGTGTGATGGAGACCAGGATCAGACCCAGAAGGCTCCCACTAATTTCTAGAGGTGTCCTCACAACAGGTTAATTCTCTAAAACAAAAGCATTCTCATGCTTGGTCAGCAGTCAATCCCTCAATCCCACAAATCCCGAAACTGGCCATTTGCCCTTCTGATCTTCTCTGTTGATTCAATCTGGCAGGGATAGTTTGAATACATGTGTTGGTTGGTAGCTCTCTAAAACATCAAGTGGCAACAGGTCACTGGTTCCCTCCCCACAAACAGTATTAAACATTAACTTCTCTTATCAGTTGCCTGGAGAGAAGCAACAGATGGGAGTCATAAAGTTACTGATGCTGGCTAGAAATACCTGTGAGTGGTGGTTTGTTTGGTTTTTTTAAACCAAGAGGAGTGGGAATGTTTTAAAGGCAACAGTGTAACAGTTAGACTCTAACTGATAACGAGGGAGGTGACATATGTTGTAGACTACCCCAAAATTAAAAACATCTGCCCAGGTTTTCTTTAGACAGGAATAAAGCAGAGAACTGGGGAAAAAAATGAATGCTGAGTGCTGCCCATCTTCTTCCAGGGGAGGAGAGGACAGCGGAGGATAATAAACAAATTATTAGATTGCTACAACAAAAAATATATATGTGAACACAAAGCTATCCTGACACCTCGGCATACACACAAATATTGTATATGGCTATAAAATTGATCTGTTGATTGATACATCTTCTATCTATCAAAACTGATGCATCTACCTTTCTCTAGGGACTTTACTCCCGAAGGGCAGAACTATACCCTGACAGCTTCACAATTTATACACAGCCACCTCTAGAGAGGAGCAGGTCTGCAGATGACTAGCAAACAGCAAGCTACATAACAGTAGAGAGGGAAGGAGAGAAACAATGTTGGGCAAGGTTATCTGGGCAACGTCCCAACTCCTAGGGGAAGCATATGGGATCCTTCAGGCGCCACCTGAAAGATTCAGGTTATTAATACTGTATTTCATTTGATTGCCGTACTACTGGAAAGTGCATGCTATCCAATTGCTCTACCTGGAAGGATGAAGATCTGAACTGACCCTGTCAAGGTCTGAACCTTGGTTCCAGGGACGCTTAGTGTGCAAAAATTTCACACTCAGGCACCTAAAGCAACCCCTCTAGTTTGCTAGCATGTGCTAGTTAATCCCTGTGTGAGTACAGTCCTGGATGCACCCTCTTCTGTTTAAACATTTATTATTGAACCCACTAATGGTGAACTCAGATACAGCACAACTTCATTTATAAGTTCCCAAGGGGCAGCCGTGTTAGTCTAGTAAAGCAAAAAAAAAAAAAAAAAAAGCAAGGAGTCTTGTTGCACTTAAAAACTAACAGATTTATTTATTGCATGAGCTTTTGTGGGAGAAAATCCTACTTCATCATGCGCTTTGAAGAGGGGGAACTTACAGAATGGGATGGAAATAAATGCAAGGGAATGCAAGACAGGGGATCAGGTCATACTGCAACAGCTAATCCGACCATTTGTAAAGATTCAAACTCTAGGCAACAGCACATAGAGGGAGGGTGAAGTCAAACTACCTGTTATAATGTGAAAAGAATCCGTAGTCACGATTCAGTCCTGCTTTCACACAATCTAATCTGCATATTAGTTCGATTTTGGCTGTTTCCTTTTGAAGTCTTGATGCCCCATTGATTTTCTTGAGGACCATTGTTAACAAATCATCAATGGAGTGATTAGGAAGATGGAAGTGCTCAGCAACTGTCTGTGTGTGTGTGTGTGTGTGTGTGTGTGTGTGTGTGTGTGTGTGTGTGTGTGTGTGTGTGTGTGTGTGTGTGTGTGTGTGGATTTCTGATGACAGTTTTGAGCCCATTTATTCTGCATGGAGACTGTCCTGTTTGTCCAATGTTTAAGGCGCGGGGACAGAATGAAAGTCCCGCATGGTTCCAAGGCACCGGGGGCTGAATTGCATCCAAGTAGGCAGACCCTGCTCGTACACAGAGTCCTATGAAATTGAAGGGCATTCGTCCTGAGCAAAAAATCTGCCATGCAGATCAAGCTGCAGCATCAGGCTTAGCTCAGAAGTCTTCTCTGGGAATTGAAATTAGAGGGGGCTGCAACTGGTTGACAACTGTGGAAGGACAGATGGGGAAATTTGGGATGGGGGGGCAGAGCGCACTGCAGACCTGAGTTTATTTCACTGCTGCATCCTCTGGGACCTTGGACAAATCACTTTAGCCTCTTGGTGTCTCAGTTCCTCCTCCATAAAATGGAGATAACATCATTGCTTCCCCTTCACAGGGTTGTTCTGGGGATGTATACATTAAAAAGTGTGAGGTACTTCCCATACTTTGGGAATAGATACCATAGTAAAGATTGGCAGATGGGTTTGTGGGGACATTATAAAGTACTTCCATGGAGAATTAACTTCTTTCTCGTTCCTTTGGTGTAAGGTGTTTGCAAATCAGTGAGGGAAGAAATGAGAAAAATTATTTGAAGTCATGGTTATTGTAGACTTATGTATTATTTCACTCAAGCAGATCTGCAGAAAAAGATGTCTCAAAAAGAGTGCCCAAGCCCAGATACTTTTCAGTCTCCCATTATTTTGGGGGTTTAAAAAAAGACAAGTTTTAAAAGCGAGCCTGAGTATTTTGCTGGTGTTGCTACGTAAAAGCTGAACTCTGCTGTCATCAAGAGACAAGATGTGGATAATGTGTGTTGAGGGGCGGGGGTGAGTTGGTTGGACGGAGGGACGTCAACAAAAAATCCTGGAAACGTTTTATGTAGGGTTTTGTTCAGGGGAGGTTTTCCATAATACACTTTGACGGTTTTGAAATTGTCCCTATGTAGGCCAACAATGAGGGATAGTGGAGCTTACATAGCAGAAAATCCATACTCTCCAGACACTTGCTTACTGCAGAAGAATCACAAGATATTGACCTTCAATTCAGCTTGCGGTATGAGCTGATTCAGGGAGATAAGGGGAACTAATCTGTCAGTCTTCTCCGGCTTTTCTTTATTGACTAGCTGACACTTGGTTATTTCAGCTTCAGCTACGCTGTGGTAACACTGAAAAATATGATTCAGAAACACCTTTTGGGTTTTTATTACAAGTTAGATAGAAGCCCTTCCTCTGTTAAAGAAACCTCCTTAACAAAAGCTGTGTTTTGGGTTAAAATTGACCTGTTGTATAGTCCAAACCTTCCAGTGGTTACTTGAGCCACAGACACAAAGTTCAACTTTTGAGTGGAGGTTGATAGTTGATAATTTTGTTCCAGCCATCTATATACACATGCACACTTAAAGTCACACTGTACAGTGACACAGAAACTTTCCAGGCAGTGGTTATTTCACGGGCAGAAAGAGAGCTCCATCATAAATCAAGTTCTTACTGATGCCATGACTTCTTAATTTTGGGTTTCAAATTTGATTTTCTCTGAAATAAAATGAAAGCTATCAAACAATTGGATCTTTTATGGAACTTCGCAAAGAAGTTTATTGCTGGCACAGTAAATATCTTTTAGCTACTCATTACAGCATCTCAACTGGGTGCCATGCTGCAAGAAGATGTTTTACAAACAATTATTTGAACATCAATTCACCCAGGCACTAAAAAGCGATTATTTTATAGTTTTTGTTACTCCATTTTCCCCAAAGTACCTTGTGCAGTTGAAGTTGGTTTATGCAATAAATGGACAAGGTTCAAAAATGTGACTTCTCTGAA
This sequence comes from Podocnemis expansa, assembly GCA_007922195.1. Lineage (NCBI taxonomy): Eukaryota > Metazoa > Chordata > Testudines > Podocnemididae > Podocnemis > Podocnemis expansa. The sequence continues at coordinate 1,069,422 of ML682039.1, forward strand.
CTTTTTAACCAAAGGAAAGAATTCTAAGAGCAATGGATAAAATTCAATTAACTGAGATGACAGAAAATAATCTACTAAGCGTATACATCAGGCAATTGGAAGCTTTCATACCTTTCAAAAGGGAAATAGCCTATTTCTTTCCTTGTTATCTAATGACACAGGAGTTTATTTCTCTAGAAGCAGTTACAAATCTACCTAATGGGGCCTAAATGCTGTTGCCAAGCAATTAGGGTTTTTATTGTGTGGCTAATTCCTTCATTTCCTCAGTTGGTGATAATCATTTCAAAATACAGTACTTAGAAGCTTTCTCATTTAAGAGCACGCACATGCACACATAAACACATGATTTATATCTTACCTCTACATATAAGGGGTTATCTAGGAACAGAGACTGTAGATCTCTGAGTTGGGGTAATTTTACTGTCAGATATCTGGATCTGTGTTGCTAAATAAGTAGCTTGAAAATATTCAACCAGATACACAGTGGAGCTGCCCTGCTTCTCACCAGCTGAAGTTTTGGCCTGCTGTTGTCAATCCATTCACTTGTGTGTGTTCATGGATGTGAATTGTATCAAATTAAGCAGAATCCACTGAAATTAATGGAAATATTCCCATTGACTTCAGTGGTGCAGGGTCAAACTCTTTTTATGCACAAGCATTTACATGTGTGTAAGAAAAGCGTTTTCAATAAATGCATACAGCGAAGAAGCTGCATTCAGTCGCACATAATTATGTATTTGATACATGGTTTCTGTGAGGGTGATCCACAGCTGATGTCATCACTAGAAAACCAAGACAAAAATGCAGCTACTCTATTGATGTGGGATGCTTTCTATTTGTTTTTTAAGCATGCCGGATAATAAATGTGAATTTCTTATGTATTTTTAATTCTTTGATCCAGATTTTGGCATTAGTTCTTGTTTTCTTGCATGTATTTGCTGTACCTTCACCTTCCCTCCCATCATTCGGGTAATACAATAATCAGTCTGCTTTTCTGAAGACATGGTACAGGAATGGGAATTCCTTGGAGGCTGGGGTAGGAGGAGGCCTCTGGTATAGATGATATAGCTAGGCTCCCTGGAACCTCTGCCAAACCAGTCCTAAGATCACATTTGAAAGCAGGGTATGCTCAGTAGGCCTCAGTTACACAGATCTAGTGATGGTAAACCCTGATATTGGGATAGGGACCTTTATTCTGATCCAGGCCATGGAGGGGCTACAAGTCATGTCTGTGAACTAAGCTGTGGATTCCATCCTGCCTAAAAATTGTCTAGTTCTCCTATGTAGATAAAGATCCCGTAGCTAAGATACAGGAAAGGAATTTAGAAAAAATCTGGGGATCAGTCCCACCTTTGCCATAGACTTCCTGTGTAAGGGTGTGCAAGCAGCTCACTGGGACTTGATGTTCTTGGATGCCTTAATCTCTTTGGGTATGTCTACACTGGAGGCTCTGTTAAGTCGACCAAACAAGGTTGACTTTAAGTCGACTTAGAAAGTCCACATTGCGAACTCCTATTGACTGCCTGTGTCCACACTGGCAGGTGCCAGGACAAGGGAGGAGTGGTGCGTCGTGGGTAGCTGTCTCATGTTGCACTGGAGAAATGACCTCCTCTACCGGCCACTCCTTTAAAACAGGAAGTTAGAACAGCGCCCTTCCTGGTGGCCAGAAACCCTGGAAGGGGGCCCGGAGACCGATTAGGTCGACTTACGGCAGGGGTCTCAAACTCAAATCACCATGAAGTCCGCATGAGGTCTAATACGTTAGCCTGAGGGCCACACCACTGAAATCTTTTCATGCAATGATATGCAAATATCGGTGACAATAGTGTTGTTGTGGGCCACAGGAAATAGCTTTAGGGGACACATGCAGCCCATGAGCCATGTGTTTGAGACCCCTGACTTAAGGGCTTTCCTCATCTACCTTGGTTTAAGTCAACTTTAAGCGTTAAGTTGATGTTAAGAGGTGGTGTTATTAAGTTGACTTAATAAAAGCCCAGTGTGGCCGCAGGAGTCTGTAGGTCGACTTAACCTTCCTTAAGTTGACCTAAGGCTCCAATGTTGATGTACCCTTTGTGCCTCAGTGTCCTCGTCTGTAAAGAGGGATAATTGTACTTCTACCTCACTGACACAATGTGAGGGTAACCCACTAACATCTGTGAGCTGCTCCAATGCCCTAATACTTCATGCCATAGATAAGTCCATAAAAATAAGCATTTCTATACTCCATATTATTATTTATGACCTATATGGCAGAGTCTTGTGATAGATACATTTATCAGATACCACTGAGGGTCACTCCACCCTACTCATCCATCTGCTCAGGTCCTATACTAACATACAGGATCTGGCTCTTTGTTATCCACTCAGAGACAAGTTTCTGACATACAGGGTGACGTGCTATGTGGCACACAGCTGATCAGTTCGTTTGCATACTGCAGTCCTACTGGCTAAAATAGAATGAAAGTTATCCCAGCAGATTAAAAGCAACACAAATGAATAGCAATTTTATTTAATTTACATTGATTATTTTAAAAAGTAAACATTATTGTCTATTCACTTTATCTAAAGTTATATAAATAGGATTTATACCAGGTGGGAATCTGTTTTACACTTTGGAAGGTCTCTATTTTATAGGTTGGTTTTTTTTTTTTTTAAATGTTATAACCAGACCCTCCCATGTGGTTATACTGAAAGCCCACTGTGTGGGCTGGAGGCAGGAAGATAGATGCAAAACAGCTGCATCAATTCTTTACCAATGTAATTGCATTGACTGATGGAGGCAGTCTGACAGGCTGACAAGGTTCCCAAGCTGGATAATTGTAAGACTGGACCTGCATTGGTTTCAGCTCATTAATCAAAACATCATCAGAATTATTTTGGTAAAATAACCATTTTATATGCACAATGATACACTTCAGGGTGTGCGATCTTAGTGTCGTAGGCACACTTCTCAGGTGCCAGTAGCACTTGAACTTTGACTTCACTCCTCACGATTCATCTCAGACATGCATTTATGACATTACAGATGAACACTCTGTGCCAAACCTTCTTCACCTAGCTCACAGAAATAGTTCCAGATCACTCACTTGAGAAAAGTGAGCAGAACTTGTTCCCCTGTCATGCCTTCTGGGTTAAGTATTAAACACACGCGCTTGTGGCGGTTCTGCCAGGAACTGAGAACATCAGTAGGCCCTTAGTATGTTCGAGTCGCATGAAATATTTTATGAACATTTTTCATTACAATATTGATAAACTGAAATAAAGATAACAGCTCTTCTAAGACAGCCAGCTTGCTCAGAGACTTCTTTATCACTCTGGAATTGAGAAATTGTTTCCCAACATGTGTTTAATTGTACCTCTATTGTAGGTTGGCTTGTTGTTTAAATAAAACATTGCAAGAAATTCTGCTGGGTTGCCATGCTTTTTAAACATCACTGCACTTTAGTAACAAAGTAGCGTGAATAAAAGGCATGGTAAATATGAAGGGGATAAAACATTTAGAGGCATCCTTGAAGATCCTCCTACAATAAAGTATTTAAATAACAATGAATTAATCGTGTTTTGGAATCTGTAAGCACAAAAGCTTAAGTGCTATAATGAAGAATAGTGATACGTTCAGAATTGTTATTAAGGACTTTTATATAAAGACATCCTTGGGCAAGGCTGAGTGAAATTATTCTGCAGTGACTAGGAATATAAAGGAAAACAGAATGCAAAGATATTAGCATATTGGGGGAAAATATCCTCTTCTCGTTCCCCTCCCCCCTTTTCCTCCTTTCTCATTATAATCTGAATGAAATACAATATGTGGAGCAATTGCATATGAAGTGTCTACTGTGCTAACTGTTTTCAAGCTCCGTAAGTATGTCCATGTACAGAGATCAATGACCACAAACAAACAAGATACATAGATCCTTAACTGATAGACATGGATGTGTGTGCATTAAATGGAGTGTACTGTCACATTAAGACTCTGGAAGAAAGACCTCTGAAGTGTTTGCGTGCAAATACAGATCCAAAAGACAATGGGGTCAACCACACACAATCTCATGGTTTTATCCCTTTTAGGTACTATTACAATGGGAGATCCCTAGAGGCTTTTTGATTTGGTAATTACCAGCATGTCTAGCATGCTCTTCATCTCCTCCTGAATTTGCCTTTAGATTTCTCCTTTAGCACATTGTGCTTGACTAGGGCAGGATATGGTCCTGTAGTTTCTATGAAATGTGCTGTTCTGTTAGTTAAACCTGGCCAGTTGGAAAAGACTCACTGTGGTGTTTCAAGAAGCCAACATCATCTGCTTTTGGGTTGGCTCCAGACCTTTCCAGATCTCCGTGCTCTCCACTCTCCCTAACCAGAGCCATTAGTTGGGCAGCTTATGTTCTCTCATCAGCACAACATACCATATTCACACCATCTTCCTTTCATGAAAATCTTGAATCCTTTGACATATGTTGTTTGCTTAGCTCCCCTGCCATGGGTTTAATTACATCGGTGATCATCCACTCCCTCTGTCACCTCTAAAGGTTTCCCCCCACCAGCTATCTTGGTCTTCCTCATTGGAATTGACACTAACACCAAGTCACCTGCACCAAAAGATCCTTTTCCAGCATGCCTGTCACACCAAACTTTCCAAGATGCATGATTCTCATTTCACATTTCCAATGCACTAAGTTGATCAGAGCCTTTAAATTCTCCTTAAAACGAGTGACATAATCCTCTACAGGTTGCCCTGACTTTTCCATATGACCCTCCCAAAAGACTCAGATGAATCTAGGCATTCTTTTGCCTGTTTCCCATAAAGGAGATCAAAGGGCGGCAAACCTCATTGGCTCTTGGGGTGCGTTCTTGTATGTGAATAACAAATAAGGAAGCAACACATCCCATCAGGCCTGATGGCGTACACCCTCAGCATTGATGTCCATGTCCCATTGAATTAACTAGGCTGGATGATAAGGGGGTGGCTTTTGTGTGCCTCACTCCGCACAACTCTCATGATTTTTGAAAATCGCAGACATGAAATTTGAATCACAGTCAGAAAAACAAACACTGTTACACCTTTGGATCTTGGCAACAGTCAGAAAAGAATCCCCAGGGAAATCTACTTTGCTCAAATGGTACTTAGGGTGACGGATGTGATTTCTGCTTCCATATTACATGGAGCTGTTCCTTCATGGTACCTGGGGCAGAATCCACCAGCACAATTTATATATTTCTTTCCAGTCCTGGAAGATTTGAGGATATGAACCACAATCTCTGCAGATGGTCTAGCAAACAGCTCTTCAGTGATGTGCCATGGCTACAAATGTGTCTTGCAGGATCCCTTTAAACTCTTAAACTTGTAACATAAGATAAATCTTGTATAGTAATGTTTTATGGTCTGAAACATGTGAGGCCAAGGAAATTGCTGTAGCTTATCACAGGTTCTCTCCATTCCTATGTGTCTAGCAAAGGGACAATCATGAGCAACCTGCAGCAGTTCTCTCAGTACTTTTTCAAGCACAGGCACATGCCGGCCATGTCAGGTTCCTTTAACAACAAACCCCCGCAAAGGAAAAATCTACCCTTTACTTCCCTCTCCAGGGAAGCTGCATTTCTCTTCTTGTATCAGCTCAGATCAGCTTGTTGAGCATCAGTAAACTCATTTTGAGTCTCACCTAAGTTAAGAGTAGACATGGCTAAAATACTACTACCTGTTAAAACATCAGAGAAAAGAAGATTCCTAATTCCCACAATGTCTCCTTTAAAACTCTCACAGTCAAGGTAGTCCTTGGCCAAAGATACAGTTTCAGGAATTCAACCAAAGCTAATATATTTAAGCCCTTACTAGTAAGGCTATCTTCCTCTCTACCAAACTTTCCCTGACCAAAGAGACTTGGGATATTGTGTCACACCAACCCATACAATCTATGCCTTTTACCTTGGCATTTTTTAAGGAAGGCTTCACTGCTGTTCCAAGACTTCTTCCAAATACAGGTTGTGATATTGCCACTCCAGATGCCAACTGATGCCAAGGTCCCTAGGCCTCACTGAACACTGCTGAAGGCACAGCTGGAATTTAAACCCATCTACCTCCCTGGTATGTTAGCTTTATTAAAATAGGTAGTAGGTTTATAAAAATGTGTTGAGCGATTGGTCTTTATGAAATGCTTGAAGAATGCTACATATGTTAATCTCACTTAATCTGTACCCCATGTTATCATGGTATTGTGAGCATTTGCAGTTCAATCCTCTATAATTGTGTAACTCATCAAATGGAAGAGAAGCATTAATTAATTGCAGAAGCTTGCATCCTACAAGAGGTGTTCGGTCCTGCACAGAATACCCTTTGAAACCAGATAAACTTTTGTGAAACATAACGGACAAAGACATCCTTGTTTGCTGCGCCCAAACCCCTGGAGAGGAGAAATGTAGATGGACTCATTTAATTAGTTTGAACTTTGGGGGAAAGGAATAAAAATCCCTGTCAAGAACGAACTGTATCTCTGTGCAGTTTGAAGTCTGAGGGATGAAGATTTCTAAGCATAAGAAGAGTTCTCTAGGGTTTTACTGGGGTTTCACTAAAGGACATATAGAACTTGCTTGTTCCAGCGGTTTCTATTAGCCTCTTGAAATCTAAGACTGCAACTCATTTGTGTATATAAGTTTGTTGATATAACCTTGTAAGTAACATGCATTTCTTTTTCTAAGGCCGAGAATGGCAGCAAATTCACCACCACCATTGATCTTTCTGGATTAATTTGGCAGTCAGTTGAGATTTGCTAAGTTGATCCACAGGTTAACTTACTAAAACCACCTGCTCAAGTGGTGTAGTGTTATGTTGACAGGAGCGTGGTTTCCGTTGATGCAGCGTGCTGAAGACACCATGCTCAAACGGAATTAGGAAGTTGACAGGAGTTACGCAAGTTAAGCTACACATCTTGGAGAACTCCAGTTAAATGCCATTGAATTTCACTGCCAGTTTAGGCCTGGCCTTAGTTAATAAATCTTTTGGTAGTTTAATAAAGGATTGGCTACAAGTGTTGTCTTTAGTGACTCCATGGTTAGGTGGCTATTGCACTTAAGGAAGTCATCCTGGACATTTGTGCGGTGATATCTAAGTGTAGGACTCATAGCCAGTTTCAGGGTTGTCCCCTGCTTCTTTACAGTCGGCCCTTGGCGTGGCACCCGTGCCCATGAAACACTCCTGACAACTTGCCAAAGCTCGCTAGGAGTCCTTCAGCTCCATGTCTGCCTCTGGGACAATGGCAGACGCTCTCACTATGGCAGGTGGGGATGTGGGATTAATTTGTTTTTGGACAATTAATTCAGTTTTATACAGCCAGGAGCTGCTCATTTTTGACACACTACCTGCCTTCCCTTTTGGCAGTGGGACTGTGGTGGTGTGTACTCTCTGCTCTAGCTCAGAATGGTTGAGGTAGGCCTGGTGGGCCCAATCAACTAACTAGACTGAAAGATGAAAGGACTAGGGGTGAGGAGAAACCTGAATTAGTTCAGTTCTTTGAGAGTTCATAGAATCATAGAATCATAGGGTTGGAAGGGACCCCACGAGGTCATCTAGTCCAACCCCCTGCCAAAAAAAGCAGGACCACTCCCATTAGATCATCCCAGTCAGTGTTTTGTCCGGCTGGGCCTTGAACACCTCCAGAGATGGAGATTCCACCACCTCCCTAGGCAGCTTATTCCAATGCTTCACCACTCGCCTAGTAAGGAAGTTTTTCCTAATATCCAGCCTGGACCGCCCCAGCTGTAACTTGAAGCCATTGCTTCTCGTTCTGCCCTCTGTTACTACCGAGAACAGTCGAGCTCCCTCCTCCTTGGAGCAACCCTTCAAGTAGTTGAAGGTTGCTATCAAATCCCCCCTCAGTCTTCTTCTCTTCTGCAGGGTAAATAAGCCTAGTTCCTTCAGTCTTTCTTCATAGGGCTTGTGCTCCAGCCCTTTGATCATTTTGGTTGCCCTCCTCTGGACTCTCTCTAATTTGTCCATGTCCTTTTTGTAGTGGGGAGCCCAAAACTGGACACAGTATTCCAGATGTGGCCTCACTAGTGCAGAATAGAGGGGAATGATCACATCCCTCGATCTGCTGGTAACACTTCTTCTGATGCAGCCCAGTATGCCATTGGCCTTTTTGGCAGCAAGAGCACACTGCTGACTCATATCCAGCTTCCCATCCACCATGACTCCCAGGTCCTTTTCTCCAGTGCTGCTATTTAGCTGATCACTCCCCAGCCTGTAGCAGTACATGGGGTTTTTTCGTCCCAAGTGCAGGATTTTACACTTATCCTTGTTGAACCTCATGAGATTCCTCTTGGCCCACTGCTCCAGTTTGTCTAGGTCTCCCTGAATCCTGTCTCTGCCCTCTAGGGTGTCTACCGTTCCCCCCAGTTTGGTATCATCTGCAAACTTACTAAGTGTGCAATCTATCCCATCATCCAGATCATTAATGAAAACATTGAACAGAACTGGCCCCAGGACCGACCCCTGGGGCACCCCACTTGTTACTGCTTGCCAACTTGACATGGAGCCATTGATTCCTACACGCTGAAACCGTTGTTCTAGCCAGTTTTCTATCCACCTTACAGTCCACGCATCTAACCCATACTTCCTTAATTTGCCAGTGAGAATGCTGTGGGAAACCGTATCAAAAGCCTTGCTAAAGTCAAGGTATATCACATCAACGGCTCTTCCCGCATCCACAAATCCAGTCATCTCATCACAGAAGGCGATGAGGTTGGTCAGGCATGATTTACCCTTGGTGAATCCATGCTGACTGTTCCTGATTACTCTACGTTCCTCCAAGTGTTTCAGGATGGATTCTTTGAGAAGCTGCTCCATGATTTTTCCAGGGATTGAGGTGAGGCTGACAGGTCTGTAATTCCCAGGATCATCCTTTTTGCCTTTCTTGAAGATAGGTACTATATTTGCTTTTTTCCAGTCCTCTGGCACCTCCCCTGTTCGCCACGAGTTTTCAAAGATAATGGCCAACGGTACTGCTATCTCATCAGCCAGCTCCCTCAGCACCCTCGGATGCAGTTCATCCGGCCCCATGGACTTGTGCACATCTAGTTTCTTTAAGCAGTCCCTAACCTGACCTTCTGTCACCAAGGGCCTCTCTCCTTCTCCCCAGTCCCCCGTACCTAGTATAGTGGGCTGGGAGCTGACCCTGCTTGTGAAAACTGAAGTAAAAAAAAGCATTGAGCACTTCAGCTTTTTCCTCATCCTCTGTCACGAGGATGCCTGCCCCATTCAGTAAGGGACCTACACCGTCCCTGATCCTCTTCTTGTTATTGATATACTTGTAGAACCCCTTCCTGTTATCCTTCACATCCCTTGCTAGTCGCAACTCCATTTGTCCTTTGGCCTTTCTGATTTTATCCCTGCAGTCCCGAGCAATGTCTTTATATGCCTCCTTAGTCATCTGTCCTAGCTTCCACTTCCTGTAAGCGTCCTTTTTATGCTTCAGCTCAGTGCAGAGCTCTCTGTTAAGCCACAGTGGGCGCCTTCCACATTTGCTGTGCTTTCTCCTTATCGGAATTGTATCTTCCTGTGCCCTTAGCAGGGTTTCTTTAAAATGCAGCCAACTCTCTTGGACACATTTCCCCTTCAGATCAGCCTCCCAAGGGATCCTGCCCATCAGTTCCCTGAGGGAGACAAAATCTGCTTTTCTGAAGTCCAGGGTCTGTGTTTTGCTTCTTGAGTTGTTGATGTCATGAGCAGATAGATGGGACGAGAAGAGGTAAAATGGAGGCCACCATTTTGCTCTCTCTCATATACCACTCTTCCCTTTTAGAGGAGTCCCCTCAGTTTGGGTGCAAGCAACAAGTAGGCTCTTGCAGATGTGAGAGCTGAACCTTCTCTGTGATTAAATGTAAATTTCTTTTTTATGCCTTCCTGTTGCTGAAGAAAGGCTCCTTAAGCTGGTGTTCACTCTTCAACACCTAGCTGGGGTGCTAGTTTGTCTTTTGTTTCTGAAAAACTGGTTTGGACCCCCCTTTTTAACTTTGGAATAGGTTGCAGTAACAGAATACAGTGGAAACTTTTAACTTTATATACAATGTAGACAATAATGGTTAGTAGATGGTGAGTTTTCAAATGATCGCTCACAAGGCAGACCTTGTACAGAATTTATCAGTCTTGTGGAAGAGATGACCGTAATAGCATAGATAGATCATCGGATATGCTCTGCACCAACTGACCTTTCTGGAAGGTGTATCCTCCCAAGAAGCACATTGCAGGAATCCAGTTGAAAGGTAATAAAGAGGTCAATAATTCTAGCTGGGCCTACATCCGAAAGAAAGAGTCACAAGCTTCTAGTTAAGTTTGGATGGAGAAAAGCATTCAGGGCTGTTGGTGCAACCAAGCCTCTAACCAACAAGGTGTAAACGTATGTTTATTATGGTCTCCTCTCAGAGGAGCTGGATTTGTTGCAGTTGCTTCCACCAGCCTCTAACCATTACAGCTGTCTTGTCTGGCTGAGTCTGCTAGGGACCATCCAAGACTCACCCTCTGAAAGACACTGTGTAGGTTGGACAAGTGTCCTGGCTGCACACTCCAGTAACAGCACCGAACCTCCTCATTGTCTGCCTCTGACAAGGAGGACCAGGGATCCTCATTGGTGCTTGCAGCTCCTCCAACACCTCAGGGAGCAAAGCCAGCTAAAATGCAAACAGACCAGGCTCCTATGTAGTTAGATAGGATGTCCCTGAGGTGCCAAAACGCTTGCTGATGTTTAATCCTCCTGCAGTTTAGGCACCAGGACAACCCCTCACTGTGACTGACAACTTACTAAAGAGCCCTAAGGATTCCCATGATTCTTCTGAGCCTCAGAATGATACCGAAGCAAGTGTGGAGGCCATTTTGGGCATCCTGCCAGCCTGAATATAACAATCAGCCCTCACTGCGATAGACATGAGGGCTGACATCCACCACTCTCATGTGTGGTCAGACTAGTTATCCTCAGTTCCATTTCAAGCCTGTGATTTCTATGCAAGGGGAGAGGAGCTCTCCAAAGCTGAAGGTCCATTGGCATCATACCTCAGTCCCACAGGCTTTACAGGAAACATATTGGAAAGATAAATGAGGGACACTAGGGCCTCCCAAGCTGCCCAGAGGCTGGCTAAGAATGTAAGAGTTGCCGTACTGAGTCAGAGCATGGTCCACCTTGCATTTCATCTCCAACAGAGCCCTGTACCAGAGCTTCGGGTGAAGCGTACAGAATTGGGCAATTACACAGTGACCCACCCCAATCTTCCCCTCCTACCTTCTCAGTCTAGGGTTATGGACCTGATCATCTTGGCTCATTGCCATTGATGGATCTATCCTCCATTAATTTATCCTTTTCATTTTTGAATCCATTTATATTTTTGACCATCAGAATATTCCATGGCAATGAGTTCCACAGGTTAGTTGCATCCTTGTGGAGGTCTTGTTACTGGGTAGGATTTTCAGGAGGAGATGGAACCATGCAAGTCTTGTGGAATGATCAAAAAGATGCAACTTAGTGATCCTGTCACTCTCACAGCATTACCTGATACGTATTGTCTTTATGCATAACTGGCAACTAGATGTGTGTGTACATAAGGAGTCATGTTTTCATGGACATGTGCAAGTACTATATCTGATTATAGAAATATTAGATTTGGTTGCTTTTAAAAAAACCCTAATAACTAATTACAGCAACATATGCAATTACTTGTAGTAGTAACTGTATTCTGGTAGTACACGGACCCCAGTGCGATGACAGATTAATTGTGCGGGGTGCTATAGAACCAGAAGAGAAACAGTCTTTCATAATCAGCAGATGATTACCAGAGAAAATACCTAATTGTCTATATAGCTTTGTGAACCAGATCCCGGTAGCCATGCCCCCTTGAGCAGGATGTTGCTTCCCAAATGTTTCCATTGGCTTCAGTGTGAGTATATGTGGAGTAAAATCCTACTCAAGGTAACTAAGGGGTTTGCACTCTGCTTCTAAATGAGAGAATTGTACAATCATACTCTGTCTAAAGCTGGGTTTCAGAGGGTGCAGTGTTCCCATACTTTATAACTAGGCTCTTTTGTGGGACCTATTGCTTCAAAGTGAAAGAAAGAAAAAGAAAGTAAGAAAACAGATTTCCTCACTCTCTAATGGCCTGATGTTACAAGATGCTGATCTCCTCTGATCGTCTAAGAGTCTTCTGGGCACTGATGAGCCAGAGGTACTCAACAGTTTGCAAGAAGCATCTCTTCACAGGAATAGGTCCTTAATGAGAAGCTAGGACAAGGCATTATCTTGAATGATAAAATTGTTTTTGACAAGAATTATGAAACTATGATGGGGCAAAGATGATTTCAGAACAACTCTCGTATTTGGGTTGATTTCTCTGTATGCATGCACACACGTAGATGTAAATCTCTTTGGCAGAACGAGTCAAATAGATTTTATAGAGAACATTTTCTGTACCCTAAAATCCTTAGCCCCATCTACCAGCTGGGGGCATGCTGGGACAATGGAAAACTGTCACAGATCAGTACAGATTCTCAGTACAGCCAAAGTACTGTACTGCTTTGTGAGTTTTTACCTCTACAGTGTGGAATCTCCTAAAACTTTACCATTTTTATTCCATTAAAAAAAAGATGTTTAAAAATTTTCCATTTTGTTCAGTCTAGAACCTTATATGGATCATGACAGGGAATATGACTATATAGATCTCAGCTACATAAGTGGAGAATTGTTACCCTTATTTCAATATTTGACTTAAAGGCTTGTCTTTTACAGCCAGAAATGTGGGGGGAAAACCATTCTGGAACAGACGTAAGCTAGTATAAATCGCTGTCACTCTGCTGTCTTCATTGGAGTTGCACTGATTTACCATATGCTGATTTTGTTTCCCTGTAACACCACGTTTTTAGCTTTTTAGGCTACTCAGAAAATCAACAGCAATTAATAAGAGATGTTGATTAGAAATACTTGTGAGTGTGCTCCTTACTGAAAAAGGACATTTCTTTCAAGACGAGGGCCTCACCTGGCATCAATGCTTCCATTTGATGGAAAGATATTAGAGCAGCACTGACAAATTAAACTTTTTTTTTCCAGGCTGGTGATTAGAAAACAAATGTGGGAAAGAACAGAGCAAGTTAAATTGCCATCACATTCTGAAGTGAGCAAGGAGAAATGAAATGCATTAAGTACTCAGCCACCTGCTTCCATATCATAGACATATCACCCCTCAAATACGATCTTAAAATCAAACAAAGAGCTGATCTGAGATTTACACAATACAGTCATTGAAAGTATCATCCTTAAAGAGCACTGAAATGTTTTAAATATCTATGTGTAAGGAATGGCTCACGCCTATGTTGAAGTACTTGCATTGCCTTCAGTGCAATGTGATAAAAGTTAGGGATGTGCTTATATAAATAGCTGGCCGAGCTGGGGCCTTTGTAAGTTTGTTGATGCAGCATTTTTGCAGCTTGTGGGAATGAGCCCCCCAGGCTGGGTCAACAGACTCTGGCTAGTGGGGCTTGCAGTAACCTGATTGAAATAGCTATGTGGACAGCTCTCTGAAGTTGGAGCTTGGGCCCTGAATCTCCCCACTTCTTCCCTCAGCTTCAGAGACCATGTTTCCAGAAGGCCAGGCTGGTTTTTCCACAATTCACTGGGAAGAATCATAGAATGGCTGAGCTTCTGCCAGTGGCGTCGCTAGCACCGGGCTTACGGGGCGCGAGCCCTGAGTCCTGGTGCCCAAGCCCCAGGTCCGCTGCTAGGCTGCCCGTGGTAGCAATGCGCTTGCGGGGCTTGAGCCCCAAGTCGTGGTGCACTAAGCCTGGGGTCTCTTCCCGAGTCAACGGCACTTTTGGCTTCTGCACAAGAATCACAGGCTGCCCAGGACACACCTGCCTGAGGGTGGCACCCCAAGGACACAGTGACTCGCGCATGGCTTTGTGACGGACTGCTCATACCTGGGTTAAGCTAACGTTGGTGCCAGTCCCAGTGGAGACACCCCCGAATCGACTACGGAAGCCATGTGAGCGCCTCCTGAGAGGCACCAATTACTTTTAAAGCCCAGTGACTTCAGTGGTGTTACTTGAACACTGAATTTCAGGAGCCAAAACCAATCACCTGCCCTTGTAACAATGTCTGGGGCTCACAAACACTGACAGCCGGGCTGGTCTTAGTGTTTGGGACCCTGGGCAAAAGGCAATGCCCTGCTCGGACTTTGCTGCAGTTCTGCACCTGCCTTTAGACCATCAAAGTGACTCTGACCTGGCTACAACCTTCAGCCTTCATCCAGATGCTAGCTCTGATCCTTGCCTACTGATTCTGACCCTGGTTTAGACTCATGGCCTTTGCCCGCACCCCAGTTTCAGAACTGCCCTCTGCCCAGTCCTGACTTTACAACTGGCTTTGACCACTGCTCCAACCACTAGGCAGAACTGCCTAGAACTCAGGGCCTGATCACCATGGCCAGTTGTAATTTAGGCAGGGCTAGGAGAGGAAGTGAGTGGGGGGGCCACATGACTCCTTTTCTGCTCCGTCTGTGTCCAAGAAGAGAAAAATGACAATTTAGCGGTTCTGAAAAGTTACTCACAATATCACTGTGGAAATCCACCTTTCTTGTGTCCAAATGTTTTTCCCTATCTGCTAGCCTCGGCCTCAGCCTGACATCTGCCACCCTAGATGAATCCTTTCTGGCTCACACATCATCCTTGCAAATAAATCATCCCCACTAATTATGTCTCCACTGAGTCATGGGCAGCTTCTTTGTATTCAGATTATGTCTTCAGCTATATGTGCACAATTTCATTAGGTTTCTGTGGGGATGCTCGGGGTAAATCGAGTTGCATTTCAAAGATAACAGAGCTGGTCCACTGCCGTGGAAGGAATAATCTGATCATAGAGTCACAGTGTTTAAGGCCAAAAGGGACCAGTAGATCATCCAGTCTGTCCTCCTGTATATCACAGGCCACCACTACCTCGCACCAGCGCACTATACCCAGCAACTGAAATTAGACCAAAGTGTTACAGCTCACAGGAGACTAGACTATTATGTGCCACGGGCAGAGGGACTGAAATGCACTGGTGTCCGAGGCCTCACATGGCAGGGAAATGAGTAAATGAGAAACCTCCAGAGAACACTGGTGAACTACCCCCACCCACATGCCACAAAGGAAGGTGAATCTCCCCTCCCTTGCGTTCACAGCCGCTGTGACCTGGTGGAAATTTCCTTCCTGACACTGACAACATCATTATTTCTGGGAACGAGCAGGAAAGAACCCAGCTTGACTCATGGTGCCTTAGTGATGTTTGCAGGGTTGATGGTCAGGGGAAAAAAAGCTCCCTTGGACTTGTTACATCTGTAAAGTTGCTATGAGAGACAATCAATGCAGCTCACAATGCTAGTTTTGGAGCCACTATTACAGTATTAAGAGGAAAAAGTCAACACTGTGAGGTGTAGGGTGGGGACATACAGGGAATAGCAGATATTTCACTCTAGCAGACCCCAAACTGTGCTGTGGAGAGGAGGGGATCTAATGTGCCAGCCTTCCTTCCCCAGGCTGTGCTAGTTCAGGACACTTGTCATGTTGAATGCATCCTAGGTCATTTGGGGAGGTTTTTTCCCCCCCTTTTTGGACACATTTTCAATTGAGCTCATTGCGGTAGTTTTGTAGGGTTAATATGCTTGCCCCTTTAAAAATCTTTCACAGCACCTCAAGGTGTGGTCTAATAAACTAAGCAGTGCTAGGGCCAGTCATGACTTGGGTGGAAGAGCTGGCGTTGGCACTCCAAGAGATGCTTTTGTGTCAGTGCCAAATCAATGTCCCACTGTGGTGTTGGAAGGTGCTGTGCCATCTTTCAGTTTGTAGTGTGGAATTGAGGTCCTGTCTGTTTGCGGTAATCAAATCTCACACGGCAATTTGAGAAGGCAAAGGTGTTATCTTCCTCAACCTTAATATTCTGCTCCAAATCCACTGACGTGTTGAATTCCTCACCTGAATTGTTGTGCAGTGTTTCTGTGCACTGTTAAACAGGTGCCATCTTCCACACTAGAAGTAGCTACGAGCTCTCCTCTGCATGGATTCTCCTCTTCTGTGATTGGTGATGAGAAAATGGCTAGGGTGGAATTTCCTTCTCAGTGGCCTTTGGAAACAGAGTTTGTCCCCATTTGGTTGTATAATGGGCAGAGAAGACGATTTTATAATCCAACAGGTGTCCTCAAATTTTCTTGGATCTTGAGGCACCTGTGAAAGCCATCTCAGTCAACCCTGCCCCTTAGGCATCATCGGTGTTCTTCCGTTATCTGCCTTTGTTGACTGGTAGACCGCAATGGGCACAGCGGGGACCTGGTTTGGGGCAGAGTAGATTGGCTGGAATGGAGCATGCATGACCGCTCCCAGGCTCCACCCCTTCTACCTCCTGGTCCAGCTCCTGCCGTCAGACGCCTGAGGAGCTGAAGTGGAGGGACAGTGATTTTTGTCAAGAGAGGTAGAAGAACGGTGTGGAGCCAGCTGTCTCCTCTTTCTGCACCTCCACCAATTCTGGCTCTTGTTTGCTTGTGATGGACCAGATCTGGATCCTATTGCAGACAACAGCAAAACTCCCAGTGACCTTGGTGGGGCCAGCGTGGGCCTCATAAGAACTGCTGGGAGGGAATTACTTGAGTTTTCATGGCACTGTGGGATCATGCAGGCTAAAAGCTGCACCCTAATGTGAGAACTGATTTCTTCTTGTACACTGTTGTGGTTTGGGTCCTGCACAGCAGGCAAACATGCTTACATAGCAAATTTCAGCACAGGTGTAAGTGGATATAATTGCATTCAGCTGACTTGCACCTGAGATGAGTATGTCCCATATTTCCATACTGCATATTTACATATTACATATATTTACGTATGCCCCATATTTACAAAATAAAATCAGAGAAAATCAGTAAAAAGGTGGGCCCTTGTTTGTAAATCAGAGCTCCTTCCCACGCAGTACACAACTTGTCACATTCTTAATTGAAGGCATGAGCTTGTGCTGGGCACAGTTTCAACAGACTTAGCACAATCAGATCATAGTGAAGCTGTTGAAAGTTGACACCACCGAGACCCTGATTTTCAAAGGTACTGATCATTAACCACTTCTGTTGCAGCTGCAGGATCAGCAAATCGACAAATAAGCCTTGCAGAACCCCCCTTTTCCATCACCATCTTTTCATTCAGTGAAGCAGTCCAGTCCATTCTTATTCACGTGCAAAATATTGAAGATGTTCAAAAAAATTTATAAACGTGTCATCAAATGTAAAGATTTAATATACACAGGTAAATTAAGAATATGTTTACTATCTCATTGTACTTTCCTTTTTTTTTCTTCAGAAACTTTCATGGGGAATTTTTCGGAGGGGACAGAAGTAGTTCAGTCTGCCCATAAAAGTATGTAGCTTGCATTATGTTATTAATTTCCCTTGTTTGCTAGAATGACTTATTTTGCTATCTGATACATTAGTTATCCAATTCCTTAAACTGATTTTAAATATGTTACAATGCAAGCTCTTTTTATTACCAGTGCAGCTCTTGATTATGAATGAGTGCAGCGATACGCACAGGAGTATTTATTATTTATATAAAATATATAAGCAGAAAGAATCTTCATAAATCACAAAATGCTATTCTCCTAGGGGTCCATGACAGCCATATCTTTTTTATGGAAAACCAGAATACATTAAATAACGGAGGAAAGAGACATTTCAAAAATTATACGATTGCTGTATTTGTTCAATTCATTTGGTATGTAGCGTTTAAAATCTAAAGTCTGTCTTGGACAAATAAATCTTAAAATAAAGATTTAAGAAAAAATGTACAGGGAAAACTACTATATCCGCTTGTAGAAATAGTATATTTTATGACCTAAAGAATGTAGTAATAAACAAAGCAAGCTTCAAATGCCTGGGATTTAATCTTGTAGGGGGGACTTTCTGAAAGCTATTTTAAATAAATTTTCTTTTGCTAATCTAGATCTTGTTTTGCCTTCATATGTAAGGCATCTCACTGTGATATGACTTGCAAATGTCTGCTAGATCTCATAGGAAACAGAAACAGGCAATGTATCCAAATCAAAAAAAGAATTCCAGATGTATGTTGTAGCACCAAAAGAGCGCATCATCATATCTATTACAAAAGATTTTTACTTTGGTTGTACTGCCTTAAGGTTTAGTATACCGTTTAATTAAATGCATTTACTTTTTAAAGGAAAGTCCATTGCAAGCAATTTTGACTCGGGTGTTCTGCAACCTTTTTTTGAGGTTACTAGTGCTTTTAACCACTGTCTAAAGTGCATACGGTGTTAATTAGCATATTTAGTATTAAGTAGATTTACCATGCAGTAATCATTCTCTAATTCAGTAAGAACTATCTCTGGTGAATAGTGGACATTAATGACAGTTGCAAGAGCTTAGATATTACATAATCACTAATTACATTCTGCACAATTAGTGGAGACTCCTCCATGTGATTCACTAATGGCTGATTCCTGTCATCAGCCTGTTCTGGCTGTAAAGAAATATAAACAGTCTGCATAATCTTCTGATTGTATTAGCATGAGAAGAACATTATTAATGAAGTTTGGGGACCATGAAGGGGGTTGATGGACATGACTGACCAAAGCAAAAGAAAGCTCTATCCTTATATAGAGTTTTCCTTGATATACATGTATACTTCATTATAAAGTTCAGGGCTTCAGGTTTTCAGATGGTAAAGTTTTTTCCTGATGGAGATATTACAGTGAATTTTATTCTCTTTACACCATTCAGATGGAAGGGGGAAATAACCATATAACAACAGCATGGACATTAGAGCAATATCATGAAAGAGGAACCTTTTCAAGGTGCACTGCTGAAATTTAAGAGAAATATACTGTAAGTGGTTGCAGATTTTAAGGGTTGAAATGCATGCTGATTTAAGAAAATCTAAAGATGCAATATGAACTCTTCTGTTTAAATTTAACCTGTTGGCTACCAGAAGATTTTTGCCATTTTATTTTTTCTTAGCATAGGACAGCGTTGCCATTATAAAAAATGTTTTATGCTGTAATAGAATCTTCATCTAGGAAGATCACAGAGTATGCAACAGACTGTGATCCAAATTCAGCTCTCAGCCACATTGGTGCAACCCTCTTGAAGAGGATGAGAATGCATCCAGATAGCTGAAAGGAGAATTTAGTCCTGTGAGTATATAGTGATCATTCCACTCATCCCTGAAATACAATCATCTCTGCTGTGGGGCTGGCAGATATTGTGAACCAACTTCACAACACAAGAGTTCTCCTAGAAACAGGGAAGAATCATGTATCCTATTGAAAGTTCAGGGCAAGGGTGGCAGAAAACAATATGGGTCGGAGCCAGCTATGTCTTACTCATGTAAGTAATGCTTTCTCATGTGAGCAGCCCCATTGACATTCACGCAATTGCTTACCTAAATAATGGTTGTTCAGGTGAGTGAGGCTTGCAGAATGGGACCTTCCTTTCCATATAATTTTACATGATTATTTTTATGTATTTGATTATATCATTTATTGTATCTAAATGCCTTAGCTAGGAATCAGGAGTCCACTATGCTATGCATTATGTACATGTCATGACAAGACAGCCTCGGCCCCAAAGAGCTATTTAATTCCTTGCTGTTCACAAAATAAATGTAGTCTGTCAGTAAATATTTCATTATAAAGCACATTCTAGTATCACAAAACATATACACAAAAATTTACATGGAAGTCTTTTTATGTCTGTTTTTCTTGAGTCAGTTGTTGGCAAAATAAAACAGCATAAACAATGTTCCAGAAGAATCTTGGTGTAATAGATTATGTAGGGATTTTACTATACGTTAATTTTGCTCCTCTTTGTTCCCCATACATAAATGTAAATGGTTAGTTGTTTGGGTTTGTTTGGCTTTTTTTTTTAAATGCCTAATCACTGTGATTAAAAGAGAGCCTTTTGTTTGTAAATGCCCATATTTAATGTCTGGTCTGTCTTATGAATTAAACCTTCATTATTTATGGTTGGTTTGTTTTTCTTTCTTGTCAGTGAAATGTGACAAAGATTCAGCCAAAAGGGAAGAAAATCATTTTGGTTTATGGATTTCATTAAGAGCCCATAGTCAGTAAATACCTAGAGCTCAATTCTATTCTCAGATATGTGGTAGAAATGGGGAATAATTTCACTGAAGTTCATGGAGTTACTCTGGACTTATACAAGTCTTAATGAGATCAGAATCAGGCCCCCTTACCTTCAAAATAATCTAACTTTAAAAAAAAAGAAAAAAGAACATGTGATTTACAGGGTAATGCTTCAGCAAAAGCAATTTAACAAAAGGAAGTATAGTTGGTAATCACACTGAAGAGTCCTCTGTGAGAGAGAGGATGAACTAAATCCACTGAATATTATATGTTGTTTAGTCGCTTTTATAGTAAGTTCTATTTTTATAGATCCTGTCATTACAAACATGCCCGCCACTAAAATGTTGCCACCTCTGGCGCGGTGGTGAGGAGATAGCAGCTGTTTAACAGCACATAACAATACACAACAGTTTAGGGCAGAAGGTGAACAATGCTACGTCTAGTTGAAACTGCTAGAGGAAAGAGGAAGGAGAGGGTTGCCCAAGGTGGATATCTTTAACAGAAAGTATGTGCCATGGGAACTTCAATGACCAGTGGTGGCCAGGGCGTTGGTTTCACATCCACAGCTACATGTGTGGTCCATGACACCACTGACGAGCCATGGTTCTGTATTGACTAAAAGGACGGAGTGCCATATACTGACTTTATTTCTTCGAGCCTTCTGTTCAGTAGAAGAAAGCCCATACGTTATGTCACACAATTTTTGGTGTTTTTTTTCCCCAAGACCCACCCACCCTTTGTAACATTGAACCGAAGACCCGAAATGAAGAACTCACTCCCTAATGCATTAGGTGATTTATGAACAGCCCCAGACTTCCTCACATATTGACGAGACCTGATCCTGTTTGCTTGTGTGAGATTTAGGGGATGTACACACTGATGGTGGCAAATTTGTTCCCATCAGATCAGTCTCTCTGGATCAATCTGAATAGCACTGAAGACCCACTCAGTCATTCTGGAAGGAGATCCACATTCAGTTAAACCACCTCCTCAAAAACCACAGTGCTGTTGAGACAGTGGGCTAAAGGGAAGTCGGAAAGTCAATGTGTTTACTACTACACTTCGTAGCCTGCATACCTCCCATTGATTGCCACTGAATTTCCCGGTAAGTGTGCACTAAGCCTTAATGGGATGATGGCAGAAGGCAGTGTCACTTTTGTGATGCCCTAGCCAGCCTCTGGGCTGGTCTACCCTGGTGGCAGCAGTCGATGGGAAATATGCAAGCTACTTAACGTAACTTGTATATCTCCTGTCAACATACTTATGGTGATGTACTGTGGCGTCTTCACCGCACTGTGTCAATGAGACATGCCCTCCTGTAGATGCAGCCTTGCGCCTTGTAGGGAAGTAGACTAATTGGCTGTCTACACTGGCAATTAGTCTGGATTAAGGAAGCTTAATCTGGACTAATTTAGCCCTTGGCCACACTAAACTTTCCTTAGTTCAAACTAAGGAATGCTTAGTTCAAACTAGTTAGTTCGAACAAAGTGCGATGCAGACTCAAACTAACACTTCGTTTGAACTTAATAAGTTTGAACTAAGGCGGTTAGTTCAAACTAAAAACATGTTTTAGTTCAAACTAAGCATTAGTTTGAACTAGAACACGTTTGTTAATTTGAATTTATGAGCATGAGGTTAGTTCGAACTAACCAAAGGTTAGTTCAAACTAATGAGTTCGAACTAGCTTTGACTAGTGGAGACATTGCCATCGAGTCAACGCGAGAGCACTCTCTGATCAGTTGAGTGGGTCTACACAATCAATGCCACTGCAATGTGCCTGCCACCACTGTGGCAGCATAGACATACCCTGAGTTCACTAGGTACAGAGCCTAAATTCTGTAGGGACTTGCATAGTAAATGATTCAGGAACTGCCCAGCCTTGGCTTGGTGGTCACACTGGTGAGATCTGAGCCATCACCCAGTTGTGTATTCAGTTCTTTAGTTCATAAACAAACATATCTACATTCACTGAATACATTGGACATCTATACTTGTGACATTACTGATGCAGGAGAGGAATCGACGGGAGAAAGAGGGCAGTTCCACAAACCCACATATTGCGGTAAATGCTGACCTTCTACTTTGATATGAGGGGAAACATATTTTGAGCCTGATTCATCTCCTGTTGCAGGCCAGGGCAGTTTTGATAAGAGCATCATAGGGACTATGTCTGCCTGCCTTACAGTGGTCTGGTAACCCCGTGGGCCTGGCTTACGGGTCCGTTACCCTAACTCTATACAAGTGGGATTCCACTGAAATTGACAGTATCGCACTGGAGTGATGCAGCCATGAATGGGCCCTTATGTTTAAACCATGTTAGCATGAACTCTATGTAAACTGGATTTATGTAGCATGGTTTTGGGGCTTTCTTTAAAAAAAGCAGGAGCTAAAATAGTATTTATATGGTGGTTCCAAACTAACTAACTGATAATTATTCATCTGAATTGTGATGAGTTGTCTACCCTACCCCAGCATGGAAGGGTTTAACCCCAGGAGGGAACTATATAGGCAAGTCATATGAGCACCCTCGAGAGGCTGTGCAAACCACAACCATTCACAGAGGGGTTGCAGGGGGCAACCAATCCTGTCTCAGCCAGGCTTATAAGATCTGTGGGGTCAGTGTCAGGCACTCACAGCCTGGGCTCCAGGGGTGAGAGCTGGGTTCCTAGCAGGCAAAGACGCACTAACGCTATAGGCAGAGCAGTTGCTGTCACGACTGTGTGACCGAGAGGGGACTCCTACCTGGCTACTAGGGCTGAGTAAGGGTAAAGAAGTTGCTGGGGTCATGGGGAAATGGTCCAGCGAAATGTACTGAACATTTGTTAGGGATAGTAGGATGAGGCTGCCAACTACAGGATCCCTATGTCAGGACCTGGAGTGGTGCTTGGGCCCTGGTCTCCCCCATTCACCACTGAGGGAAGTGGCATAATGAATGGATTGCAAAGTACTGGCCTTCAGAAGGGGGAATGGACAATAACATGGTGTGATGATCAAGTCATAAAGAGGATGAGGCAGTTCCTGAGAAGGGTGCCTGGGGAATCAGAGACTGAGTGATGGGGAGCAAGCCATGGACAGGAAGGCATTTGTCCTGAGCTAATCTCAAAGCAAGTAGGAGGCAGTGCTAGTCTAGTGGTAAGCGTTGCCCCCTGAATGTGTTTTGAAAGAAGGCATGAGAATGAAACCAATCCCTGAAGACTATTAGACAAGGTGGCTGAAGTGATCTCTTTAATTGGACCAACTTCTTTTGGTGAGAGAGAGAACCGTTGGAGCTTACACAGAGCTCTTTCCTACCTGGGACTGAAGAATTTATAACAGCACGGCATCCCTGAAAACTATATCACACTCAGCCAGGACATATATGAGGTACTATTACCATAGTTAGGCCATGTGGAGAAACTGAACAGTTTCTAGTAAGAGTTGAAGTATATCGAGCCTTGGTCCTAAGTCACTTTTAATTCACATTGGAGTTCAGTGAGCTTCCAGAAAACATCCAGAGTGTCACTCGGGCACATGCTTTCTGTGGATGAAGAGGAAGTGGGATGAAAATTGACAGAGCTGGAGGTGTCTACTTGAAGGAAATGGCATGAAAATCAGCATACATGGTCTATAGATTCAATGATATGATGTAGGAAGATGATGAGACTGTAAATCTGGCTGGCCAGTCATTCCCAAAGGCACAGAAGTTCCACAGGGTTCATTGTGAAGGATAATGGTGAACTCAGGGAGAAATTTATAAGCAGAACAGACAAGACTTGGACTAAATTGGGAAGAATGTAGAGATCTGTGATAGGAGAAGGCCTATCACACTGAAAAACATGGTAGTGAGGCCTGCATTTCCGTGCAGCTACAGTGCTGGTCGCTGAGGAAGAGTCACAAGCAGATCCTGATTACAGCAGCAATGCAAATGTTGAGATGGAAGCCTGGAGTTATAAGGATGGACCAGGATATGAATGAATGAATTAGAAGCGCGAAGGTGGTACCAGTTCTGGGAAAACTAAGGGAATACAGGCTTCAGTGGCTTGAACCTGTGGAAAAAAAAAAATCAGAAGAATTCATAGGAAGCAGGGGTGTTAAACTTGGACCCAGAGGGCTGAAGGACTCAAAACAAGATTGATGGAAATCATATGAAAGGATTCACTAGTGTCAGGGTATGAGAATCTGCTTCAAGACAGACTGGGATGGAGAAAGACTCAAAGGGTGTGTTCACACGGCAGTCTTATTTCGAAACAACAGAGATTGTTTCGAAATAAATGCCACATTCACACGACGTACCGTTGTTTCGAAACAACGGGTTCCGTTGTTTTGAAACAACAGTGTTGTTTCAAAACAATTTAAACCCCATTTGGTGATGAAACAATGTTGTTTTGAAACGATTGTTTTGAAACAATCCCGTCAGAACATGTTGTTTCGAAACAACGGTGACTCGTTTTGAAATAAGTGTTGTCCAAACTTGCTATTTCACTTTGAGCTTTTTTCCTTAATTTGAATTAACATTTTCTTAATTTGAATTAACTTATTTCGAAATAAGGCGTTATTTCGATACAAGTTGTTTTGAAACAACTTGTATCAAAATAACCCCTTGTGTGTGAACGTAGCCAAAGAGCTGATTTCACACAGATAGGACTAAGGCTAGCAGAGAAAGAAATGGATTCTAATTAGCAAGGTGTTAATAAATAACTCATGGTTAAATATAAGATGGGTCACAATAATGATTTTCAGAGGTCTCAAAGTATTTTTTTTTTTTTTAAAGATCTGTTACATTTATGGTCTCTCTATCTCTGCCTACAGGAACAAATAATTAGAATTAGTTTCACAAGATGTGATAAGATTCAAAGCCAACTTATAAAAATTGAAGAGTATGTTATGTTGCGGCTGATATAGCATGACCTTCTTTTTCAGTTGTGAAAATGTGGTTCTTTAAGTGTCACAAATGAAATGCACTGATGGTCTAGGGGCCAGATCCTCAACAGTTGTAATCAGCATGGCTTCGCTAAAGACCAGCCAGAGAATCAGGCCTGACATGCATGCATGCACCCATCTATCTAATCACCATAAATATTTATATATGCATTTTAAATATATTGGAGGGGAAGAACCAAATGGTACAAATAAAGCATCATGTAACAGGTGGAGCTGGCTTGCTGTATGGTACTGTTTAAAAAACCACACTTTTACTGCTTCTAACATACACAGGTATCTTTCACTGTGCTTCCCTGGCTCATAATTTGACTGTTTTTTCTCTTTCTCCTTCTGAATGATTTTTAGAGATTTTTTTTGACTCTTCCAAAACCAATGCTATCTTCTTGGGCGTGGATTAAAATGTCGACCTTGGTACGGGAACAAAATTTACATAAGTGCTGCTTGTGAAAACAGAAACTATTCCTTGCATTATCACCAGAACATTTAAATCTTAATGACTGGCATTGTTGTCTAGAAGATGGTGTTTTTCCTGCTGAGAAACTGCATTAGATTCAAGAAACAGAGCTCATTTCCATTCACTCAGCAGTCTCTCTAGAAATGACATGCAGTGCTTGAAACTGTTTATTTCCAAATTCAGGCCTCCTCCGCATCAGTCATCAGCTTCAATTACCAGGTTTCCCGAGCCAAGCCATCAGGCAGTCTGACACCAGGGTCCAACCTAATTCCCACCTTCTCCAAAGTCAAGAGCATAATGTGCGGATGAAAAGGTGGAAAATAGCCTGGACTTCATTAGCATGCAGAGCTTGGTTGTTCATTTGCTTGCTGAGAATGAAAGTTCTGACACTCGGCGCTTTCTGCGATATGAGAAAAGTCCTCTTCAGAGTATATGATGTCCTTACTAGCAAGGAAAGGTCATCAAAAAGGCAGGCGCTGACCTTGCTCCCTGCTCTTCATGACTAGTTTATTGATTCCAGGAACACCTCATTACATGCTGGATCAACATATTCTTGCCATGTTCAGTGACTGAATTGTTTACAAGTGTCTTTATCACCAGCAAAAGCCTTCCAGATGATGCATGACTACACTCATTTGGATGTGACCTGCCAATTATGTGTTATCTGATACGTTGCTGTGTGTCTTGATCCCTGACCAGGTCTGCTGCCCTGCATCAACACTGCCCCATTTACTACTTCTTTCTAACCGCTCTTTGGGAAAGTATCCATTAGCCTGTCAGTGTGTAAATTTTTTTTTTTTACCTCCGCTACAGGAAATCTGAACATTATTGCTCTGTCATTTGCTATGCATGAGGTTCATAATCAGTTGAGTGAAGAATTATTTTTTTTTATGGCATTGCATGATAACCTACACAATTTGCAGTCAGTACGCGCGGCGAGAGAGTAATGGGACTTGTTACAGAGCTGCATACAGGCCCTACGAGAGAGACCTGTCATATTTTATTCAGTCACAGCCACTGCGAGACCAGGGATTTATTCACAGGGGAGAAGCTAGAGAGTGTTTACCCCTTTCTCCAACTTCCCTCGTTCCTACCTCAAAAGGCTCAATAACTCTTACCCCTTCTACATATGAATGTATTTCTCCCCTTTTCTCTGGATCATGTCTAAACAGACTGCAATATGTTATTTACTTGCTCTGTAGCTTTGAGGGTTGTATGTCGGTTACCCAGGCAGGCAGGCATGCCTGTAGGAGTCTCACAAATCAGTCAGTGTGCATGATGATTATTTTAATCTCTCATTACAGGCACTTCTATAGCTCAATAAAAGAGAGAGAGGAATAGCAATTTGATTCAAAAGTCAGTAAAGAGAGCATTCCTTCCACAATGCAACACAGAGAAGACTTTGACATGCATGCGTGTGCACAGAGCTTAGTCTATTTGTTTTTCATTACCTTTAATGATGATGATCAACAATATTTGATCACGCTATTGACAAGTCTGCAAATGGCATTTGTTACCAGCAATGTTGCTCACAGAGCTTTTAATTACCTTGTTAAGCTGTTTGTGCAAACTCTTTGCATTCAGTTTTAGACAAAAGAGGCGCTTTTGCTATTTGCATTTCTCCCTGTGATCCATGATTAAGCACTACAAAAGTGAGCTCAAATCACTGAGTTCTAGTTGGATAAGAGGCAAAGGACAACTTTCTTTCGGATGCTATTTAAGGGATAACATTCATGCCATTAGAGTGTGTGTATGAATCTGTTGTTTATTATTATAAACACACGCTAGTGGAAATCTTAGCAGCTTTCTTATTTCACTGTCCATCTTTGTGGAATTTACTGTCTCCAAATCCAGGTCTGGAGGTCTTCTTCAGAGACCTGGGCTTTGAGCAAAGATATAGGCGTTTAAGTATTTTGCATGCTATCATCCTAAAGAGACAGCGTTGGAACTAACAGAGGCCTCAATTCAGGAAAGCACTTACCAGTAGTCATGAATCAGGCCCATGGAAATCATCGTTTGATTTTTACTGGGCACCAAATGAATATGAACAGTGTGATGATGTTTACTTGCAGCATATTATTCAGTCTCCAGTTGTCTCTGTGTTCTGTAAATATTTTGATCATAACGTCCTTGGTGAGCAAGAAAGACAAAGCTGCAACTGAAGCTATGTGGAAGAACAAAAGACCCTGTCCTGCAGCTCAAAACAATCACTATAGAAATTGTCTTCTCTAAATAAACCGGGATCTGGGTCAGTATAGGGACTCTGGGCATTCCTGCTGAGTGGCTGAGCTACCTATCCTGGGACAGATTAGCTGGTGCATAAGAGCAGGAGAAGGACCCTGCATGCTCTGTGGTTTGGAGCAGTGGACTGTAAATAAGTTCAATCTCTCTCATGGAGTGGCACGGTCTCCAGTCGTGGTCTTGTTCCCAACCCTTGCTGGGGCTGAAATCATGACCACTCTCAGGCTTCAGGCCACTGCTTTACATTTGCAGAAATACGAAAGGGTGTGGGACTCGGATAACTAGAGGTAGAAGTAGATTCTTTCCTCACATGTATTTGTGAGGTGGTCTGGTGAAGAACAGGGGGCTTTCTCTTTTCTGCTCAAATTGCCATAAAGAGACAATACCCATGTCTTCTCTCCCTGGAGGGACTTTGTTTCAGAGGTCTCAACCAGGCCATGTGGTTCATGAAGCTTCTCCCTGGTTCAGTATCAGCAGGATGCTGAAGATGTCTCTTGCCATTGCCTCCTGGCTGTGTTGGCAGGCAATCTGAGTGCAGCCTCAGATGCTTCTCTTTGGAAGAAGCAGATATGATGCAGCCATGAAAACATTATCCAGCCACTTCCAAGGAGGCCTTTTGCCTCAGGACCAACTTCAGCTTCAGCAACAGGCTGCACCCTGAGAGCCACAGGTCATGGAGGTTTTGATCTGCAATTAAATCTCCAGGCTGGAATAGCTCACCTTTCGAGCCACATCTAAAAGAAGAAAGGGCCCGCTGGTGCCTCTTTCCAGGTCTTCCCATTTTGAAATGCAGCCCCAGCACTGGGGAGCTCCCTGCCGATAGCTCGCTCTTCCATGAACTCGGTGATAGTAATTTGCGTGTCTCCCACACCTTCCATTCAAAGAGCTGCAATTATTAGTTAAACTTAACGATGCTGCTGTGGGCTGGGTAAGTATTACCGCTAGAACTCTTTTTACTGATGGTGAAACTGAGGGATGTAGAAATTAAATGAGTTTTCCCATGTTTGTAGATTCAGAGAGTGGCAGATCTGGGGATAGAATTCAGGCTCTGAGTCTAAATTTCCAGCCTACCTCCCAGAATCCAGGCTCCCAGTTCCCTCAAGCACTGCCGGGGACCTAGAACTGTGAGATGGACTCACCACCATATTAATGTGTTAAGAGAAATAGTTGAGTCCATCTGTGGCGAACCAGGCTGAAGGTCATTGGGAATGATGCTTTGAAGAAGAGTAGGGTGGGAATCATCCAGTGTGATCTTCTATCACTGTAAAAAGAAAAAAGAGGAGTGTAGAGTTACAGTTTCCTCTCGCGAATCATGATAAATCTTTGCACAAGCAGGGTTTCTGCAAGCCAACAATCACCAAAGCAACTTCTGCTACACTAAAGCTCCAACTGAGGAGATACTAAAAGACCTTACCTCAGCTCATGCTATAGATAAATATCACATCAGAAATCATGTTTTCCTCAGTCACAAATCTATTTTGGGACTGCTAACAATATTTCCAATGAAGCATAATAACCATCAGTGGAGAGCACACAATCAAAACAAAGAGGGTGGCCGCACAATGCAGATAAACAACGTTAAGAAGTACAAGTGGGCACAAGCTGTACAAGTTGGATCGAGATCTGGATTTCAAAAGGCACCTCCTCCCTGAAGTTTAAATTTTCTTTCCATGCCTTATAGCAGGGGTCAGCAATCCCTAGCATGTGTGCTGAAACTGGCACATGCGCCTATCCCCACCAGCACAGGGTGCAATGGTTGCTCCACCACTGCCCCCCCAGCAGGGCCTGGGGCACAAGAACTGCACACGGGCACCACAGCTCCTACGGCCTACTGGCCATGCTTCCTAGAAGAGGGACGGCTCCTGTGCCCTGCTAGCCCTGATCCCCCGTCATGTGCACTGCTCCTGTCCCCTGCTGGCTTCCCCTCCCCACCCCTAGGAGGGGACCAGAGCTGCTCCCGGCACCCGCTGAGGGTGTGGCAGGCGAAGCTGGCATGTGGGCTGGCAAAGGTTGCTGACCCCTGCCTTATAGCGAGAGGAACAGACAAAATTCAAATCCAGTTCCCTCCTGCTAACTATGTTTAGCTCTATGGTTTAAGTTAAGGGTTGTCTGTGAAAGGGAAGGAAGACTGGATTCCTTAAAGCAACCTCCTCGGCTTCCAAAGAAGCTTCCTTTTTAAATAGGGGTTTCATACGATTATTTTTCTGAATAATCTGAATAATAATAATTTATACGATTATTTTTCTGAATTTCTCAGGATAAAATTCTGAGATCTGAATATACTCAGATTTAGATTATCAAAATTATTTGTCTGAATTTTTAAAATGGATCCTGCCCAAATGAAGGGATGAACTAAAGCCTAGCTCTGAATAGGTTGGGATTTTGTGGACATTCAAAGTCTAGAAGCTTGAGATCCTAGTGTAACCTTCCACTTTTATGCTCATGGGATTCCACTGAAATCATGCTCACACGACTGATAGGTTTGTTAGTCTTCTAAGTGCCACCAGACTCCTTGCTTGCTTCACTGACATCATCGTTACAGCAGCCTAATGATGCATCCCAGCGGATTAACCGGCCACACAATCTTTTGCTCTTAATGCAAAACCCTGCACTATTTCAGCTGGCAGAGACTCCTCCCAATAGCAGGTTCAGCAACCTGTTTGTGGCCTTGCCACCAGCAGAGGTGAACCGAGTGCCACACCAAGGGGGCGTGGATAACATTGTCATTTAACTGGAATGGTACATTCTCGTCTCTGGATGCCGTTACTCCAGGATTCTTATTCACTCTGTAAATTTTCTCTTTGAAAGGGAGAGAGAAATTAACTAATCTTCATGACAGCAAATATGGAACTCACATAACTATGGAGGAGAGAATTAACCTTTCCTTTAACCTGAACAGTCTCATAATCTGTTTAAAATCAACTTTTTATTAATTTTGGAGTGATTTTTAATGTGCATGAAAGTGGGTAGCCAATATCTGTGCCTGTAGTTTGATGTCGTTCAGAAAGGCACTGTGCAGTATTTCAGGATTTTTCAAGGGCTTTTCAGTTTTGAATTGCAAAAGCCCAGAGAATCTGCTTCTAATTTTAGGCCCCGTACTCAATTTTAAGCATGTTCATAAGTCCTATGGGACTCAAAAGGATTACTCCAGTGCTTAAAGTTAGGCATGTGCTTAGGTGCCTTGCTGAGGTCTTCAACGTGTGCTGACTTGGTTTTGAAAATGGGACAGAGGAAGGCATCTTGCGTTGAACACTTACCGCAAATACTCAAACTAGTGGCAGGGCATATTGCCTAGTCAGTGCTTTACATTTTGAAAATACTTTGATATTAACTGATCATTCAACAGCTGGAGTTAATAATTTGTTTTAGCTAAGCCAAGATTGCAGTTTCATTATCTAGGTTGAGCTCCATCTTAAGCTGGTCAGTAAATTAATGGGCCTATGAGTGAGGCTAGTGCAGTAGGATTCACGGTCAATTGGCCAATGGCTAAGGCCTCAAACTCATTGAAGCAAGTGTAACAGCATCCAGAGGCAAACATTACAGATAGCAAAGCATGAGCATTTTAGCATCTTATACGTGTGGTGGTGGGACCATTGTAACGTTTTCCAGCCTCTTCAAGCATCTGACAAAGTGGGATTTTCTCCCACGAAAGCTCATGCGATAAGTAAAAGTGTTAGTCTTGAAAAGTGCCACCTGACTCCTTGTCTGTTTTGCTGAACTAGAGTAACCCAGCTGCCCCTCTGGAACTTAGCCTTTTTTTTTGTTACCCAGCTATTGTGCTGAAAAACATACACAGAAATGTCAAGAAGAGAAATTTAAAGCAAACCAATCATACGTCAGGAAGCAAGGATAACGTGCACAGGAGTAAGAAATATCAAAGCACAGGTCCTGGAACAAAATAAATTATTGTTTAAAATGAAGCTATTTAACCATCTATGTAAAACATGACCTTTTAAAAAGAAATGTTTTAACACTTTGGTAAAGCTGCTCACAACACCAAAGTCCATATCAAGGGAAAGAAAATATAAAACCAGAACCAGACCCATAAATGATGATGAAGACATACACCCTCATTACAGCTTGGGAGGCCCAGTAATGCAAATTGCTGTAAAAGATTTAAAAAAAAAAGACAAATAGTATTAATATGTTAAGAAAATGTTAAATGCCTTAGAAGTGAATGTGACTAGCATGAGCTCTATTGTGATTAGAACTGAATAATATACAAAGAATAATTTATTCCATGAATGTAGCCTCTTTTGAATGCTCATAGGCTATCTGTGAGCTGACTACAATTTTTTCAAATGTCTCAATTGTGTGGATTTATTGGGGGAGAGAGGGAGGGTTAGGAGAGAAAGCTGTTTTATTCTATGACTTGGGTAGTTATACCAGTACTCCATAATATGGAT
Organism: Podocnemis expansa; assembly: GCA_007922195.1. Taxonomy (NCBI): domain Eukaryota; kingdom Metazoa; phylum Chordata; order Testudines; family Podocnemididae; genus Podocnemis; species Podocnemis expansa. The sequence continues at coordinate 1,101,575 of ML682039.1, forward strand.
ATGAAATCTAACCTGTGCTGGATTTTTTTTTCAGCCACATGTTATTGTTTCTATTTCCTGATTGGATGAGAGTAGCTTTTATAATCAAGACAAGGGCTTGATGGAGCCATTGGGGGTTGATTCTGTCAGAGAAAGGGAAGGGAGGGGACCAGAAAGAGGAACCAAATAAACAGGAGGAGTGAATTCTACAAAATGTTACGGTTTTCCTTTTCTTGGGCAAAACGGCCTTGCCAAAATTCTCATTAGTAGGAAGACTAGGCAACTAAGATTTACTAACTGCATTTGGAGTTTTAAATTTAATTTTCTCTCATCGCATTTGAACAAAGTAATTGCATGGATAGTCAGCACCAGTCACAAAAGGCCAAGTCAGTAAGTTGTTTGGCAAGTGTCTCGGGGCTGAGGGAGCTAGGCAAAAGATTTTGGGAACTCAGTGGTCAGGTGGTGGTGTGTTCTTTATAAAAATGTAATGCTTCTAGCACAACAAAAGTACTCGAGCATGTGAAGTTAAAATTTGCTTTCCATGAGTTGTCACAGGAGAAGACTCAATTTCTATAACGTTTTCAGGGAGCCAACACGAACTGGGAAGAGGGAAAGTATAACATCCGACCTAAATGGAGCATATTTAAACTCCAATAAATTGGCATGGATGGATGAATTGGTTTTATTTTTTGTGGTAATTGTATCCGTCCAGCTGTGGTAGCCATACTTCCCTAATTTAACTACTTCTTGTCTGACACTATGATCCTTTAATACAGCCCTGGGACATATTGTGTTATCTTCCTTGTAAAGTTACTTTTTGACCTCTATCGGCTATACTACCATGCTCTCCTTAAAGTGCAAGGTTGTAGAGCTCTCCTGCTTCATATTCAAGACTACAGAAACCAGGGGCTTAGTTTTCACTGTATTCAAGTACTCGGACTGTCAATGCCGTATTAAATGGAAAAAGGAATAGTTCTGTACATCCCATTTAGATACATCAATCCAACAGACAGAATATTAAAATACAAAACCAGCACAACCAGCCTCTTGTGAAGTCATCTGCTTTCTTTAAAAGGGCAACTTTATTCTGGGAAAGATCCTGCCAAGTTCTGAGCACTTTCTGTAAGCAGGGGGCCCCCATTACTGAAAATGAAAGTTGCACATTGCAATACATTGAAACAATTTAGCACTTCCATTCACCTTCATTACATGCACAGTTTCACTATAGCTGACTACTCTGTGAGTGGGTTCCCAATTTCTATGTAAATCTTTCCCTCTATACATATACCCACCTCGACCCTATTGCCTTTATTAACTTGTATTACACTAGCTGCTAAAACTACAGCACAGGCATCAGAGGAAAACAGTAACGATTCTTCACACCTGGCTAAGATGATCTGCTCATGGCCAATTTCCAGTCACACAAGAGAAGTGGGGAACATTTGGGTACCACTGTGATGGTTGTTGATTATATATGTGCATTTTCAAAGTAAATCAACACCCAAGTTACCTATTGTAATAATGGATTGATCATCAGTATTTACTCAAAGATATTTTAAGGTGGAATACTGGGGAGGTAAAATGTGGTTTTCAGGAGTCCAGGTGTTCAAAGGGGGTGCCTAGATTGTGATTTTTGCATCCATATTAAGGCACCTGAATGTGATGCTGGGCTTTCAAAAGTGTTAAACACTCAGCAGTTCCCACTGACATCAAAGGGCATTCAGCACTTTTTAAAGCCAGGCCAATTATTTAGATACAGAAACCTGGTTTTAGTCACCTGGGAGACAGAGAACCTTGTCCAAGATTTCCCTTGGAAATATATCTATCTCCCCATTTATGCTCTGGTAAAGGAAATAGCCAGGGGATAAGGGGATTGCTAATCAAAGTCCTGCGGAGGTATAGTGGGCCCCTTGTATAGAGCTGAATCTAGTGAGAACTATTAATTTCTCATCTCTATGGGCACAGCCATTAACTATAAAACTGTAAATAGATACAGCAAAGATGAAAATCTCAAGCCTAAGATGTGTTCCACCTCCTCCAAGTCTTCCAGTGGGGTCCCTCAACTCATCTAGACATTTACCTAAAGCAAACAAGGGAGTCTTGCCATAAATAAATTTGTTAGTCTTTAAAAGTACCACAGGACTCCTTGTTTGTTGGGCTCAACTAGACTAAGAGGGCTTCCTCTCTGGAACCTGCTAACAAGCAAGATATTTACCTAGTTTTACACCAGGTTACATGAAAAGCACTAGCGAAGTCAGTACAAACTAAAATTTCATACAAGGACTCATTTATAGGGCTCCATATAGGGTCCACTGATAGGTAAGTACAGTATTTGCACTTTAATATTAATTATACAGTAAAAATAAGATGGTGAGCAGTTTTTCAGTACTCCTGGGCTGGACACTTGGTATTTTTATGCCTGATTTTTGTGTGCACATAGTTTTAAGTGAGGTGAAACCTGGGGTCTGCAAGACAAATCAGATTCCTGAGAGGGGAATGATAGTCTCAAACTGAATCTTCATGCACTAAATAAATTTGTTAATCTTTAAGTGCCACCGGACTCCTTGCTTCTTTTACTAAAAAGAATGTTTCTTCCTTTATCTAAATAATTCTTAGTTCTGTCACTGATTTAGATAAAGACAAACTAAATGCCAAGCAGATCAGCTCTCAAAACCCTATTTTAAAAATGCTTGGAGGTGGTTAAAAGTGTGTCCTCTATATGCACTGATCATGATGAAAGTATTTTCATGGGTTGTGGTTCTTCATTTATCTAGTGTCTTCAAGTCGGTTTCCTCCAGCCACACATCCATGTCCATGTGTGCACAGACAAAAATCATCTGAAATTTGCGAGGGGGGGAGCTTTTCTTAATTACTGGTAATTACTTATTTTACATATTGTTCTCGATGGGTTTTTTTTTTTTTAATGAAAGGAGCTGATTTTATTTACCAGATGAGAGGAAAACTGGCTGGCCGGACACCTAAATCACCAGAAGCAGGAAAGGCGCTCAGACCACACGTAGGAGACCTTGCCAACCGTTTCAAAACTGAATAGTCATTGTGTTGGTAGATAATTCAGAAACTATTTGTATGAGCTGTTTATCAAATTATTAACTGCACAGATGTTGTTTGGGTGAAGAGCAGCTGAACCTTCTCGCTGCCAGCCGTGGAGACAAAGGTCTGCGGGAACAATTGGAGATGTGCGTGGAATATTAAATTAATTTACTGCTCTTAATTCTTATGCAAATCGTGACCTCTGATAGAGCCTATCAATTACCCTGCATCCAGGGAAAAGAAAGAGGAACAGTTTCTTTCTTTCTTTCTTTCAAAAAATAAATCAGCCGGGAAGGGAAATATTTGGAATAAAGCCGTGGAGGTAGGAGAAGCGAGGAGCTGGGGTTATTTAATTGAGTCTCCAACTTGCAGTGATGTCCCTCGGGAATAAAGCCACGTTTTTTGAAGGGGGGGGGGGGAGCCAGGGCAAGAGGAGGCTGAAATAGCTGCACATCTGTGGCTCACGTCGGTTTCCAAAGCTAAAATGGAAACGGGCTGCAGGGCCCAGGCTCCGGGTGTGGTGGCTGCTTTAGCCCCAGCCCCGGGCCAGGCTCCGTTTCCACGAGCTCCTTTGCCGAGCCGCTTGATCCGGTGCGAGGCTTTTGTTCGGCTAGATTCGGTGCCAGGAGAAGGATCCGACGCCGTCTAAACGTGGCTGATCCTCTCCCTGCTCCCCAAGCCCGCTGCCGGTTCTTGCAGAAGAAATCAATCCTCTTGAACCGGCCCGTGTAAACGAGCCTTTTGGACCGGGCAGACAAGACCCCTTGGCTTGGGGCGTTTTGTTTTTAAAGGCTTTGCCTGGAGGGTTGGGGCTGGTCGGCCCCACGGAGCGGGTCTTTGATCCCCTTTCTCCTGGGGGTCCATAAATGGGGGGGCACAACGGGCCCGGCCGACCTTGGCAGTGAACTGATGTTTGCCGCCCGCCCAAAGCCAGACAACAATATCAATTAATCCTGCGGGCTGCAAACAAGGAGATTTAGTCCCCTACAAATAGCCTCACAGAGAGAGGCTGAATGGCTGCGATTAGCATGAGAAAAGCGGAGCAAAACTCCGCAGTTCAACAGCTAAAGAGCAATTGGATGGGGCTGGAGGGGGAAATTACTTCATTAGCCTCTGCCGGAGAGCAGCTCAGCCCTGCATCTGCCCCAGTGTGGATGGGGCTGTATTTGGATCTCGCCCTCCTTTACCTCCGGGGACTAGAAGATGCTTTTTGTATAAAATCAAGCAAAAAGCAGCTCTTATAGTTAGCCCAAAAACTGCTCTGGTCTTCTTAGCTACCCCACACCGCTTTTTTTGGGGGGGGTCCCCTGTCTGTTCAGAGGTGTCAGCCGGCAGGTGCGGCACCTGTTACCATCCAGCATCCCCGGCCAGAGGAAATTGTCGGGAAAGGGGAGCCGGGCTCAGCCCCTGCTATGTGTGTGTGGACGGAGGCTCAACCCAGCCTGGCAGTGTGGACGGTTTCAGGGCTGCAACCCGGCTGGCAAACACCCTGATGTGTTCTTGAATGATGCCCAAAAAACACAGGGGACTCCCCATTGCATTGACTCCCTGCCCAGACAGATCTTTGGTTTGCAGCCTAAAGAAAACGTCGCTTTTCCTTCCGAAACAGCCAGGTTGGCCGCAGCCAATTTGGCTCTGGGATGGGTTGTGTGTAAACGCCAGGGGTCGGGGGGAAAGGTGTCTGCTCCCGGGAAATCTCAGGGCTAAAGCATCCACCAAGGAGCTGGGTGTTGGCGAAGCGGAGCAGGGCAGCCTGTGCGGTTCATTCGGAGTCACTCCTGTTTTGACGAGCCGCTCGCTTCCCCTATTTAAAAAGGACTTCGAAGTTACTGGACGTATTTGGGGGTGCCCCTGCCTTTCTGATTGTGCGAAAGATGGGCTTCGGCAGAGGCTCTGAATATCTCAGTGTTCACCCTGAAAAAAAAATATCCTGCCCTTCATAAAAAAGTCCCTCCCAAGCGTTTACACAGCCAACTCTTCCTCTCCCCATTGTCCCAGCCTAGAGGGTAAATCGCTTCGGATTGTTACCCACCCCAAACTAAATAGCCCCGCACCTTTCTGAGTTCAGACCCAGTTGGTAAATCTATTCACGGAAGGTTTTAATCTCAGAGTCTTCAGGTAGGTTTTATCGTAGTATTTTTTCATTCCTGCAAATGAAGTGAGTCGCCTACACTTTAAACATGGCCTGTCCCCTCTTCCCTGGAAGTATTTATTTCTGTAAAGCTGAGCCAGTCCTAACTTTGGGCTACAAAACCACACGGGGCCGGATCCAAACCCATGGTAGTGAGTGGGGAAAGTCCTGGGGGTTTCACGATCCAAAGGGGCAACCCTGTTAGCCTAGCTCACCAAAACTAAACGAGGAGTCTTGGTTTCTCTCTTGATTTCGGTGGATTTGGGAGCAGGGTGGGGAACAGAGATTTTTGCTTGAACTAGGATGTCAGGATCGGGGCCTTCAGTGACTCTGAAGATTCATTGTCAGACCTCTCCATTTTTGAGCGTTTTTCTCGGGTGTTTTACTGCCCCCACTTTCACACAAAGGAAAATGGGATCAGGGAGAATCAAAATGGGAGCAGCTCAGGGTTTTAGCCGGGGTGTGAATAAAGGAGGGGTAAAAATCCCCTCTCCTCTCTAAAGCCGCTACCTGGGCCGCCTTACCCAGGCTCCTAAACTCCCGTGAAATGTTTGGCACTTCCCCCTCCACCCACAGCACCTACAGGTACTTTCAATTATCCACCAAATCTAATTAGTAAAACGGGGTTGACATTAAGACAAATTTAACGGAGCCTGTGATAGCCAGATTAGCAGAACGGCCACTGGTCGCCTTGAAAGCCCATTATTCCGTGGCTCTGCAAGACAGGGTAAAAAAAAAAAAAAAAAAGTCTTGCTTTTGGGGAAAAAAAACCTCTAGGAAAATCTCGCACATCAGGCTTAGCAGTTCAAGTACCAATTAACAAATTCAGCGCATTGCTGGGCGCTGCTGATCTCCCGCTAAAATGCCAGGACCGGCTGCCGGGCTGCGGGAACTTCGCGCCTCTCCTCTCCCAAGATTTCGCCCTTGGAAAAGAGACAGAAAAAAGGAGACGAGCGGGTGAGACGGAGAGGGACCAGCTCCCTTCACTACGGATCCCGGGGCTCCGGATTCAAACGCAACCAGGCGATGAAACAAAACGCAGCCCCCGCCCGTTTGAAGGAAACCCAGTAGGAGCTGGAAGGAATCCGGGGTACGTGTTAATCCGAATCGAAGTCCCTAGAATCAGGATTTGGGGGGGAGGAAGAGGGGAGATAGGGCCCGGGGGGGGGGGATATTATCTTGCCTAGCAAGCGCTGGTCCTTGGGGCAAAGCCGGGTCGGTGATTTCCAGCCCCGCCGGGCTTGGAGTGAAATTCACCAGGGCTTGTAAATTTCAGCTGGCGCCGGGGTGCGAACCCGCAGCCGTTTCTCCACCTTTGCTGCTAAAGGCCTGCGGACAGGTTGGTGCTTTCCCCCTTCGTCCCTCTGTTGTTGGGTTTTTTTTTTTTTGTTTTTTTTTGTTAAAGTTATGCTCAGGTCACCCCAGGCTGGGGGGAGCTGGGAGAGCAGCGAGGCAATTTATTCCAATGGGTGGTTTTTAAGAAGCTGGCAATTTGAGACGGCTGGGTGTTATTTAGTGCGGTATGAAATCAAATGATCCTATTTCTCAAATAACAGTGGCTGTGAGGAGAAGTGAATACGCTGAAAGGGTAATTGTCTCCTGATGATGTTCCCATTATACCCCATCTTGGCCTAAATGGCAAGCAGGGGATGGGCTGAAAGCAAAAGGGTGAAATCAACCAAAAAAAAGCCACCTTTCTGAATTTGAGCCAGTTAAATGGATTCCTGCATTCTGTAACTTGCAGGCTTCTGGTGACAAACCCCGCTGAATCTGTTTAACTAAAAGAAACCCACCGCTTTGGCTGGGAAAGGAGGAAGGATCCCCAAACTTTCACCCTGGCTCCTGGGAAGTTCTCAGACTTTGGAAAGTTGGTCTGAACTTTCCCAGGGTACCAGGCGAGGGAGCAATCACGGGTCTGTTGATAACCTGGCCAAACCAAGCTCTAAGGGCAATGTAACCGTAGAGAAAATGACACTTTTCTGCTTTGCAGGAGCAGGCTGGATACCTGCGACTTGCTAAATCAGGCGCATCGTGTGGCTTAGACGCGCAGTTTCTTTCTGTCGGCTGCGGTGTCTGGGTCCCTGTCTGTCTCTCACACAGACACTAAAGAAATATCAGGTCACACAAAACATAGCAAACTTGTTCCCTCTCTAGACAGCCGTGGGCAGGCCGGCTCTCACGCCCACACATCTGCACCGTTTGTTACATTAAGGCGTTTTTGTCTCTCCCGAGCTATTATCTGAGCATTGTGCCCGCCACAAAGGAAATTACATTTAGCCCGGATCGCAGCTAATCTCTCTGAAGGCTGTGTATTGTGAGAAGTGACACAATTCACCTTTAAGGCAGTACCTTGCGTTTCAAACCTGGTTGCTAAACAGGATCCGAGCTAGAGTCAAGGTAAGGGGAGAGCCGGCGGTGTGTGCAGAGCCTGCTGCTGGGCAATGCCTATTGTGGGAAATCCCCGGCCATTTAAAACAAACAAACAAAAAAAAGGTGTGTGACCATTTTTCTTCAGAGGGATCATTCCCGGGAAATGGTCTGTCGAGTGACTTGAACTATTCTGGGGCCATCTTCTGCATCTTTGACTGGAAAACGCAGAAATTAATTAGCTGACTTGCCGCGGCTAGAGAAATCAAGGCATCGCTCCCCGTTGACTTTCCTAATGCCTCTTTGGGCAGGTAGATGGAAAGTTGTTTCTTTTGGGTTTTGCCTGAGCTTTCCCCCTTTCCTCTTATTTTTTCTCCTATTTCTAGAAAACCACTTACTCCTTCTTCAAAGAGAAAGGGACGGTTCTCTTTATTTGAAAGCTGAAGATTAGTTGCACGGAAATCTAGGTATAAAATCGGTTTTGGTTTTTTTTTTTTTGTAACCTTGCCTGGTTATTTTCCCTCTACAACTTTAGATGTCTGCCCCAGGAGGAAGAGGTGACCGATTTTTCATTATTTTCTCCCCACCCCGCGGCTTTAGCACTAAATTTTAGGGGCAGCGTGGTGACTTTACACGTGTTTTCACATGTACCAATGAAGCCGGATTTTCCTCAAGCCCGCCTTCCCCTGCTCTTAGCAGCCAAAACTTGCTTAGCTCCCAAGTTTGAGACACAAACCGGCCGCGAAGGAGACCCCCGCATTTGGGGTTATTTGTAGGCGGGGTGAGGGTCGCTCACTTTCCTCAACAGCACTTGAAAAGCAGCCGGGATTCAGCCAAGGAGATGCTTTATCTGGAGATGGTGCCTGTTTGCTGGACCGTTTCTGTCCATTGAAAATTAATTTCTTAAATGCAATGATTTTTTGCATGGGGGTAAACCTTGCTGGCCGTCTTCATTAGGGAGCATCTCCTAATGTCCCTCCCCGACTGCCTTTCTGAGATGCTAAAATTGCTAGATTAAAATCAGCAACTGGAAACGACCCTAAAGACAGAAATACGGTTACACAGACACTGCAAGGAAAACAAAGAAAAGCCCGGACCTACCTTCGTGCACTCACACCTGAATAGCTACCGTGCGGCTGAGGATATTTTAATAGGAGATGAGATGTTTGCAGCTTTCTGAATATCTGACATAAATTTCTTCAAGAAAAGAGGCGGGTGTATCAGAGAATTTACTGACACACACACACCCCCTTACAGAAAAGGAGCGACATCAAATGATTAAATGGCTAGGTTGCATTTTTTTAGCAATCACCATTACAACAGAGAGGATTAAAACGCTGGTGTCTCCTAGGCTTTCTTACTCGCTGAGAAGTAACAGCGGTGCAAAACCAGGGTTTGCTACAATGGGACAAAGAATTTGATAAAGACATTTTCTCCCCACCCCTCATGTTGTTGCTTTTCCTTTTTAGACATTTAAATCTTTAGGGAGCAGCTCTTTTTTAATTTGGTGGTGGCAGAGGAGGGTGCTGGAGCAAGAGGACAAGCCCTTGCAAATTGTGAAATTCCTCAAACCAACCTTTAGCCTTGAAACATGAAGCTGATAGGTGAAATTCTGCCTAAGTTACAGAGATCTCATCTGGACTGTACAGAAGTGGAACTGATTTTTTTTTTTGTTTGTTTCATGCACTGCAATCCAGTCTTACTCTGCCAGCACAGTCATTTGCAGAGGGATTTATGCAAAGAACAGTATCAGTTGGTAAAATAAAACAGAAGAAACCTGATTGCTGCCTAAAAGATCAGCACTGACTTTCAGGTCCAATTTGAAAATTTCAAGAGGCACAAAATTTCTTAAGGCAAGAGGCCACAATCCAGCTGTTTGTTTGCAATGGCACTAAATTCCCAGGCAGCCATTTAAATCTGAAATTTCTCCTTCAGTTCCCCCATTTGTAGTCCCTACAGTGACCTAGAAGGCTCCCTGTATCTGAAGTTTTGCTAAGGCCACAGTCAAGGGATTTCATTGATGAGGTCATCCCAGAATGACCTCATGGAAACCACAAACCTTGTCAACCTCCAGTGCCAAAAAGCCTTGCTGCGTTGAGTCCGGCAGCCAGAGATTTTAGTTGCACTGTGAGTCTGGCCAGCTGGCTCCACAGAAGAGATTTCCATATTTTTCATCTAGTTATAATTGGTATTAAACTATCAACTGTTTAATCACCATGCTATTTAGTGTGAATCCACAGACATGCTGGGCTTTTCCATTGCGTGATGTACACAAACTATTGTTTTGCCAACTTCAGAGAAACTGGCAGAGGCACACAAATTACCGGATTCAAATACACCCTTCCTCTTCACTTGGAACACAATAGCTTTTTTGCCACTTAGATTTTGTGTGTTTTATTTATCCCAACATTTTTTCTTTTTGAGATGCCTTTTGCCATTCATATTTCTTTCCTTCACCATGGCTAATCTCACCCCTGCCCCCTGGTAAAAGCAAAGCAAAACTAAACCAATCAACCAACCTGCCTAAATAGGCAGATTTATACAATTATTTTAAAGAAATCCCTACAGGGAAACATTTTAAAATGCCAGCACAGTATCTTAGTATCAGTTTAGATATAAGAGTAGCTTCCTTCTGAAATGTTAGGCAGATCTGGCATGAACACACTTACCCAAGTGTGTATATATATTAAAGTAATGGGTACATTTGTATATACAGTCTACATCTCAACTGATCTACAGAGTAAATTCTGCTGCCATTATTCAACTAAATAATCCCATTGAGGTTTTTAAAGGCAGAAGGGAGCCTTGGAGAAATCAGTGATACAGGACAGTCAGTTAATAATGTTCTTATTTTCCCAGTGCTCTCTGAACAGAACTGAAATGCTGCTTGATTCTTTAAGCTACATATTCCAGGGGCAGGAAATGGGATGGTGATGACAGAAATACGTTCCCCACCTAAATGGTCACCATTCTGTTCTTGCCTCTTTCAGCACAGCATTGGGATTTCTGCAGTACCTTCCTAGTCCTCTGCCCTTAATGTTCTGCTGTAGTACAGGCAGGTAGCCTTTGTCACATAGCTTCATCAGTTGACAACCTATTTAAAGTAGCAGTTCCAAGCAAATCATTAATTTGTGTTTATTGGGGAAGTGGGTGTCACAGCATTTCTAGCCAAGGAGGAGCCCCTTTTGGGTCAGATTTTTTTTTTTTTTAAGGCTATTCCTCCTTTTTTAATATATTGCCTTATATCAAGGACAAAGTTCTCATTTCCTTATTTACCAGAGGAACTTCAGAGGAATAAGTGGAAATATTCATGAGAGAGGCAAGCAGGGTTTGGCTCATAAAATAAAAAGAACATTTGAACAAGGCAGTTGGAAACCAGTTTGAATGATGCATATACTTTTTAGACCAAAAATGTGAAAAGCAGGATTCTGATGGGCCCACAACAAAGACTTGCTGGCTAAATGTACACCGACCTGTTACTATTAACTAGGTTTGTTGTTTCTTGGAAACAAATAATTTGAATGCCATATTCATCTGGAGCAAACTGAACTGTCATTTATATGCCTTAGTGTGAAAGTGACAGAATTTCCACTTCATAACCACGCACTCACTTTTTTCCAACAGGTTGTAATTTTTCTCAATGAAATTTCCTTAGGATTAGTTTTTTCTAAGCTTGATCTCCACTCAGAGGTGATATTAAAAAAAAAAAAAATTGACCACAACTTAAGTGTGCATGTTTTAAAGAATGTCCTTGCCCCATATGTTCCATTCAGATAACTTGTACATGTGAAACTCAGTTCTCAGCCGCTTTGTTTGGAATTAACTTGTTTTGCAGAACTCACCTGAGCTCTTAAAACAAGCTGAGTTTGAAGGACATAGGTTTAGTAGTTCTGAAGTGGTGAGCGCTGTAGTTGTCTTCATACATGCACAGTAGCACACATGGGTGGTTTAAAACTGTCCAGTGATGGGTATAAACTAGTGCAATAGGCCTTCTGTTTAGTTTTTGTGGTTGGTGTTGTGTGGCTTTGGACACAGGGGTTCTGCTTGTCACTGCTGGGTGAAAACCTGACTCTACTGAAGTCAATGGGAGTCAGATTTCACACCCCATCTCTCCAGAGGATCTGTTCATACTGCAAGGGTTTAACAAAGCTAGTTGGGAAGTTTGGGATGTGACTAAAATCCACAGGGGAAGAGGTGACGGCAATTTCCTAGAGGCCCCATGGTACCCATGAATTTGGGATGGAGGTCTTTTTGTCTAGTGCTATCTCTGTGTGTTGGATGAGAGAAGACTAGAATTCAGAATGATCTGGAGAAATGGCCTGTAGTGAATATGATGAAATTCAGTAAGGACAAATACAAAGTACTCCATGTAGGGAGAAACAATCAGTTCTGCACCTCTACACAATGGGAAATGATTGCCTAGGAAGGAGTACTGCAAAAAGAAATCTGCAGGTCATAGTGGATCACAAGCTAAATATCAGTCAAGAATGTAACACAACTGCAGGGGGGAAAAGCAAATACAATTCTGGGCTCTATTAGCAGAGAAGAGTTGTAAGTAAAGATGCAAGAAGTAATTCTGTACTCTGTGTTGATTAGGCCTCAAATGGAGCATTGTGTCTAGTTCTGAGTGCCACATTTCAGGAACGATGTGGATACACTGGTGATACTCTAGACAAGAGCACAACAAAAGTGTTTAAGGGTCTAGAAAATCCCACCTATGAGAGAAGATTGAAAATATTAGGCTGGCTTAGTCTGGAAAAGAGAAGATTGAGCAGGGGAAGGGAGGACATAACAGTTTTCAAGTATGTATGAGGAGGAAGAAGAAACATTGCTCTCCTTAACTTCTGAAGATTTGACACAAAGCAATGGGCTTTAATTGCAGCAAGTGTGTTTAGGTTGGACATTTAGGAAAAGCTTCCAAACTGTTAGGGTAGTTAAGCACTAGAATCAATTACCTAGGCAGGCTCTCCATCATTGTCTAGCCTGCTTATAAAAATATCTCCAAACACCTGTCAGGGACAGGCTTGCTGCCTTGTCCTGCCATAAGTGCAGAAGACTGGACTAGATGATCTCATGAGGGTCCTTTTCAGTCCCCTGATTCTGTCATTGATGAGTCTTTGATACTTTGCAGTTGGTGTATGTAGCACATCACAAACATTGAATCAAGCCTCACACTGCTGATGCAAAATAGGTAAATGTTATCTCCACTTTACAGATGGGAGGTGACTCTGAAGATTTGTCTACATTTAAACTCTACGGTACTACTGCTCCAGTGTTGGCAGCTATTCCACTGTAGCGCATCAATGCGGGCACCACCTATAGGAGGGTTTCTCCTGTTGGAGTAAGTTCCACAGAGACAGTAGCTAGGTTGACAGAACAACTCTCAGTGAATTGCTGTCTGGGGATTAGCCCATCATAACTACATCTCTCAGGGTATGGATTTCTCAGAGAGGTGTAGGTATGTTGGTGTAAATTCTCAGGATAGTCTGGCTCTCGTGTACTTGCCCAAAGCAATTGACTTTCTAACACAGGTCTAAACTTTAGGTCTCTTGATTCTCAGCTCTGTGCTTAATGCACCCAGTTACACTGCTCTCCAGGCAACTCCTTAAGCCAACTTTTCAAAAATGGCCATTAATTCTGAGTGGCTCAGAGTTGTTGTTTTTTTTAAAGTAGTTATTTATTCTGGAAGTTTTAACGAATTTAGAAATCCTTGCTATGTATTGGAAACCAAACAATTACAAAGGCAAGCTTTTGGTTGAGGAGACAACATAGGAATATATAGTCATTCAATCTTTAACAGGATGTTACCACATTATAACATGAGCAGCATCTAGCCCTGTATTATTTCTAGTGGTTTTACTAAACAGAGTAAAATCCCTACATATCCATTTTTTAACAGACTCAACATGCCTGTTAGATGTTGATATTCAAACATATTGGATGAAAGTACTGTTTTTTGTTTTGTTGCAAGTGAATGTTCTTAAAGTATTGATTAAAATTTAACCAAATGTCTAAATATGTCTTATGTACCCAGCTGAAAAGACAAGTGTTGTTTCTTTCCCCATAACTACACTTTTTTTTTTTTTTTTTTTTTTTTGAAGCAGCTCTTTACAATGGAACTTTCTTCTCTTTGCAGTGTGGAGCAGTTCTTTTTGCGTGACCACTTCTACTAGAAACACTGGGAGGATTACAGAAGGATCATTTGGACATGACGGTTATCCAAATACTTGTGATATTGGGTTACAGCTGGCACCCCAATACTTTCTCGTGTCTGAACAGGTCCACTAGATAAATAAAATCTCCTCTTGTGTGTCTTGGGTTTTAGATGCTCAAACACAGGCATGTGTCTGTCAAGAGATGGGTACCCCAAAGCTGAAGCATCTAAACTGACTTTTGGACCATGTTGGCCTTCACTTTTCTGCACCTCTTTTCCCCCTTCCATGTTAATGAGAATATTATCAGCCTATCTCTCTGAGTTAGGCACCCATTACCAGCACTGCTTAGTATCACTCCGTCACTGTTTATGGGCCTTTTCATACAATGTTGTGTGAGAAGAGAAGCCCTTTTCCCCCACCAATAAACATTTGCAATTATCAAGTCAATAATGCTATGTAGGAAAGCACACCTATGGGCAGGAACAAGGATGGTTAGCAGTCACATGCCAGCACTATGTTGCACACCAAGTAAAAGAGTGGCTAATAAGTTCCTTTCCACTGGCTGGGTTTGTGGCATCTGGTGACAATGCCAGTGTAGTGTCTTGTAGGAGCTCCTATGTCACCCAGCATGTGTGAATACCTGGGTAAACTTGGAGCTGGCAAGCTCGTTAAATTTTCCAGCTGCTTTGCACCAATTAAATGGCTAAAAGGGCAAGTCTGTGGCTCCCTGACTATCACAACTGTATTTGCAAGAGAGAGAATAGTGTAAATAGCCTTAGCCAGGGCTGACTTAAGGCCCCCAGGCTGCCCCCTTTCATGCAGAGCTGGATTTAGGCACAAGACAAGTAAGCCATGGCTTAGGGTCTCATACTATGAAGGGTGACTGACTATGTTGGCAATAAAGATTTATCATAATTGAAAAAGATAATGCAAATGAGGCTTTTCTGTGAGTTTTTTGAATCTCTGCTTATGTATATATGAAAATGCAATGGTTTATTTTTCATTACCCTTTGTTATAATGCAATACTTTTTTCTCCTCTTCATTTTTATGATATGGGGCCTCTGAATCTTGACAGCTTGGGGCTACAGCATGTTCTTAATCCAGCCCTGTGTTCATGCCTGAGCCATAACTACGGTGGGGACAACGGGGCAAAGCCCAGGGCACCACAGAGTGGCTTAATGGATCTGTGCTATTAAAGGGGCAGCTTTGCAGCACCATCCCTAAGTGCCGCTAATGGAAAGGGGCACGTTTTGATTGGAACGCACCTTGGCTGGTAAAAACTGGCATTATGGCTTTGGTTCATGCCACGTGCACCCCCCCACCAACCCTGCCTCTCCTTACCACATTAGCAGTAAGCCTGGAGATGAGGCAGTGCTCAGGCATGTTGGCCCTGGGGCACAGCAGACCCACTGGTCATGCAGGGGGCAGGCCAGCACTTGGTGTTGGGCCATGACTCATGTTGGTGGTGGTGGGGGGGGAGCAGGCCAGTGCTCGGCACTGGGACCCAGCATGGAACATCTGTCTGAGCCAGATGTTGTTGCTTGCAGTGCTTCTGCTCCATCCCCGGGCTGCTGGCCTGCTGCAGCAGGTTCAGAACGTGGGGTGGAGCCTTGGCAGCGAGGCAGGGCGATGGTAGCGGTGCACCATGGTCAGAGCACTGTCAGACCACTGTGCTGGAGTCCCCAGGGACGTGTCAGTGGAGACTGACTCAGGAGGCCCATACTAGTGCAAGCCACTAGTATGTAGCTGGTGCAGCAGTGCTCAGACGAGGTCTGGATTGTTGTGGGGCAGTGGGGACCCTCATTAGCCCAGGGACAAGGGCTGTAGCACCTAAAGAACTTGTTAATCCACCTCCTAAGTTTCTCTGACAACCCATGCTTTCTTATTTAGAGTGGCTATTTATTATGAAATACATGGTAGCATAGCACCCAGAAGACCCAGGTTTCATCCTGCAAGGTTGGTACAAATAGTTTTTAATAAATATCTTGTATTTGCATGTTGTCTAATCTATTAACCTGAATCTGTTCACCCACCAAGGTGAATGCAGTCACTTCTAGGGTAGGTAATGGCTGCTGCTTACCAGCATGCACAAACACAGAGCAATAGTCAAGACAGGAAGTGAAGAACACTTTGTTGGCTTAAAACCAGATGGAGAATTCAGTGAGGCAGGACGAAATTATTGCCCCTAAAATCTGGCTAGGACTCTGGAGATAACACTCTTAAGAAAAGTGTCCTGGGCTTTTTTAAATAATTGCAAGTAGTCAGGGTTCCAGTTTTACATCTCAGCTGAAAGTAAATGTAACGTTGGGAAGATGACCCAGAGTGATGGCTGAACTGAGAATAATCTGCTTACTTTAAGAGAACTGTTTTTTTTTTTAATGTTGCAACTGCTCAGACAATGTTTTGTTGGTTTTGCTCGCTTCTGTTCTATCTGGGCATTGCAAATTTCTACTCTTTGCTGTGACGCAGCTTGCTACAGAAATAAAAAGAGCTTTCAGAATTTTAAAAATCTGTTTGTTGATTTATGGTTGTGAATGAAGCTTAATCTAATCCACGTTTATGAATTTGTATGTGTGTGAAAAGAAACATTCCACTTGTGATGCTAGCTGGAATTAGTTATAAAATCTTATCACATGCACATCTACCTTTGCTAAACTACAAGACCGTCCAAGTGCTTCTTTCTGCTCCAGATGGTTGGAGGACTTGTTGAACTTGCTGAGATCTGCATCAATGTTGCTGACAATTATTGTACAAACAAATATCATTTGAGATGCATCCAGGCAAAATACAGCTATACATAGATTAGTTTTTTGATGCTATCATATTGGATATTATTCATACTCCTATTTCTGCTGTGTAATAGCACTGGCTGTTCAGAAAGCACATTATCTCACTATGCAAAGGTCTTCATTAATCAAAATGAACAAAAAGAGAGAAAGTCTGGCCTACTGTCCAGGGTTTCAGAGCCCTCAAAGTATTTTTACCTGTCTAAACTCCTTTTCACAGAAAAACAAACAGGGAGTCCTGTAGCACTTAAAGACTGACTAAATTTATTTCTTTGTGTGCACTAATATTAGCACTGTTTTGAATTTTTTTTGTGCATGCTTTATTTTGTTGTTTGTGCAGGTTTCACAACCAGTGTGCGCTAACACACATGCACAGCTTAGAGGGAACAGTGGTGTCAGCCCATGGAGGTAGGGAAAAGTTGCATGGAAGTGGCTCCTGAAGGGAGTAAGTGGTGAACTCCTGAGAGTCCACAAGCTCACAGGCTTCAAGAAAGAATCCAAGGGGAGAGACTATAGGCCAGAGAAACTTCAATTTTATTTGAATTTGATTAAAGCAAAATCCCAGCAAGAGAAATACTGTCTTAATTTTGGAAGGGTTGTGGAATGCTTAAGATATTCCGGAAGAGCCACCAAAAGGGTGGCCGTCTTAGTCTAATTCAGCAAAACAAATGAGTTCTAGAGGGGCAGCTGTGTTAGGCTGAGTGCAGCAAAACAAACAAGGACCCAGGTGACACTCTCAAAGGCTAACAAATTTATTTATTGCGGGAGGTTTGGTTGGAGAAAATCATCTGACAAAGTGGGATTTTCTCTAACAAAAGCTCATGCCATAAATAAATTTTAGTCTTTAGAAGTGCCACAAGACTACTTGTTTGTTTTGCTGAGAAGAGAAAGTGAGTCAGAGCATAATAGCACCATACTTGACCAGCCCTAAGTACTACCTGCCAGACCTGCTGTCTGAGGATGATACAATTTTCACCTAGAAAGCTTGTTGCACCCTGACTTTTGGGTTCACTTCTGAGCTATAAATATAAAGCTGATTGCTTAACTTAATGCTGAAGTATTCAGAAGCTTCAAAGCATTTGAAGTGGGATATTGTCCCATGAAAGCTCATGCAAAAAGTAAATGTGTTAGTCTTTAAGTGCCACAGGACTCCTTGTTTGTTTGTTTTACCCTCAATCCATTAATTAAGAGGGTGAAGCTTGTTAACTGCAGTATTCCACTTGAGCTCATGTTGCTAGTGCTCCATTATCTAAACTGGATGTTCACTGACTGTCAGGTGGAATTTAAATAGTTGGTTTTGACCTACAAAGGCCTGAATGGCCTGGGGCCTTCCTGCTTTATGGAGTGCTTCTTCCTGAGCCTTTCTGATCCTGGGAGTGAAGAAAGATGTCTACAGTGGATTTTTAAAATGGTGAAACTCATTCAAAATAAGTGAGTTCTTTCTGGCCACATGACTTGTGTGGGAGGAGGGGGCAGGGACTGATTGACTTGCTGTGGCTCAGGTGATAGAGCATCCACCTGAGAGGTGGGAGACTTTGGCTTCTGTGTAGGGTTACCAGATGTCAGGCGAAAGGAGGACATGTCCTCCTTTTTTACCTTCATGTCTTCCATCTGGCAGGCATTTTGAAAATACATGATTTTGTCTGGCTTTTTACTTATAGAGCTTAAAGTATGCGGGAACACCCTATTTTTACAGGGAAGCATTCCAGGGGCTCCTAAAAACAGAAGAATAGTACCTTTTATAGCACATTTTTTCCACGTGTCCTCCAATGTCTGCCTTTTCATACTTCCCTGTCCTCCTTTGATGTTTTGCAATCTGTTAACCCTAGTTCTGGGTCAGTGCGCCAAGCCCTCTTCCATTATTTAGCCACAAAGCGACAGCTTCAGCAGGAGATACTGAGCCACATATCCCATGGCTTAGTGATTATGCTATCCTCTTAAGGGCCGGGAGATCCTTTATCAAAGCTGTTTTCTCCTCAGTGGGGTACTCAACCCAAATCTCCCCTGTCCTAGGTGAGTGCTCTAACCACTAGCTAAATCCTATAAGGGGGTGGTGGTACAATCACTACCTCCTCCAGCTGGATTTTGAAGGGGTCTCCATCCATTAAGCATGTTTAGAGGCAACCTCCCTACTGAGTCCTGTATGTGATCTGGGGCAGCAGTTGAATGCTATCTTTCCCAGCTGGAGAATAGCTCTTGGACTTGGGTGGGTGGGGGAGCAGTGCTTCTGCCCTCGGCCCTTGCTGCAAGAACTTTTTTTACCTGTACTGGTGGGTGCAAAAACACATTCTCCATTAAGACAATACACAGCAGTTGATACATCATGGATCAATCGTTATTGGGTTTCATGAATTGCTATAAAAATGCTTCTATTAATGTTAACATTTTAATATGTTAAAATTTTATGTTGCACATGACTGCTTGCTATGGGCTGACAGTAGGAAACAGACCCACACACTGTTCTGCAGGGAGATATTCAATGAGGGGGTTTGTTCTTTGATTACCAATGTATTATTAATGCTCTTCAATTAGGCCTTGAGTCATTCTCAAAAGGACTATGGGGCACTATGTAAACTTGCCCTGTGTCTTTTGCACACCAATGAAGACGTGCTATGAAACTCAACTGAAAATTTACTCAGTTATGTACAATTTGTGGGCAAGCTTTAGCTAAACATATAGCTGTACCCAGAGATGAGATAAAGGCATATAAAAAAAAATCTTCTTTTGCTAGGTGACAATTCAAATTTATGTATTCAATAAAGCAGCATCAAAACTACATTGCTATATTTGTATATCAACAGCATGGCAGGTGAGTGAGAAGAGATTACCGTAACAAAAAAATTAGGGGGCATAAGCTTTCATGGGCAGGAATCCACTTCAGATGCATGACAAAATGGGTTCCAGCCCCCAAAAGCTTATGCCCCCTAATTTTTGTTAGTCTCTAAGGTGCCACCGAACTCATCATTTGCTGAAAAACTGTCTAACAGAGCTACCCCCCTGAAATGAGAAAAGATTGTCAACTATCTGTCCCTTATATATATCATTAACTTCAGTGCCCTTTCTAATCAGTCATCCCTGATATGTTTAACCAAACACCATCATCCCCCATTTTATTTTTAAACGGGAGTGTACAGCATCTGTCAACTTGTATTCTATTTGGTCACAGTAGATAATATAGAGCCACAGTCATCAAGGACCTGGGCAGCCCTTAGTTACTGTTATATTTTTGTTTATGGTGAAACCAAGAGGTTTCAACTGAGATCAGGGATGCAGAGTGGTAGGCAGCATGTAAACTCATAATATTACACTCTTGTACTGAAGAGCATAAACTTAAACAGACAATGGAAGGCAGAGAGATGTGTCACGGGCATTTTACAGATGACAATCTGAGCAGCAGATCCTCGATGTGAATTACTCTAGTTCCAGTGAACATAGTCTGCTAGTGGAGAAAAAATGACCATCATGCTGCTCCATAAAAACCAAAACACATGACAGCATCTGTAGCAAATGATGAGCGTTAGTCTTCAGATGATAGGAAAATGATGGATGAAATAGACAAGAGAGATGAGAGTCCAACAGTGAACAAAGGAGAAAATGGAGTACTTAAAGAAATCAACAAGTACAACTAGGCAGGAGGTGTCACTAAATATATAAATCAGGAGAAAGGAGTGGCCTGCAGAAATCAAAAAAGACCCATACAGAAAAAAAGGCTGACATATTTGTGTGTTATCCTTTCATGTCCTCCATGTTGCTTGGTCATGCGACTGCCTGAGGGGCCTGAAGTTTTAACCTTGCACTATGTTTTGTGCTCCTAGGTCCTGTTTCTACTCCACAGAAGTCCTGCAGGAAGTACTATAAAATTAAATAGGATGATACAATAACTGAGATGCTGGCTTCACCAGTGAGGAATGCAGCTGAGTACCAATACAGTTTAAAAATAGGTGGTGCTGTCATATGTGGGGCAGGAGTGCTGCTGGCCCAGGAAAAGACCTGGGGCTTGGGCGCTGCTATCACGGATGGCCCAGGGGCAGACCCAAGTCTCAGGTGCTGGAACTAGGGGCTCAAGCCCCAAAAGCCCAGTGACAGCTCTGATGCAGCAACAGAAATACTCTTCAGACCAGAGGTTCTCAACCTTTTGTAGGTCATGACGTAGTAGCATATCATGAGCCTACAGGACCCACCAGTCCTTCTCCCCCCCAGGTCAAATCCAGCCATCTCCCCAGCTCTCTGTGACACACTTACTGCTGTGTAGCAACACAGTGGCTGAGAAATGCTGCTTCAAACCATTGAGGCCTTTGCTGGACAGGGAAGCAGAATAGACAGTTTGGAGGTGTTTACTCATTTAGTTCCTTCTTCCATCAAAATATCCACCTTCCCTCCTTTCTCTCTAACAAACACACTCCTCTCTTGCGTCCCATCCTGACGGCTTTTTCCTTTGTCACTCTTCATCATGTTCCTCCTTTCTTTTCCATTTTACTCTTTCCATCAAAGTCAGTCCTTGGTCAGAGAGAAACCAAAGTGCAACAAATTCTGCCCCCTGTACAACACTTAAACCTCCAAAGAAAAGTGGGATATTAAAAGTGCTCAGTTTCCCCCCATAATTTAAAAGAAACATGTACAACTCTAAAATTGATGCACGTCAATCCTTTCATTTGAAGCAAGAGATGCCTTAGTTTAGCAGGGAAAATCCATAATTTGATTCAAAGTACCTTTTATAAACTACTCGAGAGAGATTTCTTTGACAGTTTTATGGCTCATTTCAGATTATATTAAAAGTTAAATTGAAACCAATTAAAAGATGTGCTAAATGCTAAAGAAAGAACAAAAGCAAACCACTTCTCATTGTAAGCTTTCTATGCATTAGGAAATGGTGCCATGATGCTAGGTAGCAGGGCTGTGAATAATAAGATTACTCTTTCGTCAGTTATGAGCTGCTGAATGTCAGCATGGAGAAGCACAGCATATGTCTAGGATTTTAATACGTCCTCCTTCAGGATTTTCCTTCCTAGTAGCACTCACGTCCCTGAGACAAAAGAATAAAAGTTACAGGAAACAAAAATGAACGAGTACATCTGTTGGTGAGAACTATTTTTAGACTTGCAATGGCATTAGGAGGAGAAAAGTCCTATAGTAAAAGCCACCCATCTAGCCAATCTTTTTTGTCACTGACATTTTCCCCCAGTCTCTTTATCACACTTTCTGCTAGATAAGAGCAAGTTAAAAGGAGTGAGGCTGATTCATAATTACTTTGTTCTTGCTTTGGAGGGAGGTATACAGGCATTTGCAGGATGCAATACAGGTCAGTGAGGCACCTGCCTGGCAGCTCGGGGTGTGCTTTGCTGCTGGAGCTCCCAATGTGGGGTGCTCACAAAAAAGCCAACCACCAGGCAGGTCTGGCAATGCACCAGCCATACTCTAGTTTCAAGCAGCCTTGGTTACTAATGCAGTGTAAGCCCAACATTCTCCCAGTCCTAAATCCCCCCTCGGCCCCAAAACGTGTTCTAAAGTGTTCAGCTCTCTCCTGGCCAGTCCAGTTATTATAGGCTTAAAAGTCTTAAGGAAAAATTCTGCTCTCATTTCCATCTATGCAACCCAAATGACCAGAGATGATGGATGCTCATTTTGACTAGGAGGGAAATGAGGTGGATGTGCTGCATGGGGAGCAAGAGGGACTGGTAAGACACAGGAAATGGGGGGAGGGAGGGAAGGAGGTCCTGACTCTTTGACTGTCTCTTGACAGAGGTAGCTGTTCCTTGCTCCAGCTTGATCTCTTGGTTCCTACACATTCCCTGCCCCACTCTTTGACACCATGGCACCTGCTCAGCCCTGCATAGTCCTCCTATGGCATGTGAGTGCAGTTTAGAAGGCACATTTGATTCCCAGAATATGTAGCAGAATAATGCACAGGGGCAGAAACATAGATCAGCCTTCCCACCCGTAATATTTCAGTTGTGGGGGGAATAGCCTCACGATCCTCTAGTTCTACCACTCATGCAACTGACTTTACACTTGTATTTTTGTATCTTGGAGCTCAATTTCTCTCAACGAAACTTGCACACTTGATCTCACCCAGGGAGAAATGTTTTTCTTCCCTTAAATAATTTGGTTTTGTATTTTTGAATACTATGAATATTTCAGAATGTCAATATTTGTTAAAAGATTCAAATATTCAAAAACAGCTTAGTCGTCCAAAAAGAAATCAAGGAAGTCATTGATTGATGTGTATGAAGACCAATGGCTTTGCTTGTTTTGAGAAACAATAAATTGGTAGCATATTAAAGTAACATTCTGGTCATATGCATGACAGCATTTACCAGGTTTCCATATTGACAAATACTCATACATCCAAATTGTGTGTAAGTGGGCATTTGTGCAGTTGTGTTTAACTGGGCATACCTGGGCTGTGTGGCTCACTCCTGGAGGCCCTGTGATGTCCTACAACATCCCACCCAGGACCTGGCAAAGTGATAGCAAAGGAGCAGTGGAGCTGGGTCTTCCCGACCTGTCTAGGAAGGCATTACAGGAGCCAATCAGAGCCCAGCAGAGGTGGCTTTCGCTGTAGGTGAAGCTAGCGCACGCCTAGGGCCCCAAGCAGTAAGGGGCCCCGCTGCCCGCTTTTCTTACCCTAAAAGCTGCATCTGCCTTGGTCAGCAACAGGAGGAGAAGCAGGTCCTGGGGCCAGGGGCCAGCAGCAGGGACTTTAGGCCAGGGGGCGCAGAAGGAGCACTGGGGACCAGGGTTGGGGAGCCGGAGAGATGGGCAGGGCCCCGCAATGGGACTTTGCCTAGGGCCCCCGATTGCATAAGGCCGCCTCTGGAGCTCAGCAGGCTCAGATAAAAGAAGCTGCAGGGCCTTAGCAAGGCAGTTGTCTCAGGCTGGCCTGTGTGGGTGGGTGTGCAGAAATGGAGGCTTTCTTAACTGCAAATGAAAACTGAAAGAGAGTCTATTAGAGGGGGAGAATGGAGACAAAGGAAAAGATAAGGAAGCTAAGAGCCCTTAGATGTTGTAAGCACGGACAATAGTTACATGTAGCAACTGTTTGTAAAGATACAATGAGAGGTGGGGACTGTGGGGAGAACAATGCTATGAAAACTGTACAGAAGGGTCAGAGGTCTAATGTGGTCAGTGAGGCTGTGTCTACACTTACAATTTAGTTCGAATTAATGACGATTAATTCAAACTAAATTAATGCATGGCTGCACTGGCTTTCATTACTTTGAACCAAGGAATTCCTCAGTCCAAAGTAATGAACCCTTACTTTGAAGTTATAAAACCTTGCTTAACTTTGAAGTAATGGTTAATTCAAACTTATTAGTTTGAATTAACTCAATGGAGCTGTGTTAATTTGAACTAACCATTAGTTTGAATTAACACGGTTTGACTTTCTTCGGCCCAGGGTGCCTTCTTCTTTCTATGTATTAGGTGGGGGCATGGCCCTTCTTAGGTGCCATGTTGCTGCACTTTCCATGATGCCTCCTTCCTAAGTCGAACTAGCAAGTCCTGTTCATGGACATGCTAGTTTGAGTTGCATTTTTAGTGGGGCCATGTTAGTTTGAATTAAAGTAATTCAAATTAACCATTATTAGTTCAAAATACTTCATTTGAAGTAAGTTATTTCAAACTAATTTTATCTGGTGATAAACTGTCAGGTGTAAGCCCACACCCATGCTGGCTCAGTACTTCTGAGGCCCTAACAAGCCTGCTAGGCTGCCTGATGGAGTTCCCTACTTGATTGGCTGAGGAAGCCCGCAGGCAGGGTCTCAAATCTATCAGAAGCAGTAGCTTGTGGGCTGCTCAGCGCACAGGCCCATGGACTGTCTGCTCACTGTGCTCATCTCTCTCCAAGCCCTGTACTTGCTTTACTTTGCCACTGTTCCGGTTTGGATCCTGTCCGGCATCCAGTTTTGTTCCCAACCAGTTCCAGCCTTGCTCTTGCCTCAAAACCGGCCCTTGCTTCTGATTCCTGACTCTTACTGCCTCAACGCTTGGCTCTGGCATTCAGACTCTGACCACTAGGCTTGACTAGCTATAATCTGCTCTGCTGACCCAGTTTGGCATATAGAGGGTGCATTCAGGTAAGAGAAACTGAAGACACACAAAAGACAAAATGTGTTAATAACACCTTATGCAAAAGCTGTAAGGAGACTCTCAAAGCATCAGAAGGAAGAGAGAATCAGCACAGGAGAAGGGGAACTGCAGACAACCTCATTCTATAAATAATATGATTAAAGACTGTGAAAAGACCAGGCAATGATAGGCTAGTAGAGCGAAAAGAGAGGTTTGCTGCATTTGATAGAAGTGATACACTGCACATCACTAATTGATGCGGGAATGAAACAGAAAAACTGAAAATTATAGTGTAGGCAGTGGAAGAATGCTCATACGTTAGCAATAAGTCAATGGACCATATTCAAAAAAATATTGACCAAAGTTAATGGTAAAATATGACTAGTATGGGGATCTTACTGTCTTGTTGGAAGATACATAGTTTGATAACACATGGTTAAGAACTAAAATTAAAATACCCTGGAGATGAAAACAAGCTCAGATGTTATGTGTATCCAGGAAACATGACTGATTTAAAATACAGGCTTTTCAAATTCCTGTGTATGTTGCCTTTAGGAAAGACTGAAAACTAAGAAGAGGGGAAATTGGCATTTGTATTTTCACAGGGGCAAGAGTAAACGTCATAATGATAGAGAACAAAAAAGTAAACCTATACTATAATGCTGTTGAGCTCCCAATGCAGAAGGGAACTATTGCTTTTAAGGATTTATACCTGTAACCCCTTGTGGGAAATTAGAAAGTTCAGAGCTACTAGAAAGAGTGAATGCTAAAAAATAATCTATGATATGTGGTGAACTAATAGCATAATAAATTGAACAGAAGTAAGACAACTGATAAAAATGGTTCATGCTTAGAAAAGTTCATTAGTGAAAACAAGCTAGTGATTTTTTGAATGATGGCATCCTGTCTAGATTTAATGCAGCAAATGGCAATTTTTCCTGCCTAGAGCCAGGAATGACAATAACAGGTATTGCAAGTTAATCCAACTGGGAAATATATAAGGAAGAACCAAAGGGGAATGATCATTCCCTATATTGATCATTAGTTGAGGGCAAGATAACATTAAAGATAATGGAAAATTATCTACCTAGAGTTTTAAGAAAGCTAATGAGGAGCTATTTACAAGTAAATAGACAGAATTTGTGACTAATCATTTTGAGTGATGACATGGAGAATTTCAGTGCAAGTTCCCCCAGCTTCAAAGTGTCTGATGAAGTGGGATTTTCTCCCACAAAAGCTCATGCAATAAATATATTTGTTAGTCTTTAAGTGCCACAGGACTCCTTGTTTTTTGGTTTTACTGAACTAGACTAACACAGCTGCCCCTTCGGATCTTGGCAACCTACAGACGGTGTCTCATGGCTTCTGTTTTGAAATAATGTGCTTATTTAGTATTGCTCCACTTGAGCTTAGGTATGGAGCTGCTGTAGTACCTTTATTTATTTTCAATTTACCGTCTCCATGATTCAGTACATCAGACTGCAACTGATTAGGGTTGTCTTTGCTTTCAGCTGTGGCTCCTCGAAGTGCTGCTGGGGTATTGCATATTATTAGGACCTGGGGACCTTTTCAGTTTAGCCTGTGTGGCCTTCACAAACTCAAGCACTCAAAAATTGCAAATCAGCCCCCCCCCCCAAAACAATGAGATTAGCTTAGAAATCATGAGATTGAAAAATACTTTCTTTTTCCCTTCTGGGTTTTGAACCTGTTGGACACCCTAGACAGTTACATTTTCAACTTTTTCTGCACAATTGGAGGGCTAGACACTGACTAAAATAAATGATACTGAGACAGTTACATAGTCACTGCACTCCAGCTACTGGAGCTTTAAGAAAAACATCACACATAGCAAAACTTTGGCGGCAAACTGTGTGTTGGAGACACTGATGGGGGACCTTGGGCCCACTGCAGTCAATGACAACGTTTCCAAAGACTTTAATGAACCAGGATCAGCACTTCTTTCACTATTTTAGGGAACCTGAGTATGGTTCAACTCGTTTTCCTGTAGATGTTTGAGGAAGCATTAGACATTGATTAGAAAAGAGTCAAAGTCTGGCTCCAGATCCAGATTTCAAACCACCCAAATGTCAAGCGTGTTCCGATCCAGGGTTTTGTTCAGTATATGATACAGATTAGCGTCAGTTGCAAATTGTCTTTCTGGCTGTCAGTGAATATGAAACCACCCCGAAGCAGATGTCTGAATAGCATTTATGTGCTTGCATTAGAAAGAAAACAGGACAGCAGCGTATTTTTTTAAATCACAATTTATGTGAATTCAGTGACTCCCAGATCTGCAAATCCTTTGCATATGTGTCTTATTGACTGTGTAAGCTTTTCCACGAGCTAAAACCTCCAATATCTTTATGAGAGTCATTTATTTATAATGGATATATGAGGGCTAAGTCAGGCAGGAGCTATGGTTATTCAAGTGATTGAAGTTAATTTAGAGAACATTAAGTACTACTGCATGTATCCAATAATACCTTTTATTTTACATTTATCTGAATTTGAAACTGAGAAATGCTGAGATTCACAAGTAGTGCTACAGAACATTAAAAGCTGACAGACGAACCCTGAGCTGCAAGGGTTGGTTACTGTTAAAGCTCAGCTGGGCTATGCAACCTGCAGCTTTTGAATCACATCTTCCAGAGGGGTAGCTGTGTTAGTCTAATTCAGCAAAACAAACAAGGAATCTGGTGGCAGTTCTAAAGACTAACACAGGGGTCTCAAACACACACCCCGTGGCCCCTAAAGCATTTCTTGTGGCCCACAGAGACACTATTGTTACTAGTATTTGCAATATCGTTGTATGAAAAGATTTCAGTGATGTGGCCCTTGGGCTAACATACTAGTCCTTATGTGGCCCTCAAGTGATTTGAGTGTGAGACCCCTGGATTAACACGTGTATCATGTCAACTTTTGTGGGAGAAAAATTCCACTTCGTCAGACGCTTGTAGTTCCCCATCTTCAAGTGTCTGACAAAGTGGGATTTTTCTCCCATGAAAGCTCATGTGATAAATAAATTTGTAAGGCTTTAACAGTGCTGCAGGACTCCATGTTTGTTTTTTGCTGGATCACATCTGACTCTTCAGAGGCTGGAATGTAGCTTTCTTCACAAGTGATGCCCTGATTACCATATGGCTACTGATCTGGGGGCAGGATCAAGGTCAAAGAAATGTGAAGCAAAATATAATCATACAAAATATGTGTTGCACTGGTGATCGAGGACTTAAATAAATGTTAGCTTTAGGAAAATTGTTCATTAACTAATGGAGGATGGTATGGTTAATGCCATTAATCATTTTATTATAAACATGCACTGATCAGTCTTCTGTTCTAACTACGCTTTAACTTTTAGTAGCTGTCTGTATCTCTGTTCAGTGTTGTATTTCTTCTTCTGTTACAGAGTAGAGCACCACTGGTTTAGAGGTACAGCTCTTTGTAAATTCATTATGTTGGCCTCCTCCAAAGCTCGCCCCACCCCCTCTGGTGTGATGCTAGCAAAACTCTCAATAATGGTAAACATCCCGCATGCTGTGTCTGCTGCTTATTCTGTGCCAGCTCGTAGCTTCTTTTCCATCTTATGTGCCACCTCCCTGGTGCTTGGCAGCTGAGCTGTTCTTCAGCTGCCTGGCCTCTGCTGTTTCCACTTGACCGCAAGCTGGCTTTCAGCTCTGGCTCCTTGACGCCCTGAGTGGATTCATGGCACAGTACGGGGCACAAGCAGTGCAATCCAATCCAATCGGTTGGCAGTTGTGGTCAAAGCTGGAGAACGAGAGGCAGCTGCAGGCAGATCCCCTCGAAGGCCTGGTGAGCCAAGGGCGTCACGGGGCAAAAAGCAAGCCAAAACCTGTGAAGAAAGAACCAGAGTTTACAGGCTGCTGACCGAGCCACCATGCTGCCTGCAGACTCAGGCAGACCTTCCTGCCGTGGTAACAGGCTGGGCATGTTTTCGGGCTTACCCCCCCAGGATGGCTCCCACCACCACCAGCTTTTTTCCCCCAAAGGGGAATGGAGAGGTGGGGGCGGCTCATCCAAGCCCCCCCTTGATGCCCCAAAGCAATTGCTGCTCTCAGGGCAGGGCTGAGGCAGGAGGACACACTGAGGGGCAGGGATGTGGCTGGGGTGGGGGCACAGCCGGGGTCAGGCTGGATTTTCCCCCAGGGCCAGGGCAGCTGCCTGGCAGCCAGGATCCCTCAGGGCCCATCTCCAGGATGCTCCTGTCACCATGGCAACCGGCCTGCAGGGCGGGAAGGGGGCGTGGCGCTGGGAGGCGGGTCCCGGATGCAGGTCGGGTGCCTAGGGAACAGCAGGGGGCGGGGCCTCCGTGACGGACAGCGCGGCTGGGGGTGGGAGGGAAGGAGAACGAAGCCCCGCCCACTCCGTCCTCCGGTGGGGGCGTGGCCTGAGCGCGCGGGGCGGGTTCCCCCTCCGGCACTTCCGGGCTGGGCCGGGCGCGCGGTGCAGGCCGGGAGCGGTCGCTAGGGACGCGGGGCGGGATGGGCCCGGCCGGGCCCGGCGGATCCTGCGCCGTCCTGGGCGGCCTCCAGCTGCGGCTCCGGGACAGGTGAGGAGCCGGGGGCGGTGCCGCCTCCTCCGCCCGCCCGCCCGGCCTTCCTCTGCCCCCGTGGCCGGTCTGTCCGTCCTCATGGCCCTGTGCGTCTGTCTGTCCTGCCTTCCTGTGGCCGGTCTGTCTGTCCCCATGGCCCTCCGCCTCTGTCTGTCCGTCCGTGCTTTCCCCTGGCCTCTGTCCATCCTGCTTTCCTGTGTCCCCACGGCTGGTCTGCCCCCCCCCCATGGCCCTCAGTCTCCATCTGTCTGTCCATCCGTGCTCTGCCCCTGTGCTCTGTCCGTCCTGCCTTTCTGTGCCCCCATTGCTGGTCTGTCTGTCCCCATGGTGTGCCGTCTGTCCGTCCGTGCTGTGCCCAGCTCTGCCCGTCCTGCCTTTCTGTGCCCCCGTTGCTGGTCTGGCTATCCCCGTGGTCCTCTATCGATCTGTCCATGCTTTGCCCTTCTCCTCTGTCTGTCCTGCCTTCCTGGGCCCCTGCTGTCAGTCTGTCCATTTTCCTCTCCCTTTCAGTTGCACACCTTGGCTCTTCATTGTGACCTGCCAGCTTCCCTCTCTGTCTCCTCCCAGCACAGCTCGAGACCCTGTCTGCCCCCTCTCCACCACTTCAATCTCTGTCAGTCCGCCTCACACGTTCTTCTTGTGCTCTGTCGTCTTCCTCTTCCTCCTCGTTCCAATAAATGGGGAGTCCAGGGAACCGAAACAAACAGCACAAAGAATAAATTGCTAATAACCGAGGCACCAGCGTAATAAAGCCACGTACATTCATGTTCCCTTAATCCTATCGCAATGTGGCATCTCTGTGTACCCAAAACCTGGTTATTCTGTGCAGAAGTGGGACTGAGCGTGCAGGAGCCCTTTGCCATCTTGGAGCCTCATTGAAGTCAGTTGCATGGACGCGGGGGTCTATGAGCATCGAACAAGTTGCAGAACCAGAAGAGATCTCTGAGTTAGTGAATCAGAGTGTCATTAAATCTGATGGCTCCCTCACTAAATAGTGCTCCTACACTTTGTAAAGTCTAGCAGAGTGCGAGCGATTGTAGCACACACAGTTGGAGAATGTCAAAATGCAAAGTTAGAACATCATCATTTGAAGAACTGTAGAAAAAATCATTACATCATTTCTGTCATTAGGAAGGCTTAAATTTTTTTTTTTTTGGAGAACTCCATTTTCGCCTTAGTTACCTAATTATGTCACATTTTATTTTGTTTTATTTGAGGCAATGATGCTTGGCTTTTGAATATGAAGTACAGCTTGTTAAACTTTTAAAATTAATTATTTAGTTTCTTAACACTCCACTTTTTTGATGTGTAGGTTGGCATTGTGAATAACTTCTATGACAGCTGCTGATCTGTTGCTGTTATTCAGAGCTTCACAAGTGAAGCAGGCAGGTAGCACTTGGACTTGGCCCTTTTTTCAAAATACTTCTAAACAAACAAAAAAGTAGAAGCCAACTTTCCAGGATATGCACATGTTTAAAGGCCCATGTATAAGCATGCTTTTGTAACAGAGGTAATTATAGTTACACCCTAAATTAAAAAAAAAAAAACAACTTTTTTTTTTTTTTTTTGATGTTATCAGTTTTTGGACGCACAGTTTAGACACATTAAAGGGAAGTGCTGAAGATCAGGGTTCTTTAAGGTATTTCTTGTTGAGGCATGCCAGATAGGTAGTCATATAGAAATTTGGTCTTTATTAATATCTCAGTTTGTGTGAAATGAATTGATTTTTCTCAGTCAGTTTCCTACTGGGAAAGCATCCCAGAAAACATCACAGCAGTTGGCATTAATTAGCAGGCTTGTGGGTTTCTTTTCAAAATGAGCAAAAAAAGAAAAGGCAAGGAATCTGAACAAGAAAGGTCCCTTGAATGTCACTGATAGAGCGTGGTTGGGAAGTTTGTTTTGCTACTGTAATTGCCAGTGGTTCCCAAACTTTTTACTGAGGTGACCAACCAACTGTGTTTTTGTGATCCACTGTTAAATATATGCATGCTCCACCCCAGCATCTTTACCCTAATCCTGACCTGGTGTAGGGAGAACCTGGGCCCAATTATATTTTAGAAGCATCTGGGGCCAGATGTGTGAAGGTATTTAGGCTCCTAAAGATGCAGTTAGGTGCTTACTGAGATTATCCAAAACACCTGTTTGCCTTTTTAGGCACCTGAATATCGCACTCAGCTTTGGCCCAACTGACCATCTGTCATGATGGAGGGATGTCCGGCCCAAACTGAGTGGTGCTGTGCCATCGTTTAGCAGTGCCGGACTCCTAGTGTAGAAGAACTCTTTAGGGCTGTTGAGTTGAATATATTTTTAGGGACAGTTTAGGTGTTTGTGACAGCAGGATCATAAGACTGGACATAGGAAGTTGCTTCAATTAGAAAATGTGTGCATTTGGAGAAAAAAAAAATCATCTGTCCAAGATCCTGGTGGTGAACAGAAGATAATCTAAGTAACAATTTCCAAAGGGACAGCCATGTTAGTCTAGTTCAGCAAAACAAACAAGGTGTCTTGTGGCACTTAGAGACTGAAGTTGCTTTTGCTCATGCAGTAAGTAAATTGTTAAGCTTTAAGTGCCTGTTTTATTTTGCTAAGTAACAGTGTTTACCTGTAGCTAACATTTCACACCCTTAAAAATATACTGTTGACAACTTTAGCATTTTCACATCTATTTGTTTCTAATACAATATTCATGGCTAGATTAAAAGTCATGGACCAGGTTCTTGGTCTAGTCAGTGCCTTCCTTTTAGTATCATTGTGGAGATAAAGAGAGATGGAAAGCTGTCTTGAAGCCAGATAGTGACTCCTATTGCATAGGGGAAATCTCAGGTGACATAAAGCTTCTTAGATTCTCTTCCTAGACCCATTTCCTGCTTTGGGGAATGTGGCTGGGTAATTTTGTGCTGATGATCTTGCGCCACTGAAACCACCCATCCTTCAGCTGCTGTAATTTTGAAGTAACTGTGAGTGATGCCCTTCCTCTTCAGGATCAGGAATTAAAAGGTGGTATAATGTCATTTCCATCTTCACCTCAGGTCCTTGCTAGGTATAGCTTGGCCAGACCTAAGGATATGACTGAATAGCTCTGTCTAGTTTTTGTTTTAACAAGATGTCTGAAAAGAATAATATCCATTGGGCTTTCTCCATTTGGCACACTTTCCCTCCTCCGCCATCATGAAAGGAAATGAAATTAGCAGGTCTGTTTGCTTTTGTGTTTGGGCTGCTACTGTCAGTGATATTAACATCAGAATATGTTTTCGCTTGCTGTTGCTGCTACAAAGGCATCTGCCACATTGCCTTTGTGCAGGTCCTATGTGAGCACTGGCCATTGCAAAATTTTATAGTTATTAAGTGGTACTTAAAAAAAATGTTTAGAATCTGTTTTTTTCCCCCCTCACTAGAATAAGGGTAAATTTTTCACAAGCACAAGCATATCAGTGATTTAAGAACCTAAGTCCTAAGCTTAGGTGCTTTCTTAAAATAAATACAAGGTAAAATTTTCAAAGTTTTTAAAAAATATTGTCAGTTTCCTTGCATCTTGTCTATGTTTTACACCCCCTTGCATTTAGTTTCATTCCTTTCTGTAAGTTCACCCATCTTCGAAGCATCTGAGGAAGTGGGATCTTCTCCCACGAAAGCTCATGCAAAAAATAAATCTGTTAGTCTTAAAATGCCACACAACTGCTTGTTTTTTTTTTTAAAGAATATGGCATCTAAATCCCTGGACAACTTTGCATCACCCTGTAGTTGCTTATATTCTTCTCTCTTAGCTGGTTATGTTCAAACATGATATTGGGACAGTACTAAGAAGAGATGAGCATAAAAGGGGTCTGCTGCTTGGTTATGTTTTTCTCCTCTGATCTCTCCTTCTCTTTTTGTTGTCGTTGTTTTGACAAGAGGTCCGGGTAACTTTTCTTCTGCACTTTTAAATCCCTTTTCAAGTTGCACTCTTCTTGTGAGGCATTTCAAGAATAAGCCACCACGACTTGAACATACAATAAAAATCTACCACTTGCATGAAGGACCCCCCCCCATGTACAAGAATATACATTATTGTTGAACGTATGAGATTTTGTTTTGAACATTATAGCTGGGTCTTGTTCTCCTGGGCCCTGCACCTTGCATGGTAAATTTCATCCTGCTTTTAGATGATATAAAATGTTGCCATTTGTATAAGTCTCTGTGCACAGGTATTAAGTGCTACACTAGGGGAAGGTGGTGGAAATTCGAGCCCTGTTGTGTAAGACAGTGAGCTGTTTGGAGGATGGACTGTCTTCTGTATTATGTACAGCTCTGAGCCTGTTGTGTTTACTCAACACTTGATAAATAATTTTGAATGACTGTTGGTGAAGATCAGAAGTGTGAAAATCAGGTAGATTAAATTATATAGCTGAGTGCCATGCTTAACATTTTGACTGACTTTGCCACATTCCTTTGCTTTTCAAACAGTGAGAGCAAAGGCTCCATGGGAAGGAGGATTTATATATTAAATATGGGAGAAAAATAGTAAATTGTCCTCAACAACAGGATTTCAACACTACAGGCTACTAATTATCTTTCCTTTTTAACAGATATTTGCATGCCCCAGTCACATACAGTCCTAGAGAAAAGGCTTGGATGTAGGTGTTCAAATTCAAACATGCAGCCAGAGGACCATTTTCTTAAAGGAGATTTTGACAGTATTAACTTCTCACAGTTGAGAAGTAGAACAGTCATATTGCCCCAACAATTTATTGCCTCTCTCAAGCCTGAACTGCTTTCTCTCAGTGTTAACTTTTACACTTGTGAAGAAATCATGCTTTTCATCTGGAAAGTTAATCAATTTCTTACCTTATTTTCTGACAATATGAAGAGGTTGCAACTTTGAGGCTTCAGGAAACACTAGCTTTTTAGCTAGACCTTATCATCCACATTAATGCTTCTTGAACTGGCTCTCCAAAGCAGCCATATAATAGTAAGCCTGACTGCTACTTTGGTTGTGAATGCTGATTAATTGACGACAGGGTGGTGGAATAGGCAACTACAAAAAAAGTTGATTTATCTTACTTATATGGTACTCATTACTGTTGTATGTGATCTTCTATGTACTTGTTCTTGAAACACTGTATGAGGGGGGAGTCTATTATCCTTGTTCTGCGGATGGGGATTTGAGGCACAGAGTTTAAGAACTTGGCTAGTCACAAACTTAGTTTGCAGCAAGCTGGGGTGTGTATTTACCTTGTACCGTGCTAGCCTACCACACACTGTGTTCATCTGGACCCTGTTGCTGCACACTAAAAGCTCCTAGTGATCCTCAGTCTACTGTTTCAAAGCAGAGTGGATCAAAATGCATCAGGGAGCTTTTAGTGTACAACAGCAGCATGAACGTGGACACTTATTGCGTGGCAGGGTATTGTGTGGTAAGATTGGCACTCCATCTTGCCATGAACTAAGTGTTTGTTTAGACAAATCTTAAGTGACTTGCCCACAGTCACACAGCCAGTCTGTGCAGAACAGGGAAGTGAATCTGCATCTCCTAGGTCTCAAGTTTGCACCCTAATTACTGGATTGTCTTTTCTCTTGGGAACCTAAAGAATCTGTGTGGCTTGAACATGACTCAGCTGCACTCACTGGTAGGATGTCAGGAATGCTAGTCTTACCTGTTAAACGGAAGGCTTCACATTATTGTGAAGAGGATGTGCTTCATACTGCAGCACTGTGTGAGCCAAAGCAAAGCCTCAGACTGACTGACTGACTGACTGGGTCTTCTACCTGAAAAATAAAGATGTCTTCAGTGTCGTGTGGCTTAGAAAAAGACTTAGTAATTGATTTCATTGATAACTTCTTTCATTAAAAAAAACTGTGCAAGCCCTAAAGCAACTATCTCTGACTTGTACATCGGGCAGCAGGTTTGCACCTAATTTATTAGGCAGAGTTACATTTCAGGCTGCCCTAGACTTTTATGCTAACCATTTACAACTTCCAGCATGATACTCCTGACATTGACTGACTGATCTCTTTATACAATTTTGTTGGTGGAACACCAAGAAGACCCTTCTAGCAGTAAAAATGTAGAACCCTGTTAAATCAAAATATCTGACATACAAGCCACATATAGAGATGGTAGGAAAGTCAAGTGGAAGCATGGAAAACAACAGTCCTCAAAAACCAAACTAAACAATACATTTTCTGTTGTTGTTTTATTGGAGAGTGGGAAATGACAGTGTAGCTTAAGTCATGAGGGAGGGACCAGATTTAAGTGACTGAATCAAGAGCCACTCAAAGCTAACAATGTTAGAAACCATGAAGAAGGGGAGAGATAACAGAATATATCATAATGTTCTTTCATAAATCTGTTGACTGGCCACACTTAGAATGCTTCATGCAGTCCTAGTTGACTGGCCACACTTAGAATGCTTCATACAGTCCTAGTCCTAGTCTTAAACATATTAAAATAGGAAAAAGTACAGAGGAGGGCAGCCAAAATGAATAGGGTCATGGAACAGCTTCCATATTAGGAGAGAGTGAAAAAGACTGGGACTGCTCATCTTAGAAGAATGAAGACTAAGAGGTGGGGGCATATGACAGAGCTCTATAAAATCATGAAAGATGTGGAGACAGTGAATAAGCAAGCGTTATTTACCGCCTTCACAGAAAGCAAAAACCAGGGGACAACCAATGAAATTAAAAGGCAGCAGGTTTAAAACACACAAAAGGAAGTAAGTGGTATCACAGAAGGCCTCTGGGTCTCAACTCATCCCTGACCACTGCATAGTTGCAAACCAGTCTGGCTTAGACTTTATGAAACATTTGTAGAATGTGGCAGGATGCTGTTTCAGTGAGTCGGTGGCTTCTTTAGGTGTACTGGACTGATAAGAGTGCTCTGTCCAGCAAGAAAGAAGATCAAGTTTATGTGTGAGCAGCCACGTACTATCTGCTGTCTGTGCACAGGGGCTGTACCACTGGATTTAATGCCATGCACAACTCTGAAACCTTCATAGAAGGCCCTCAAGTTATGTTTGTCAGCTGCTTCCTGAAGTTCTGTTTCTGCTTGCACCAGTTGTTGCTCATAATCACACTTACTTTGGTACCTCAGGGGTGTCATAGTTAAAGGCTGCAAAAGAATTCTCCTTCTAGTGATACCTTTGTAATTTGCTCATTCTGTTCTGGTCTGAGTATTTTTCAAAGGATATATTATGGATTATAAATCTTAACGTGTTTGAATTTTCTAAAGCATTTTTGGTTTCCTAAGTTGTTTAAAAAATTGCATCACTGTTAGGTGGAATGGTGTCCACCTTCTCTCACAACTTCTTTAACTGTATGCTTTTGTTTGATTTGTAGCAAATTCATGCACAAATCTGGAGAAACCTTTTCATCCACTACCAAAAATGTAGCTATTGATTTCCTGTTTACTACTTTGCAAACCTATTCTCCCAAAAGTTTAGTTGCTTAATCCATTTGTCCAGTTACAAACCTATTGTTCCAAAAGTCTGTTTGCTTAATGCATTTGTCCAGTCATTTTGGAACCCATCCTGTGGGTCTTTGACTTCAGGGGTGTAATGTTGTGTGGGTAGCTCAACAGTGTCCTCTGATTTGTTTCTGGGTCATAGAAGTGGAAAATGTATTCACATTACATTTTGTTTCTTTGTAAGAAAAATATCAACTAAAGATGCTTGTCCATTTAACTGTTAGTATGACTGAAGAGCACTGCCAGTATTCATTCCGTGTTCTCAAGATGAAGCTTATTTGCTGACAGTTTTAATGTCCAGCTGCAATCATGGGCCACTGTGCTAGACACTGTACAAACACATAACAAAAATGCTGCTCCTATCCCGAAGAATTTATATTGGTGGTTTGTTTTTTTTTAACTCTTTTGAAGCTTAGGTTTTATGTTTGAACAATAGCTTGATCATTCTGTATTTCCTTTCTTTTTTTCTTTAGTGAAACAAAGAGGTTGGAACTGGAAAGAAAACTATTTGAGTACAGCAAATCTGATGCATACATGTAAGCCTGTGAACATGCTACTTATGTATTCCTATATTTTAGTTACATCAATGTGGACAAAATTGGCTCACAGCTTAGTGCCAGCAGTTTTGTTTTTGGTTGCCAGAAGCTCATCTGTTACATTTCTGCAGTTGAGCTAGGTGATAGGCTACTAAAACTGGTCACCATGGTGACCAGACACATACATTTGTCGAGGCCTGCGTTAGGACAATGTATAGAGCTTGCTACATGGTTTTGAAGTAGTATTGTAAAGCTTGTCCATTTAAAAAAAATGTAATAAGAATTTAATAGTTTTCTGAGCTGGGATAATAAAGTCCTCCTAGAGATAGGGGAAGCTATAATTTATTCCGAGTCAGTCTAGGGTTTTTACCTGCCCCCCAAAGGAATGCTTTAAAAATATTAGAGTTTCTTGAAGTGAAATAAGGAGGCCCCTCAAGATGTACAAAATTCTGGGAAAGAAATTCAGCATGATTGTCCTTTATATCAGCCAAGCTTATAAGAATGATGATAGATGAATAGAGAATATGTTCAGTATGTACCTGGATGCTCTAATGAAGAGGTGGGATTTTCCATACCTTGTGGACACGCTGCCTTAGGGCTTCTTATTTTAAGTCTCTCTGGCCCTAAGTGACTCACAATTCTTGACAGCTCAAAGTGAATGGCTTGGGAGGGAGCAGGCAGCTTTCCTATGATGCTGTACGCATTTTATCTGAATTGGGCACAAATACTAGAAAAGAAATGTCAGAAAAGGTGGGAGGAAATCAATATACTGAATTATTCATTCCCACTGAGTCTCTCTTTCTTTGAATCTAGTATGAACTTGGATGAGCTTGAGCTTCTCTGAGAACATAGGCAGTTTGGAAGACTTAACACAGTGATTCTCAACCTTTTTGGCTCAAGGGCCTTGGGTATCACTTTTACGACACTGAAGGACCACTGGTCTCTGGTAGCAGGGTCCCTCCCCACTGCAATCAGGTGGTAGGAGTTCGGTGAGAAGGCAGGGAAACCACTCATGTCCCATAGTCCTATGTGCTCCACGTAGGTCCCTTCTGTAACCAGGCGGATGGAAGGTCAGTTCTTCCCTCCCTCAGGCTCCAGCAGGGACTCCAGTTTCTGTGGACGTAGGCAGAGAACTTTGCATGCTCTCTGCTACAGCCAAGGGGAGGGAAGCGTTGGTCTCCCATTTCTTTGGCTGCAGCAAGGAGCCTGCACTGGACTTTTAGTCCCACAGAAACATGCTCCGCTTAAGTCCTTAGGCAGTGGGGTCTCTTCTGCAGCCAGCAAGCGGGGATTTGGGGGCCACTTTGGAAACCCCTGCAGATCACTTTTTGCCCCGGGGCCACAAGTTGGGAACCACTGATTTCATGTTCCTGTTTGTATGACAATCATTCAACAAACACAACTTGTTTTTAATGTAAACTAATATAAAATAGTTGCAACTAGAAATTTAAGGTGTGAAGTCTGAACATATCAAAATGGAAGTTTTGGGAAGATTTGTTAATCCATGTTTTTTGTGTACTTTAGAACAATTTATTATAAAATCAAATTTAATTCAAAGTCATTTAGGTCTAGCATCTTGCCATTTATAATGTAGCCTTGAATAAATTACTCAGATCTAGTCTTTAATGGAAAAAGAGTAACACTGAATACTATCCTGGCATTTTTGTAAATCTTTCTCACATAAACTGATTGAAATATGTGTGGTTTCATTTTCCATCATGAAACCTGTTATTTTCTGTCCCACAGAGCAAAAATGAACTTTATAAAACTCAAAAAGTACTTGAAAGAAATATGTGAACGACAGAAAAATGCTGTGTTGCGAAACCAAGAGTTTTTAAAGGAGTTTGATCGTATTGAAGCTCATATTAGGACATTTTCCAGTTCAGAGGCACTTCAGCAATTGAAGGTAATATTTGTTTATATGCCATAACATAACAGTTGTAATAATAAGAGGAAACTAGATTGACTTTTGCACTGTGTTATGGCCATGAGGATTTCAAATGTAAGTGGATCCTAGTGATGTATTTTTGCAGTGTTTAATATTTGTCTCATTCGGAACAGAGAAAACTAAAGTGAGCTACTGTGACCTTTTAGACAAATGGGTAGTTAGTAGTGCTTTGTTACAGATTGTGGGTTAGTTCTGTGAAGTGCTGAATATCACTTGTGAGGAAGCAAAGGAAAATTGAGAATGCTAAGCACCTAGCACGATTGTACCACATGGTTGCAATAAATAGTTAACTGTTACCAACCAGCTGTTAGCCAAATAGATGCTGGTTTTTCCTGATTGGCTAAATTGGATCTTCAGGAGGGTTATGCAGCATTTTCCTACTGATTTCTTTCTAAGATTTTATTGTTCTCATTAGATCTTTTTCGGCTTTTGTAACAAAACATTGTCACATTTGATGTAGCAAAATTAAATTATATAATTAAACCAGTCCGAAGACCATCCTAGGTTGGCCATAACTGG
Source organism: Podocnemis expansa (assembly GCA_007922195.1). Classification (NCBI taxonomy): domain Eukaryota; kingdom Metazoa; phylum Chordata; order Testudines; family Podocnemididae; genus Podocnemis; species Podocnemis expansa. The sequence continues at coordinate 1,141,126 of ML682039.1, forward strand.
TATTGTCCACCTTGCCTATCACATTTCCTCTTACTCTTCTGTATTCTGTCTGCTGATGCCATCTGGAGAGTTGTAATTGGTGTCACTGTAGCACTTTGGTGAAGATGCTACTCTGCTGATGGGAAAGCTTCTGTAGGCAAGTCAATCCACCTTTCTGAGAGCCAGTAGCTATGTTGATAGGTTATGCTCCCGTTGAGATAATACTATCTACATGGGGCCGTAGATCAGTATAACTGCTTTGCTCAGGAGTGAAAAATCCACACTCCTGAGTGACCTGGTTTCTCTGATAGAGGTCTGTAGTGTAGGTCTGGCCTTAGTCCACTGATGAGGCTGTTATGCTAGAGGTGGTCCTGCCTTCTCCTGCTGTTGATTTATCCCCAGTTAATTGTTTAGTGACAGGATTAATTCTGACCTCAGATTAACTTTGTAATTTATTTGCTTGCTTCCTTCCTGTTGGTTATAATGCCATCCTTTTTTAATTAAAAGCCAGTTGTATGCTAATATTTTGATGGCAGGCACAGCAACGGACAAATGTGATTCAAATGAAAGCACACTTTCCCAGAATTTATGGGAATTGTAAACTTTGCTATTGGTGTGATAAATATAGGGGGAAGTAGCTCAGCAGGATGCCTTACACTATGTACTTCAGTATATTTGGAAAGTGAACTAATAGGAGCATTTTAGCACTGAGTGACAGGTTTAAATGGAAGCAGAAACTCCTAGAGTTTACACCTTTAGACTCATTTGTAGTGACTGTTTTGATGTAAAATCAGAAAGAAACCATATCTCACAATCTGTCTTGCCATTCATACCTCTTACCAGCTGTGATTGCAGACATGTTTATGCAAAATAAATATTTGCTGATCTCACTGAATGCAAGGTAACCAAATTATCCCAGTTTTCTAAAGAGAGAAACTTTCTTTGTATGTATGAGATTGTGAAACTAGTGAGTAAGGCAGTTGCACTTTTCTTTTTTTTTTTTTTTTTTTTTACAAATTAAAGACATTTAGTATGTAATGGGTATTTTTATACGCCTTCCACTGGCCAGTGACTTGGTACAGTCAAGGCATTTTTCTTTTTTAGTATGTTGCTTCCTGGTCTCTCTGACTTGAAAGATAATTTTTATTTGACCCCAGGGAAGTGAGATCTTGCGATTAATTTCAGAAAGGCAGATATCACTGCTATCTGAGCTACAGAGTTGCTGGTTCACATGATGTGGTAGCTCTGCCTGAAGGCTCTGTCATTTTGGTCATCCATAACTTATTATGGAAGGTAAGGGACATACAACTTCCCGCCCTAAAGAATTTATAGTAATAAAAAAAAAATTACACTTGTAAGAACAAAAATAATATTTAATACTCATGAGGATTCTGAGAAAGATGCATCAGTTGCCCATAAATTTCAGAAACTCCATATTTTTTTCATTATTTGAATAAAAATTTGATGAATTCACTTGCCTGCCCTCCTGTCTCTTTTTTATATTTTTAATATTAGCTCTTTATGTACTTTGAATGATTATTAAGATTAAATTACTTTTACTGAAATAGCAAAGGTGATCCATCTTACGACCTACAATAGGGTAGTGAAAAAGGGCAAAGGAGTATTTTCATTTACTTGTGTTTTTATCTTAATTAAATATTTATAACAAAATAGTTCAGAATTGTAAAGTAACATACTGCACATACAGATAGGAAGGTAACATTTACCTGAACTTTCTAACACAAAATGCTTGACTTGCCAACCTGCTTCACTTGGCAAGAACTGGGATTGGATCTCTTCCTGCAGAGTTTAGTTGGCAGCTTTTACATTAATAAGAAGAAGGTGCAGAGTTTCCGTGCAGGCTACAGGTTTCTTGTTAATAAGGGGCTTACTGTTTAAAAAACAAAACAAAACAAAACTGAAAAATATAATTAAATTGAAAACCCCTTCTAACACTGCATATTAATGTGGCTCTAAGAAAGAACAAGAATTTTCATGCTGGATCAGACCCGTGGTCCATCTAGTCTAGTCTTCCGCTTCTCTCACAGTGGCCAGTACCAGCTGCTTCAGAGCAAGGTGAATCCTTCTGTTAATGTTTGATGCTGCCATATGCTCTGAAACACAAAAGTTAGTATCCCTTTTAAAAAAGATGTGTACTGCTATGGCTCTAGGTAATTTTGTTATCTGTTTGTGTATCCAATCCTTTTCTGAATCCTTCTAAGCTCTCAGCCTCAGTGATACAACATGGCCACAACTTGCAGGGAGTAATTTTGCATCACCATTCATTCGTCTTAAAGTAAATAGCCCCAGCTTTGTATTCTCTTCTTAGATGGAAGTTTTCTACCTCTCTAATCATTCTTGTTGCCTGTTTTGGAATAACCTGTGTTTCAGATATATCATTTTTAATGGGTTCTGATCAGAACTTTTCATGGTGATGAAAATTCCTTTTGAATGCTAATACTGTTGCACTTAAATTTCTGACTCAGATCCTACTAGTTGACCCACTTCTCTCAAATTCTTCAGAGGAAGGGAGGTCTTTAAAGGAAGTTTAGGATGTGTTCATAGACGGTAATTGATTTCCATTTTAATAAGTTAGTCACTCCATTAACATCCTCTGCCTGCATATCAGTCCTGATAAAGTTCTTTCATGGGTACCTCTGGCTTACGTCTGCTAGCCTTTCTTAAGCCTGTGACTGGCAGTGGCATCTGCGGAACATCCTTTGCACACATAGCTGGAGATCTGTAAGCTATGTCCCAAATCCCACCAATGCACTGCCAAGAGTGGTGTCTTATGGAGATGCTTGGTTTATAACAGCTTGTGTAGGCTGACTTGCATCATATCCCCTGTGCAGAATAGAACTGAAACAGCTCTCCGTACAGCAGGGGTCTCAAACTCAAATCACCACAAGGGCCACATGAGGACTAGTATGTTAGCCTGAGGGCCATACCACTGAAACTTTTTCATACAACAATATTGCAAATATTGGTATTGATAGTGTCGTTGTGGGCCGCAGGAAATAGCTTTAAGGGTCATATGCAGCCCATGGGCCGCATGTTTGAGACCCCTGCCCTACAGACTGTATGCCCCTCTGGCTGGGTCAGGCAAGATTGGCACCCACTGGTGCTTAGATCAGCCTGGTAACGTACAGTTCAATATTTATCCTTACAAATAAAATGTGATGGACATTTTAATATTGGGTTGTTAATTTTTTTGAAAGTGGGTCCTTTATAAGCAGAGAAATGCTTTAAATGAATTGATGTGAGTCCTAGCTGCTCTGTACTGTTCTATATGTGATGTCTTCAGTGCTCCCATTTAGTAGTTCTTATATCGCCATTTAATTTTTTTTTTACTGGATTGGTGCCATTTTTATTCAGCTCGTTGAGCAAAGCATTGCTCATAGAGCCCTCATGCAGTACTGTTTGAATGATTCCCCTGTCTGATTTCCCATTTGTGGCAATTTTCAGGATTAAATGGATTAACAGAGAATTATGAAAATAGTAATCATTCAAACTGGCATAGACATGCACAGGCACAAATTAAGTTATTAATTTTTAACAGTTTTTTTGGTGGAGAGAGAATGCCCTTAAGGAGTAAATTAGCTTAATTCCACATACAGTATATTAAATGGCTATTGTTGCCAACTTCTTTTTTTCACAAAAAAAGCTTAACTTGTTTCCATGTGCTCCTGTGGTTTGTTCAATAACTATTGGAAGATTAACTGAAATAATTTATTTAAGCTTTCAGGAAAACCTAGTAGTAAAGCATTTCATCAGTTTTGAGCACCAGGTAAAATGCTTGGTTGAACATAGACTTTTTTTTCTTGTGTTATTTCAAATTTTATGAACAATTGTATCTGGAAAATAACACTTTATGCATGCAGATTAAGAATTAAAGCACTGAGCTGTCCAAGTTGATTAGTTATCAGATGCATTTCTCCTTGTATATTACCCAATTCAAAACACACAGTGAAGTGCACCCACTCAGGACCAGTGTAATCTGTTCTTAAGGTTTACGATTACTAACATAGAGTACTAATTGTAGGTATTGTATATGCTTAGCTTTTAAGCAGTAGTCCTTCTATGACTGCATTACTTTTGGTCAATTAAACAATGTAGTGGACGTGAAGACATTTTTATGTAGTTTGTTAGTAACACCAGAGCAAGTTGTTTTTTTCATGCTGTGTTGCTCTTTATAACATCTGCAGTATATTTTCTCCTTAGAATAACTCAGTGGATTGTAAATTGAATTACATGAACAAATACAAAATTTAAAGCTTGGTGTTTCACTGCCAAGTGATTATGATATGTAGATACATGAAATAATCTGTAATTATTCAAATAATCTGGAATTATTAAAAGAAAAAAATGAACAAATGTATGAGTCCACAACGTATTATTACTCTTTAGACACTTAAAATAAGTGAACGCATATAGATGAAAACCCACAGGAGTATGCACAAACCACATGCTGCATGTTTTCCCTAGAACCTAAAGCATGTTTTGCAGAGAATGGGGTCTTAACAGCTGTTGTAAACACCTTTGTTTTTCTCAGAGATTATTTTATCTTTGGGAATAATGAATTTTATGAGTTTCCACTTGTCCATTTCTTTTATGCTGTAAATTTGTTGATTATTGTACAAATTGTGGTGTTTGAGTGTTTTTAACCTGTGTGTATGACTACATTTTTATAATACATAATCATTTATATGATGTGTCTGTTTATATGTAGGTACAATATGAAAGAGAAATTAGAAGTGTGCTGTCTCTTCAGAAGAATAACTTGCCAATAGAAGGTGACAAAGAAGATGATAATGAGCAGGTAATGTAAAACAAGGTGCAGCAATGTATATTGTGTTACTTGAAGAACTTTTAGGTGGTTTCCTCTGAGTGTTCCATTCTGTAAATGGTGCTTGCTGCAAAATGCCTTTTATGTGTGGAACTTTTGCTATGTTGTTTATATTGTGATACAGTGCTTTAACAACCAAATCAAGAAGATTAATTGAAAGAATTGCACTAATATTTTTATCAAGGTAAAAAGAGAACCATAATAATATGAAGAAAAAGACCAGTCTTTGTGTTCATTTCTGGGTAACTGCTATTTTTATATTTTAATGTCAAATAAAGTGAAAATGATTTTAACCCCTGAATAATATTCTTAATGAAAGTACACAACATGTAGTAATTGATTTACATGTCATAGGCATAATTTTGTACATTTTGACCTTTTCTCAGAAGAAGCAAAAAACGATTGCCTATCTAAGCAACAGACAAAGACTGACAAGGAATACTTAAATATATTCTGCTATATATCTGCAGTAATGCAGGCTTCTAATCCCTCCTCCTATCTCCGTATAAATGATACAGTTCAAGACCATAGCTGTTTTCTTCACTAAAAGCAGTAAAGCTCTTTTAGATGAAATGTCTAAAAACATCTTGTAATAACTTGGAGCATGCTGGCAAGAGTAGTCACTTGTGACTATATGTGAAACCCCCTTAGCTAGTAGATATTGTAATAAGCGAAAATGGTAACATCACTCCATTATTCAGAAAAGCCAACAGCATGCTTGTCCCTTAGGCTACAGCATTCATTAAGAAAAGCTTACTGGGCTGAAAGCTGGAAACAGATGATAACGGGATATGATTTTCATATTTAATGCATTCCTTGGAAGAGTATGTGTGCTGCAGATTGATAGAAGAATCAACTGCTACTTTACTAAAAGACTTTCTAGTTTGCCCTATAGCTACCGATGGAATCATTCAGCCAAGAAATTAACTTTTTCTCCTTTTACCTGCTTTATATATCTGCTAAGCAGGCTGCCTCAATGCCAGTAAATGTTATTATGCAGTTAACTGTTTGGTATTTAAGACTCTTATCAGAAAAGAAACAGAGGCCACACTATTTTGTTTTTATAGTAGGAGGAAGGTTTTCGTTTTTCTTTCTTCGGTGTATTAGCAGGCATTAATCTGAGTTTATGGGAAGTTTTCACCCATAGATTAAAAAGTTAAAAGCCTTGAATTTAGAGCATTCTTTAAACTATAATATACAAAGCTATGGACTCCAGCAACCTTGACCTATATACTGTAAGATGGTTTTTAAGAATGCGTGAATCACATATATTCAGTTAATGTAAAGTAATAGTTAGAGTTCTGAAATGAATTTTTCCCCTTTTTAAAACAACCTTTTGCTTGAAAATAGTTCTCATAGGAGATACAATTTTTAATCTATAGAAAAAAGGTATTCCTTTATTGTATATAAATACCTGAATGCTGATGTTACTGTGGTTATGAAAACCCTTTTTTCCAAAGTAGTGAGACATTTTAGGTTTTATTAAGAAGCTTAGTATGAACCTAAAAAGATCAAGTTACATTGCATTAAAATTATATTTAAAATTGGAAAAAAAAACTTTATTTACTGTGAAATATGAAGATGGATTTGTTAAACTATTGTAGCTATGATGCTTAGAGAGAGAGGTTTTAGTTCATCCTAGAAGAGGGCAACAAATTTCATTAGTGCAATTTAAAACAAAATCTCCTTTTTGAGGGTGGTTGTAATTCTGATTTTAAGGGATCATTCTGCAAGAAACAAGCTGAAGAATATTGCTGCTTGTTTACATATCATGTTCCATTTTCAAGAACAATGTAACTGTTGTTTTAAATATTGCACAATTTTTGAGTCTTATCGTGCTACCTTTTTCCTTCTTGTAATCTCTTTAATTATGTAAAGAAGATGAAATTCGTTCTGGTGCTTGGGGCTTTTGCAGTGTCGTCAGCATCACTAAAACTTGTAGTGAAGTTCCAGATGCATAGCCATGTTGGTCTAGTTCAGCAAAACAAACAACGGGTCCTATGGTACTTTTTAAAGTTTAACAAATTTATTTATCTCATGAGCTTTTGTGGAAGAAAATTCTTCATTGAACCATCTGATGAAGTGGGATTTTCTCCCACGAAAGTTCATGTGATAAATGACTTTGTTAGTCTTTAAAAGGGCCACAGGTCTCCTTGCTTGTCTTGCAGTGAAGCAAGGATGGATGGTTAGCACACAGGATGGTATTGTGGGTGGGAGGAACTATGGACTCTCACTATCTGGAGGCTATGACCCTAATGACCATATAAGTCTTACAAGCAGGTAACTGAAGTTACTTCAACTCATAGGCCAAACCTGTGGTGGCAGGGGAGCAGCACTTTAGCACTGCACACTGATACTAGATAAGGAATTGGATTTCAGCTCTTCTACTGCCCTTGCTTGTATTTTTCCTGTGTAAAGGCCAGTTTGGGGGGGGGGGGGGGTTGTGGGAGGGTGAAGCAAATAACCCAGAAAGCACAAATTAGTACAAATTGAGTGTGCAAATTGCATTGATTGATTTGTGGCACAATGTGGCTTGAATTACAATGATTGCCTTTTGGATCGGCACTCTATTAGAGTGATGGCCCTGACCCACATTCCTCTCTTGGATCTCAGGGGGAGTTTTGCCTGGCTGAGTACTGCAGGATCATAGCTTATGTAGAATTGATTTCTATATAAAAATCCAGAAGAAGGTGCCACATCTTCTTCAAGACCTTGCTAAATTTGTGAAACAGATTGTTTTACATAATGACCGCATATCTGATTTTAATTGTTTGTTGTTTTACCTGAATGATGTCTTTGTGGCTCTTATATGACTTATTTTTCTATGAATATACTGTAGTGTTGGGGGAAAATAAGCAGCATATTCTACTATTTAGTCTGAGAAACATGGCTGTGAGGGATCACTCCAGTAACAGGTTCTAAAAACTTGGCTTGCTTAAAAGTGATATGTGAGGATCATTAAGGATACTAGTACAAGACATGAAGGCAAGGAGAATATATATCTCTTGTGTATGGAACTTATTGAGAGAACACACATTTGTAGAAGAGACTTCAAGATAGTTTTGTCTAATGTTCCTATATATTTTGGGGAACAAGAAACATTAATCAGTCGGAATTGGTATTTCAAAGTAATGAGGTTTGTTAATGAACAGACTTTACATAGTTGGCCAAATGAAACTGCACTGAATGTTAGTGGAATTCCAGATGTGTGTTGTGATTCACAGCACTAGGATGTCAAAAGCCTGACTGGGTTGGACTAAGGGGACTAAACCATAAACTGGCACAGGTTTGGACTTTCTGGGAGCACTTTCCTTTCAGAAGATCTTGTGGTGGTGTTTGATGAGTGAGAAGAGACGAGCTGATACCATGCAGTAGGTCTAGACTACAGAAGTCTGCAGAAGAGAAGACTGAGAGGGGATTTGATAGCAACCTTCAACTACTTGAAGGGGTGGTCCAAAGAGAAGGGAGCTACGCTGTTCTCAGTAGTGATGGAGGAGAAGAGAGCAATGGTTTCAAGCTGCAGCTGGGATGATTGAGGGTGGACATGACAATAAACTTTCTTACTAGGAGGGTGGTGAAACATTGGAGTGGGTTACCTAGGGAGGTGGTGGAATCTCCGTCTTTGGAAGCATTTAAGGCCTGATTAGACAAAACCCTGGCTGAGATGATTTAATGGGAGTGGTCCTGCTTCTTAGCAGGGGGTTGGACTAGATGACTTCATGAGGTCCCTTCCAACCCTATGATTCTGTGATTTTTGCTGGTAAATTGGTTGTCTCTTTAGCAATGTATTTGTACAGATGTATTTATTTTCCCATTTTTTTTCTTTCATAAAAGATGTGTAATGTGATGGGGAGAGGGTCAAAGGATGGTGTTTCTGTGGGGTAGAGTGGATAAGAGCAGCCTCCCATCACGAGCCTCCTGCTTTGAGAAGGAGGGTAGGAGTCTGGTCCTTGGGATCCTGTTTTCAAACATCCAATAGATAGCCCATGTCATATTACATTGTAGGCAACTTATCTGTTGCCTTTATTTAACTGTATCTATGTTGCATATGTCAGCTTCTTTCATCATATATCAGGAAACATTTTATCTTTAGGGAATTCATGTAGGGTCTTTTTTTTTTTTTAAGCTATTTTTTTCCTCCTGTCCAAAAGATTAAACTCCATTTGGTTTGTTGTTGTTTTGTATGTACTATGTCTTAGATTTTCTTTCTTTGGGGATGCAAAGAGTAGAGGTTGAAAGGTATATTAAGCATAGTCTATTCTATATTATAACTTATTGGTCTTTCTTAAAACAGCAGCATGGTAGCCAAAGTGAGTAAGAGACAGAAGGGTGGTGTTGGGGGAAGAAATTACATGCCTTCAAAGATACTACCAACTATCTCCTGTCTTGGTTTTGTATCTTGTGCCTACAATACAGATCAAGGGACATCTCTATACATTCTAAAAGCCTTTGGTTCTCTGTGGGCTTTATAAAGTCATCTCTTTCCCAACCACTTCTGAAAATGTGTCAGCCACAGGTACTGCAAAGCAGGGGTGAACAAAATTGGTTCACAAGTAGGCACCAACAATTTTACTTTTGTTTACCAGAGGGCACTCCTCCATTACATTTCTGCCATGGAGCTAGGTGACAGGCTACTAGAAATGGCAGCCATGTCATCCAGAAACATAGATTTGTCGAGGCCTGCTGTAGTGTCTCGAAAAACTGTAATCAGGTCCTATCTGACTGCAATCACTGAAGGATCTCCCTTCTAGATTTGAACAGCATTTTCCAGCTGCAGCTCTGGCTTTCATTGCCCATCCTGCTTGAAGTAGGTGCCTAGTATCCTGTATATGTGATAAATTTGCTGGCTTCTAGTCAGGACTTAATACTTCTTTAGTTGGTATTTAATTTTTTTTTTTTTAAACACTTTAGGCTATGTGCTCCCACAGTGTCAGTCCTTCCAGGACCGCAGCTCACTTATGTGCCCATTTTAGTTTTGAGCAGAATATTTTGTTTGCAAGCGCACCTTAGTGTCACACAATTCAAAACTTTCATTAACCTTGGCACTCACGTATGAGCTTTCCTAATTTTATCCACTCTATAATTGGATGTGATGCTTCATCGCCGTGAGCTAGCTACTGGTAGCACTATGAGGGTTCGCACCAGAGATTACTGTTGGGGGACTTGGCATTAAGTTTCGTCTGTTAAATATGCTATTCAGCCATCCCCAGCAGAAAGCAGTGATACGTTAAGCACTGTAAACCAGATTAATTTAGAGTTCCTGGGAGGAAGTGCCAATTGGAAACTGTTTTGGGCTTCATCTTCTTGGTTCAGTGAAGGCAGAACTCAAACAGTCTTTGAAGTTTCTTTGTGAAGTTTTGGCATCTTGAAGATGATCCATGGTGTTTAGTGACTGCCAGGAGACATGCCACAAGGAGCCACTTAGTGAAGCACTTAGGACTTTGTGCTGTTAACTTCGTCAAAGTGTCTGAGAGCTGGCTCGCAGTGTGCGTCTGGATGCCACTGGATGACTCAAGTTGCTGCCAGGCTGGTCCTCAATGTCTCTGCACCACCAAGGTCTTGAAGGATCCCCAGTGAACAGGTGCTTCAAGGCCATGCAGATGCTTTGTGAACTTGGTGCATAGACTTTTATGGGGACCCTGTGAAATTGCATAGTTGAAGATTTTGGGTGCAGAGACCTTAATCCTGCTAGCACTGATATACTTTGTAGGGGCAACACTGACAGTCAACTCAGCATGCCAAATGGATTCCATATTGACAGTCAGGGATAAGAGAATAAGAACTGCCATATAAGGTCAGACGATTGGTCCATCTAGCCCAATATCCTGACTTGTGGTAATAGCCAGTGCTAGAAGCTTCAGGGGGAAAGAAGAGCACATGGCACTTACCGAGTAATCCATCCACTGTCATCTAGTCCCACCTTCTGACAGCCAGAAGTTTAAGGGTACCCAGAGCACAGAGTTGCATCCCTGTCCATATTGGCTAATAGTCACTGATGTGTCTATGCTCCATGAGCTTATCTAATTCTTTTTTGAACCCAATTATACTTTTGGCCTGTACAATGTAACCTGGAACAAATTCCACAGGTTGACAGTGCTGTGTGAAGAAATACTTTGTTTTAAAGCAGTTGCCTATTAATTCCATTGGGTGATCCCTGTTTTTTTCTGTTGTGTGTAGGAGTAAATGATACTTCCTTTTTTACTTTCACCACACCAGTCAGAATTTTATAGACTTCTGTCATGCCCACTTTTAGTCACCTCTGTTCTAAGATGTATGGTCCCAGTCTTTTTAACCTTTCCTCATATGGAAGCTCTTCCATACTGCTAGTCAGTTTTGTTGCCCTTCAATGTACTTTTTCCTATTCTAATATCTTTTTTGGGATGGGGCAGCCAGAACTGGATGCAGTGTTCAAGGTGTGGGTGTAGCATGGATTTATATAGTGGCATTATGCTATTTTCTGTCTTATGGCCCTTTCCTAGTGTTAGCCTTTTTAACTGCCAATGTACATTGAGTGGATGTGTTCATAGAACTATCTGTGATGACTCCAATATCTTTCCTGAGTTGTAGCAGCTGACTTGGACTCCATTTTGTATGAATAATTAGGATTGGTTTCCAGTGCACTTTACTTTGCATTTATCATAGATGAATTTCATCTGTCATGTTGTTGCTTAGTTACTCAACTTAGTGACTTTTTAAATCTTCATAATCATCTATTGACTTAGCTTTCTGGAACAATTTTATATTCTCAGCAGATTACACCATCTCATTGTTCACCTCCTCTTCCGGGATAGCTAGGAAAATGTTGAACAGAAATGGCCCCAGTAAAGATCCTTGGAGGCCCTGCTATTTACCTTTTTCCACTGTGAAAACTTACGGTTTATTCCTGTCCTGTATTTCCTATCTTTTAAAGTTACTGATCCATGTGAGGATCTTCTCTGTTATCTCACAACTCCTTTGTTCATGCAATAGCCTCTGGTGAGGGATTTTGTTAAAGGCTTTCTGAAAGTCCAGTTGCCTTATAGTCACTAAGTCATCCAAAGCTCATGCGATAAATAAATTTATTAGTCTTTAAAAGTGCCACAGGACTCCGTGTTTGTTTTTCCATGTTTTAGGAATTCCATCCCTGGGTCAGTTTGCAGCTCAGTAACCTCATGCTTCTCCTTGAAAAAGGAGAATTCTGTGATCATTTGAGCACAATCCCTGCTACCGCTGCTGCCATGAAAGCTGTCTAAGAGAGGATTTGGGTAGCTTTGGACTGGGGTAGGATGTCTCTCCCTAAAGGAATTCCTGTCAGCTGTGAGCTTCTGAGCCCTGTGTGTCATGAAGTGTGGCTTTTGCAACCTCCAGAGCTTTGGTTGGTTGGTTTGTTTGTTTGTTTTTTAAGTCACAAAAGTCCTGTGTGTTTTGATGCTTCGGAAGTTGCTTACCTCAGGAACCCCATGCCTTTCAGGACAATGGCATTGTAACAGGAAACTTTGTAAAAACTCAGCGGTACATTTGTGGAAAACAGAAAATCTCACATAACAACCCTGCCTTACATCTGCTTGAGAATCGGTTTACCAGGCCTGGTGGCCCCCCCCCCCCCCCCAACTGGCATTTGGTATGTTTTTTTTCTTTGTGAGGAGTTGATGCCTAGTGGTTGTAGAGCTTGTAGGCATACAGAGAGTAAGAGTTCAGACCCCATCATAGATTGCTTAACAAATGGAGCACAAAACATGTAATGCTTCTAACTTTCTGAGCACAAAAACTCTGTACTGGGGGAAACTCAAGATTCTCCAAATCTACCATAGATGGGTGCAGTGCCAAATATCAGAGGACATCAAGGAACCAAACTGGGCTCAATGAGATTGAACTGCTGGGCACTCATGCTGCATAATAGTACTTAGTGCTGACCAGTGAAGCTTCATGCTGCCAGCTCCCTAGAAAAGGCTGATGAGGAATTAATGCTGACCTATAGCAATCTGGTGGTGAGAAGTTTGGCCTGGCCCGTATCTCAGGAGTCATATTTAGTACGGTGTCAATCTAACACTACAGGTGAGACTACGTTCTTGTTGTACAATAGCTGAATTTTGATCTATTAGGAAAGTGAACATTTTTTGTGTCTGTGTTATGGGGGAACAAGTGGAAAGACCAGGGTAATGCAAACAGAAATGATGGCAAAAAAAGAAGGCATAATGGATAAATTCGTTTGCTGTTTACCTATAGAGATTTGATTTCAAACTTGTCTTAGCTGCCAAAGAGAGCTGTATAAAATTCTACAATTGATTTTATAACCTTTTTAGAGTTTTAACTAAATCTCTTGCCTACCCTTTCCTGTATGCCCCATAAAATGTATCACTTTCCCCCTTCATTTTACTTTTCTGCTTGGTGAAATCCTGTGCACGGACCAATCCTTATCTTTCAAATTCTTTGTCCTGTAATGCAAAGCAGGTGAAGAGAGATTCTTACAGTCAAAAAGGGGTTTGCTAGCAAGCCAACTTTGGATATGACATGCAGAGCTGATAAATTCTGTTTTGGAACACTAAATCCAGGAGCCACTAAATCCATAAAACATTTGCTGGCTACATTTGAGAGCAGAATATCAAAGACCCAAAGGATAATAAAGAGGCCTCCAAAGAAGCAGTGATGGAATAAATTTTAAGATTAATCTGAGTATCATACCCTCGCTTTTTCTGCAAATAATTTAGTTTATGGAGTTACTGGATTTTCTTTTGTTTGTGTAAAAATTGGGCTTTGCTGTTAAGTTGTCATATTATCAGACTAGTTAAATGTAAGACCTTTCCACAGAGGAGTGGAGGCTGAACTTATGTGACAAATAAGACTACCCAACAAAAAAGGATGGAGATGAAACAAAGACACTAGAGGATTCTTTGAGTTGTCTCATTCAAAGTGTTTAGATGGTATTAAAATCCTTCCCTTATTATTATTATTACAGGAATCAGCTAATTTTAATTCAAGGTCTGTTTATATTGACAGTGGCCTTCTTCCACTCTAGTAATCATTCCATAGAAATCTTTTACATTAATTAAGCACATATAGAAAACCCAAACAAACTTTAAAGTACTTGACATTTAGCAGTTGTGGTCATTCATTATGGAAATTTTTTTCATTTAAGTTCAGTCAAGTTCTTCAGAGGAAATGTCTCCTGCTGGTACCAGAAGTCTCTGCTGTTGAGAAAAAAGAGTTGACACACTGGTGGATTTTTGGCACAATCATCATTGTTGTTCGAGCTGTTGAGACAAGCATACAAGAGGGAGGAAAGAAAAAGGCTTGTCTCCTCATGCTTGCTCTGTTGATGTGCTGCAAGCAAACTATAGTGCATAAACAGGTGTACTTTAACATCTGTACCCAGCTCACTCTCCAGATTGGGACTGGTCATTCTTCATACTGACTTGACATTGCTGACCTTTCTTCAGCCTGTTGTGCTGATCAGCATGATGATGATATGGAGTTCAGCCAATTTAAAAATGGGTGGACAGAAGCCCAAAGAGGGATGAGTGTAAGATAGAAGAAAATAAGAATGAAAGTGTCACAGAAGGGTAGAAGTATCCAGAATCTTAAACCTTACATTTAAGGTGTTGTGTTGGGTTCAGGTATAAGGGTGGGAGTGATATCTGCTTCCTTCTCAGTCAGTCTCGTCAAACCATGTTTCAGGGTTAGAAAAAGGTAGCCTGGCAGTGTTATGCTAAAGCCTTGGATAATATGATAGTGGCTGTGGTGATTGATGGTACTGGTTAGTGCTCTATGACACCTTTTAAACTCACTGTCATCTATAACCATCACAAGTTGCCAAGAGCTTCTCCGTAAAGCAGTTCTCAGAAGAGTTGGCAACAATTTCCCATTACAATTAACCAGTTAAAACAGTTTTTGTTGGTTTGTATATATATTTTTTCTTCTATCTGAGTATATTGGTTTGTTGCTAATTTAATTTAATAACCCTATCAGTAAATTTGGGAATTATTTGTTAGAGTTTTTAGTTTAGACAAAGTTAGTTTGCATTAATCCTTTGAGTTCATTTTGTACTTTTTCCGTCCCTACCATAACCTAGTTATGGATGTCACAGATCTATGGGGATATGGTGCCTTGACTTAGATACAGTCTCCATATTTCTTTCCAAGTCCTAAGCCTACATGTAGCCTTTAACAAGGACTGCACCTCCAAGACAGAGCCTATGGGCTCCAGCTACCCCTTCTTCTCACTGTATGTTCTCAACAGCCAAGTCCAGTGAGTTTATCCTTCTTTTGAAGGCTTTTAGTCCTTCAGGAAGCAATGCCTTTCATAAGGGTCTGCAATGACACCAGTCAGCTGTTTCAAAACAAGATTGCATTTATTAGCCAACAGGAACATGGCATCTGAAAGTCTTTTAAAAACAAACAAGGAGTCTGGTGGCACTCCAATGTGAATTCATGTGATAAATAAATTTGTTAGTCTTTAAGTGCCACCAGTCAAGAGAACAGGTCACACTGTAACAGCAAATCAAAACTGTTGTAAAGATTCAAACACTGGGGAACAGCATCCAGAGGAAGATGAGGTCAAATCACCTGTTATAATGAAAGAAAAATATAATATCCCTATTAAGTCCTGAGGCATTGCAACCAAATTTTTGTTTTACCAGACTATAATTAATACGGCTACCCCTCTGGAACTTGAGAGTCCTTAGTTAGTCTTTCAGAAAGGGTTCATAGAGGCAGAAACAACTCTCCTTGTAGTCCATACCTTCCTGAAGCTCAGCTTCCTTCTGTCTCTTCTTGGTTTTGTGCTCCTGCGTTTGAGGCTGTCTCCTTCACTACAGAGCTTATTCCAGTATAGCTGTATCCCTTTGGAAATTGTGTTGTCATAGCCCTCTTGGTGTAGTATACACCAGCAGACGTTTTTCTGTTTCCTTGAATGATGTTAGCAATGCCAGAAGCATCATCTTTTGACATAGCTATGTGTGCACTGGGTGTTTTGTTGACATAGTTGTGTTACTTTCACATCTCTGACTACCATAACTATGCCTTTGTAAGCTGTAAGTGTAGACCAGGCTTGAGTTTATGTGTCTACAAACAGCACACTTTAAAACAGCCTCTCCACAACATGTCTGTTTGTTCTCCTGCCCAGGACTTTTTCACTCTGCTTCCCTACAGAGAGTTGGCAGAAATAATTTGCTCTGGACAGCTGATTGTTAGGATTTAATGGTCTAGTTGTTACCTTCCATTCTTATGTGTGAATTCTAGCTAATTCTTATTAGTGTATCTGGTTCCAACCCAGACAAGCACCATTTGTTGACGTGACATCCATCTGTGCCTGACTTCCCCATTTTCAAGGGTAGGAACTAACCCCTTTATAGTCACTCAGTGGGTTAACTGAATTACACACCTTGTTTGTAAATATGTTACCAAAAAATTTCCAATTAGGTTATTGAAAAATTTTTTTTTCAATCCTTTGCCTAGTTTGGCCTGGCACAGCTTTAATACAGGCTATAAAGCTCTAACAACAGCTCCATCCTCCCAACATAGGAATTTCCTTACTGGATGAGTCCAGTGGCCATCTAGTTTGCCTTGTCTCCCATAGTGGTCAGCACCTGGTGCTTTAGAAAATGACGTAAAATTACTGTAATGGTCAGTTATATAATTTATGCTTGGGAGAAATGTTTTTGTAGCCCTGAAGGTAGTGTTTGGCTTATACCCTAAACATGCTGGTTTTGTGAGTCAGATACATTTGAATTCATTTTAACTTTTTGTATAATAGCAACTATATATAAAAAGTAACTATTTCTCTGTGAAATAAACACTTTTCAAATAGCCTGCACTCTGTCTTTCATTGCTGCAATTTGGCTGTTATGGGGACTACATGACTAATTTCTCTTCTTTCTGGGTCCCTCCAAAAGAAAGTTCAAGTGAGATGGCAACAGAATATGGAGAATTTCATATCGTGACTGTATGTGTTGTACTCACCTTCTGCATAAAAGACTTTGGTTTCTAAGCTATCAATCCAGCACCTTTTATAAACACTTCTTTACAAAAAGTGAAACTGGGCAATAGGGTTTCTAGTTTATGGGCTTTCTGTGTGTAAAATTACGGAGAAGAAATGATTACTCAGAGTCTTAAATGGCTATAATTGATACAAGGTTTGTTTAATATGTCATTTGCTGGGTATTTTACTACCATTCCGGACAAAATACTGCACATTAAGTGAAACACAGTTAAGACTTGGGATAGCAGTTAACGCTGTTTTCTTGTTCTTGTAGTTCAGCAGTCAACAAACCTAATGGCAACATTAGAGGTGTCCACATTTTACATGTAGGTTTTATGTTTGTTTGCCAGTATTCCTTTCTTGGTTCGGCTAACGGGCTGGATCCTGCAAGGTCCTGATTGCCTCCTATGAGGTACTGACAGACTTAATCACCTTTTAGCTTCCATCGAAGCTGAGGGTGCTTAGCATGTGGCACAAAGCACCAGTACTGAGCAGGAATTGGGCCATTCAATCTTACTTTAGTTTTATAAAATAAAAGGACAACGAAAGTGTGCTATATGTGGACTAGCATAATATGACAGGAAAATATTTGAATTCTATATGACATTTGCTCTTCAAAGACCAACACAAAACCTTTAAAAAAAACTCCATTTACTACATAAAATTCATTCTTAAGCCATCTCAACCTCTATTTTTCAGATGTTGCTGGTTGCAAGACAGGCAGGAATTAACACCAGAACAGCCATGTCAAGAGGATTGTATCATCCAGCAACAATCTTCATGGGCCGCCAAATGTCAGCCATCTCAAGTATTGAAGATTTCAGTACACAGCAGAAATCTTCCCAGCCCACAAAGAGCTTTTCAATTTCTGACCCACATTCATGCAGGCAGACAGCACAGAGCAGTAATATGACAGACAGCTATGTAGTACAAACCAATAGTGATACACAGTGCTTAAATAAGTCTGACAAAATAGATGAGAAGACGTATCTCCAGATAGGTGAGAAAATGCCAGTCACATCCAGCGTATCATCTGAGAACGGAAGAACTCATTGCTTAGAGATAGAAAGCAGTACAAATAATGGTAATAGTTTAGCACAAAGCAAAAAGTCTGCTAAACTCAACTCTTTGTTACATGAAAGAGTAAGTCCAGAGAACAAAACCACTGATTTAAAGAGGGACAGTTCTGGCAGTTCAGTAGAAGAAATATTGACAAATGAGCGCTTTGTAGCCAATGAAAGATCTAAACAGCCAGTCCCACTGGCATCTACTCCCAAACGGCTCGTTTCTGGAAATGAACCTTGCAGAGAGAGTTTCCCAGGTAGGATGATGATATCTGTGTGATGGCCTTGCCATGGGCAAACTGCTGTCTTCCGTTTTCTGTTCAGATTTTTGGAATGCACTCAGTGCTGTGGGGTCTGAGTGCCTCCACAAATGAAAGAGAACTGCTAAGCTTGATTTAACAGGCTGAGGTGGAGCAGCACAAGAGGGATCTGTAGTTGTTGTGTGCTCAGGAGCAGGCAGTGTGGTCTAGTGGACAGGCACTCCATCTGAAGTCGAGAGACAGATTCTGTCACTAGCTGGTTGTGTGACTTTGACAAGACACTTCCCCTCTGTTTTCCTTCCTCCCTTTGTGTCTTCTTTATCTGTCTGGTGCAAGCACTGTCTCTCAATCTGTTTGTACAGTGCTTCCAACAGTTGGGCCCAGTGTTGATTGGCACCTCTAGACATTACTATGGAGCCTTTCTGTTCTACGTCTCTATGAACTGCAGCGCACTACCAGGGAGATGCCAAAGCTGAGCCAATGAACCTGCCGCTTTGTAGCTTCCAAGGCCTAAACTTTCCTCACATGGAACTTGCAGAGGTTTCAGCTGCCACCAGTGGCCCTGGCAACAGGACAGTTCTGCATTTGTTTGATGCCAAGCTGCTCAGCTGTGGAGGAGTTAGGACTCCTCCTTTTTTGTGCCCTTTCTTTGAATCCTGACATAAAAGCACATTTCCCTGGGGTTCTGGGGTAGTGAGGGATCTCTTTTCTCCCCATTACACTAGTTTGTCTGTGAGAATGGTGCATTTGGTATCATGTCCCCATTAGTGGTGCATCTAGTTAGGTCAACCAAAGACCTGATTCACAGTAGGACAAACCGCACGAATTTCCATTAAGAAGTCTGTGAGAAACTTGATCCTTGCTAAATTAGCTAACCACATAGGCATCTATGTTCAGCCTGAATACCAACATCTAAGATTTTGCTTTAGGGTAGAGTGGGACCCCATTTGCTGATGCGTGCCTTTCTTTTACATTGGCAGATGTAGCTTCCTTCCCTCTCTTTTCACTGTCCAAGGTCCTGTAAAAGATTAGGTAAGACAGATCACAGTTTAACCCGAGAGCCATGGCATGGGTACGTCAGCTGGGAGATCAAGGGCTACTACACCTCTCGAAACAGCTGATATTTTTATTTCCTCCAATCCCAGCTCTTTTTTCTCAAGTGCAGGAACAGGTATTCGGGTATCAGACCTACTGATACACTAGTACCCACAGATTAACAAGGGCTGTGACTATGGGATTTGATTCTCACTATACCTTTGGATGATTTAGTTGAACCACCAAGTGATTTGTCAGTCCCTTATCTTTTCTTGAATTTTCTACTGATCATAACTTTTGGTAGTGGGAGAGTCTTTGAGATCTGAGACCTCACTGATAATTTTTCTTCTTCTGCCTTTAAAAATAAGGGCAGCAAGGGGTTTTTATTGCCATTTCCACAATTTTTACAAAGGTACTGTAGTGTCAGAGCTTTGTATTAACCAGTCTGATTTTACTTTGCAGAATATGCTTGGTCTCTGCCTCAGGTTTTTTATTAAGAAACTTTATGCAAAATAGTTAATCTATTTCTGAGAATAAATATGCTGAAAAATAGGCAGGTTTGCCAAAGATACAGTACTTTCAGATTTACCAGGAAAAAAAAAAAATCTAATGCCATAGATGTTTGGAGGAGAAACATGACATTTTCAGGAGAATTGTCCTGATGGCAGAGAGGTGCCTTTTACTATTATTGTGAAAATCCATCTAGATTTGACTACGGCTTGGTCTACACACCGATATATCAGTTATGCTTGTGATTTTCTTCTCAATAGTTATACTGGTACAAGTCATGCATACCAGCATGGGTCTACCATGCTAGAAGGGGAATAAAGAGTACTGCTATCAGATACCTCTGTACAGTATAACCATATCCACATTAAGGGGAAACAGAATGCAGGAACCATGAGTCCCAATTTTATGCTGTTATCTAGCAAACTACCCACTGGGAAACTGTGACTTAGCCCCCTCTAGTGGCTTGGTGCACAAATGATGACAACCCACTATTATCTGCTAATGGAGTTGTTATATTTAGCTCAAGTGGTAGGGATGAGTAACTCAAGAGCAGTCTGATGAATTTTCTTGAGAGCTTGCAGAAATATCCTCCTGCCTTTCCCAGTAAATATGACAAATTTTCATGTTAACCCAATTTTCAGAGCCTTATAAGGATGGCTAAAATGGAGCTTTCTGATGGAAATTACTGGCAACCGTAAATGATGGAGAGGCTCCTGCCTTTCTGTGTAATGATCACATACTTTTTTGGATGAAAACTGAAAGCCTTTTCATATGTTCCTGCATGTTCCTTGTTCTCTTTTTTGGCATCCTGTTGTTGCCTTTTATTTTGTAGTTTTTCCTTTTCCCTTTATTTCAGGTTTGTTTCCTTTTCGTTGTCTCTACAGTCACCTTGACATATTTGCCACTTCTGCAGTTAATGAAAGACTCATTATTTTGAGGTGGAACAAAACAACACCTACCTTAGGGCTTAGCAGATCCAATGTGGCAGAATGTCTATTTTTGCCCCTTCTGATAACGAAAGAGACATTGGAGGGATCAGTGTCATCTTTGGAAAAATTCTTATTTAATTTTGGAATGAAACACTTCTACCATAAGGGAAACCAAGTGCAAATTTGATTCAAAATGAGCAGCGACTACCTCAAATTTCCCTGAATTGGGAGGGAAGGAGGAGAAGAAAGAGTGGCTTTATGTTGTCAAACTTACACTACAGAGTTATAAGGTTAGTCAGATTTGAGTTTGTAGATGTTTTTCTTGTTCCATCTCTCTTATAAGCTTGATCTTTCATGCTGCAAATTACAGGGGATTAATTAAGAAGTTTGGGTGTGCTGTGAATAGCCCATCTGTACATACAATATGCTTTAGGGTGTAGACATTTATGTAGTGCATTGTTACTTTAAACAATTTTTCCTTCTGAGTATGTCTTTACTGTTCAGAAATGGTAGCATGATATGTAGAACAGTAGCAGAAAATAGATAAAAATAATAGCTTATCTCTTTATTTATTCACACCTTGGATGTTGGAAAAAGAACACAGAATACAAGATCTTGTCATTATTTGTATCAAACATGATTTGTCTGAAATGCACAGTGATCCAATTAAAAAATGAAGCTCAGTGTATGGAAGGGAGGAAATGTTCTGTTTTGCAGCACAAACAAGACTTTGTGAATGCTGGTTGATTTAGAAATAACAGATCCTACAGTTAGGCTTGTGGGAAGGTTGGGAGTTTCAGGGCAATGTTAACTGATAACTTTTCATGAAATTCTAAAAATGCACCAGAAAGTGAAAAGGTTAATAGGGCCTATTTTTATTCATATTTTATTTAGAAGACTATTGCAGCTTCCTTCAGCTGAAAAGCAAGGGGAGTTAGTTGATGCACACAGCTTCCAAGCCTACAGGCATAGATCTCTGCTTCTGCATGGATTAGAAGCCCCAGACAACAGCTGCCTCCTCTTCAAACACACTTGTGCCTCCCCAAGACAGTTTTTCAGTCTGTTCTGCCCCATTATGTCTGAGAGGCAGTTTACTGGAGTAGGTTGTGTTCATCCTTGTTGCTGTTTTCAGTTGTGGAGGTTTCCCTCGCTTGCAGCCCAGATTGCTGAACTCCCCCTTGTGAGGAAAGCATAGAATAATACACAGACATGCAGAAGGAGGCTAAGTAGTAGTTATAGTATCAAGCCAGGAGACTGACAGATAATAAGGAAATGACCTTTTTTTGTGCATTTATGCAGCATTGAATACAATTTTTCTGCTTCTTGGCAAAATGTTGAAGTACATGGCCATTCATGGATATTACACCTGAGCTTTGAGCAGAAGGAAACAGTCAGAGAACTTTGGGAAATCTTTACTGCCAGGGAGGTTGTAGAATATTTCTGTGGTTGGCTAAGAAGCTGGGGCAGCCTGTTAGGAATATTCCTGTTGGGGCAGGTGCTATAAAGAAGAGAAGCAGAGAAGCTTTAGACAGTGTTTCTGTAGGTTGCATATAGGTCACAGGGGAGTTTTTCTGAAGGGGAGAGCCTGGCCTGTATGGATAGAGGGTACCTGCAGGATAAGAAATATGTCACGAGGCAATGTCTAGGTGCTGTGATGTAGCATGCAAGTCCTTTTGTCTGACTGCATAATAATAGCTTGATATATTGCTGAAAGGAGGAATCCAAGAAAAAGACTCAAACTTAACTCCTCATTTCCAGGTCAGGAGGATCTTTGAGCACTGTAGGACAAGTGTTATGCCCACTGAGAGAGGGGTTCAGATTGCTTTTCAAGACCTATGAGAATGACTTCAGTGCCGCACTGGTGAATTCCAGAGAGACCTGGATCCATCCCCCTTAGGCAACAGTGTTGCTGAAAGGAATAAAAGACTGGAAAACTGATATTTGGAGGACCCTGGAAAAATTTGCCTAAGAGGCAGAGGTTTTAGACTATATGAATTGCATATTTTTTGTGAAATAGGTGAACATCAAATGTATAGCCTGTGTTCCATTGTAATACTGTGCACTGTATTTGTTTTCATGATTCTATTATCATATATTTATTACAGGTCTAAGCCAACATACAGATAGTCTGTGGCCCACTGGAAACCCACTGGAGCTAGATGATGAAAGTTTAAACAGCAGCAGTGACCTTACAGTTTCTGTGAGTGAAGAGGATCAGATAATACAAACAGTGGAACTATGGCAGAGCCTAGGAGATACAGATTGCAAGGAGGCCTTAAAATCAGAGATCTCAGAACAAGAGAAAAAACAACCGTCTGCCGAAGAACATTTTTCTTTGCAAAACGTAAGCCGCCATAGCATAGTTGAAGACTCTTCAGTTAATTCAGCAACAAGACAGTAAGTCATTAAATATTTTTTCCCAGTAATAATTCAGTTAGGAATTTTTTTGAGATTGTCCTATTAACAATTTGTATTGCTATAAAATACCTGCATAGATGTGCAACCTTCTTAGCTCCAACAAGCAATGATTTTAAGGGAGAGGGTCTCTCTCTCTTTTTTGTGATGAATTGGCTCTAGAACTCATTACATAATTTGAGTTGCTGGTTTCTGTGGTTTGCATAGCATGCACATGTCTTACTGTTTTCCTTATTTTAGTATATTGGTGCAGCTTGATAATAGAAATAACTCACTAAACAGTACATTTCATGGTAATTTAAATTTTTCAGGTGGTTAAATTACCTGAGCATTCAACCTAACAACTTAAAACAACACTTGAAGGGTATGTGACTACATCTTAGAAATGCATTGTTTGTTCTCTGGATAATTCTATTTAGTTACATTTTATGGCCCACATGACTTCATCATCGTGGGTGTTTTACAATCATAATGGATTGTATGCTCACAAAACACCCTTGTGAAGCAGGGAAGCATGATCTCCATTCTACAGAAGGGACCTGGGGTGCAAGGTATATTAAGGGATTTGCCTAAGGTCAAACAAGAAGCTTGTGCCAGAGCCAGGAGGTGGACCCATAGCTCTTCAGTCTGTTGTCTTGTATCATATCTTAAGGTTGATTCCCCTTACTTGGATGGAGCACTTTGGTATAAAACAATAGGAATGACACTCATTTTTCACTGAGAAACTTTGATCCCACAACACCTTTTGTCGGTGAGGTCCTCACCAGCTTGTTAAACAGCTCTTCCATTTGGCTTGTCTCTGCAGCTCCATTCCTGTGGGAACGGCCCTTCATCACCTTCCTCCCAGTGCTACCCCTCCTCCTAGTTCAGCTGGATATGCCTTTCACTGCTGCTAGTCTCCCTGGCTCCTATTACAAGGTTTCCTTTCCTGCTCAAATA
The DNA here is from genome assembly GCA_007922195.1 of Podocnemis expansa. Classification (NCBI taxonomy): domain Eukaryota; kingdom Metazoa; phylum Chordata; order Testudines; family Podocnemididae; genus Podocnemis; species Podocnemis expansa. The sequence goes on from ML682039.1 coordinate 1,165,058, forward strand.
TTCTCCCCTTTTCCTTTGCTTCTCCATTTTAACTTCCTTTTTGCTCTTCCTAGTCCCTAGCTGCAAAAGTTCTCCCTGCTGCATGCTTGATTGTACCAAGTCATCTTCCATGGCTGCCAGAGCCATATATCTGCTTTGCCTGCTTCCCAGTATTTTTCCTCCTCCTGCTCAGTGCTGGTCCCCCTGTTGTCCAGCCTCCTTCCCATTCTGGATTCCAACAGCCACCCAGTGGCTGTTATCAGGAAAAACCACCATTATAAACACCTGCATTCCTCTGAGTTTCTCCTGTCCCCACTGACATCGTCTCCATTTGTATTCCAGATGGTGCCACCCTCCAATATTTTGCCCCTTCATTTTTCAATAATTCACATGCGACATGTTTAGGATTAAAATGGCTAAACATACTCAGGTGGTGATTAGAGGCATTTGAGCCAGTACTGAAATAAAAACTGTCATAGGTTGGAGAGAGAACTGTGCAGCCAAAAAAAAAAGAGTATGAATTATCCAACAAGAATCAATCTACCTACTAGTCATGTATGTCTCTTTAACATATCTAACGTACCTCTGCTTTTTTCTATTTTCTCATGCACATATAGTCAGTGGAGAATGATTTCAGTACTGATTCATATTGTGTAGATGATGGTGAAGCAGAAAACTACAAACACCCATTTGAATACACTTCTGTACCATTATCTTTGCAGTTTTACGAACCATACATTAGACTATTGCTTATTACAGAGCCATTTAATTTGTCTATATAGTTTTTCTTTTATTTAACACCTGTTAATCAGAGCATTTCATAAGAGTTTTATAAAGGGTTGTTTTTGGTAGAGAAGTCATAGCTGAGCAAGTGGTGATATACAATAGCCTTTGGTGCAGTCCCTGTAGATTTTAGTGATTTTTTTTTTCAGCTGTTGATCTAAATTGATGGGAAATATTGTATTTTCTTAAGCTTGGATAAATCATAGGAAAAATTTCATTGTTTTTGTTATCCCTGGAATTTTATTCAAAGCAGAAGGTAGGTGCTAGCATCTAAATCTGTCAAGTGGATGTCTGTTTTTCTAGCTCATAAAAATATGTTGTTCTTCGAGTGCTTCCTCATGTTTATTCCATGTCAAGTGTGTGCATCACATGCACTCTTGTCAGAGCTTTCTTCCCCAGTGGCATCCATAGTGTAGTACGCTATGTAGCAGCGCACACATGCGCCAGTATTAGGGTGCTGCTGGGCCCCCTTCCATCCAGTTCCTTCTCATTACCCGTGACAGTGCTAGAATGTCCTTGTCTTGGCAAGCCTTCTGCCGGAGTTTTATCTATAGATGTAATGTACATAGTTTGTTAGATACTGGTTAGAGTTATTAGTTTAGAGATGGTTCTAGTTCCATGTGACACAGCCTCAGGGACAGGGCATGTCCTGGTCCCTACGCTCTGGATCATGTGCTTTATGTAAGAAACCCATCCCTGTAAATGAACCTCACCAAAGTGCCTGCCTGAGACCCATGTCCTAGGTAAGTATAGGGTATGCAGAAACTTCAGACCCTACAGTAAGAAGGACCAGGATTTAAGCGTAAGAGCACTCCTGCTGACGTCTGCTCTTAGCCCAGACTCCAACCCAGGTTTCTTGGACCCTGGGCCCAGCACATGGGCATCAACTCGAAGCACATTGCCAGCACCAAGTTCATCCTAGCTTAGTCTGCGGCTTTCTAAGCTCAGGTTCCAACACAAGCCATTTCCAGGATCATGGCTTGGTCTTCTTTTCATACCTTTGCATTCCAGTGAGCCATCACGCAACAGGCCCGAGGTGAGGCAGACTTTGGCAGAGTGGCATTGCAGTGAGCACCTCTTGAACTCCTGGCCCACTGCCAAAGGCGCTGCTTGTGAGAGACTTGGAGTGGACGTGAGCAAGCGCGCAAAGAAAAATGTTTACTGAGTTTCCATAGTTGCTGTTCTTCAAGAGGTATTGCTCTTATTCCTCTCTGTTGGAGTTGTAGCCAAAAGGTACTGAGAGGGATGGGGGGCTGGCAGTGTCCTTCAGACTGACACATATGCATGGCACTGCAGAGGGCACTAGAGCTGACCCCCTGGATTTCACTGACGAGATAATCTACATCACTGGTGCATGTGATGCGCACGCTCCTGACATGGAATGGACATGGGCAACACAGTAACTGTTTTATCACAGTTGATCCATTTCTACAGAAACTACACAAATCTTAGTTTGGCTTTGTTTTTGAAAATTAAAACATGGGACTAAAACAAAATATTTGCATCTGTGAAAGATCCTAGGTAGAGACAAGCAGTTTCTTCACAGTTAATTTTCAAAGTAGGATGCATTTAGATCCCACTACCCTATTACTCACTCAAATTCAGGCTTGAAGGTTTTGATATTTTGCAGACTAACTCTCAAACAGAAGGAGAAATTTTTCACACAATTTTTAAGTAATTAATAAGTGAGTTTTAGTGATACAAATAAGTGCTGTAAAAATATAACCTCTTTCTGAAATGAGGGCTGACAGTGTGACATTTTATTACTGTTCTAACCCTCAAATAGTTTGTTGTAATAATAATAAAATTGACTTTGCATACAGTTATTTTTTAAGCAAAACAAAACTAGTACCTCGGTTGTATTTGAAGAAGGAAAGTTGTAATTAAGCAAAATTTTAGTGACTGAATATTGAACTGAATTGGTTATTATTTGGGCCCTCTTGGCATATTAGTTAATTCTTAAGCTTGGTCCTATGACATCAGTACCACCTCTACCATTTGTCATCTTTGCTCTGGGTTCCTGAGTATACTTTAGGGTTATTGCGTAAAAAAAGTAAGGAGGGAGTGGGTGTGGAAAGGAAATCAGAGAGAGAGAGAATTCTGAGGTTACTCTTTTACTGAATTAAAAACAAACTGAAAATCCTTGCTGAACATCAGCAAACCACTGGTTTTCATTATCTGCATCAAAACTAATGGAGAGCAGTGGAACCTCCTCAGTTAAAATTTTACATTTTGTTTGTTGTGCAAATATGTTTTGGGAAAAAAAAGCTATTTTTCAAACAGGTCTTTTAATGTCACATTTTATCTGAGTGAGTTTTTATAACCCAGTTACATACTGCTTAAAGTATGATTTTTATCTTGGAAATACTGACAAGCTGTTACCTGTGGAAATACGGGAGTGTTGCTGTTATGATAATAGGTTTTTTGAAAGCTTGTAATCTGGTTTAAGGATGCAGATGATGTTCAGTTCTTTCCTAAACCGCTGAATGAGACAATTTTGATGTACAAGTTATTAAAAATAATAAAATATAAAAAGTGAGTTTGTGTGTGAGCAGTGACAGATTGACAGATGAGTTTCCCTCTTTATTGGCTGGAGAGTGACTGCACATATGTTTAAAATATTCCACCATAAATTCAACCTATATCGAGGCAACCAAAGAGGATTTAGGAGTAGTTTGTTCTCTGCACTTGTTCATTTTTTGGCCTCTCCGCTGAGCCTGCCAGCAAGTGTTCTAGATTTTGCTAATTTTAGTGGTAGTTTTTGTGATGTCACCTTGTTTACTATGAGTGCTGCATGAGCCTGTAACTCATTTCACATAAAATACTGAACAGCTATCTCATAACTTCTGTTTTCTACCGATTGGTAACAGATTTGAACCACTGAGCTAGAAGTGAAAAGCTCCATCTTTTTTTCATTCCTCAGAGCTAGGCAGCCCTCTATTTAAAGGCTGAAAAAATGAAAACAAAACCAAAACACCCAGAGAATTAGTGTATAGAAAGATGATGACTATTTTAAGACCTATGTTGGTGGGGGGGAAGGGGTGGAAGGCCGAGCTCTGCAGGTCCTGCTTCAGCTGTATTGAAGAGGACTTAGCACAGATGGATTGTGCATTACAAAATGTAACACATAATTCAAGCTGTCGGCTTAATCAGACTGTTTCCAGGAAGCAACCTGTAAAAGAGAAGGACCCCTTGTTTGCTGACCTCTGATCCATAGCCTGCTGCAGATTGTCAGACATTTTGTTTTTCTTTATGTTGGTGTCCCTTCCTTCCCCTTCTTTTTGTTATTGTATTCCCTTCAAGTGGCACCCTGGAAAGACCACCCAGGGGGAGAACAACAATAAAAAAATAAGCTAGCTACTAAAATACAAGTTTTGTAAGACTTTATTAAAAGAAAAAAATACTGTTTAACTACATATGTGATCTCTAATATTGTAGCATGTATTAAAAGTCCAAAAACATGCACAGCTGTTCCAATTTAATTTTTCATTATGGTGGAAGGCCCGGGCTTTGGTATTTTTCATAACTGCAGCAGAGTTTAGCAAAGTTTAGTGAGAACATATTGCAGCTTTATATGAGAGAGCATACCCATCATTTCAAAATGAACAAAATGTAATAAACTGCTACTGATTTATAAAACCTTGATTTGGCTACCAGACTTCTTAGCGCTTGTAGGCCAGCTGTGTTGTTGCTTCATGGAGTTCTGTTCTGTTAAAACTCCGTAACAAAGCCGGCAGTCTGAAATCAAAATCTGAATAGCTATTTACACCTCTGTAAAAGGATTAGCAATTCTTCATTGTTACGGTGTTTAAATCTTAATTTGCATCATTATAGAGGTGTAGCTTCATCAAATCCCTGGTAGGTCCCAGTTATGTTTTGTACCTATAGGTGGTCACTAAATTTATTCTGTTAGTGGAGGTAATGGAATGAAATCACTCAACATGTTGGTAATTTTAAGAAATTGCCTCAGGATCTAATTGACTTTGGATCATTTTAATGCTATTATAGATTATTACTATATATTTGTTGCGTATGGTCGCAAGATGTGCCCCGTCCATAGGAAGGCAATGTATGTCCTGAGCTATGGAGCTGGAACATATATCACTTGAAACACTTCCATTAGATTTGCAAAAGCATGTTTTCACTCTGTTGGCCCAAGCTGCAAAGTTGAGATCTTGATATTAAAAGCCTATTGTTCCAGCAGTACTCAGATCTGAAATTTCAGCTGAGGCCCATATCTGGTTTAAATATATATGAGTATCTTGCGGTCTGTGCAAGAGTTATTTAAAAACTGTGACATTCTGTTGTATTACTTTCCTTTGTGGAAAAGTAGTTCAGTAGAAAATAAAAGTAGCATTTTTGTAACCACTTTGTATAGTGAACAGCTTAATTTTTAAGTTCCAAAGGGGTAGCTGTGTTAGTTTAGCTCTGTAAAACAAACAAGGAGTCCTGTGGCACTTATGAAGACTAACATATTTATTTTTTGCATGAGCTTTTGTGGGCAAAGTAGGACTTCACCCACAAAAGCTTATGCGAAAAATAAATTTGTTAGATTCATTTTTGTGACTCTTAAAAAAAAATAACATGCAGAGACTATAGACTCATATATTAAATTCATTTAATAACAGGGGAAAGATGATCAGAGTTTAAAGGAAGTTAAGAATTTTTGTGTGTCCAGGATTCAGTCACAAAGGCAGTCACATTATAGCAGATGCTTGGGGAACCCTCATGAGCTAAAGATGACCCACAAGAGAAATAGAGGGCTTGTGCCCTTTTTTCTTTATGAAAGAAGAATGAAGAGTGAAAGATAGTTAAATACTTTGTGAACCCCTGTGTAACTTCAACATCTAATTTATGTTTTGGAGAAGGGCTGCGTTTCTTAATGTTTAGCACTCTCCTAAAGGACATTAGGTCACAAAATACTTGTTCTGAATTTTCTGGAGCAGTGGATCTCAACATTTTTGGGCTCAGGAGTCCCCCATTGGTAAACCTTGGTGGCCTGCTGCACCCCAGTAAATAACTTTAGTGCAAAAAACATCTGGCTTACTTAAGAGTCTGATGAATGAATAATGTACACATTGATGTAATAAGGACTAAATATGTGTCCTGTGTATGCTGGAATGATAAATCTTGTGCCACAAGGCTGGCTGAGCTCAGCTCCCTCCTCTGGACATTGTTTCCTGGTACTTGGGGTCAGAATGCGGCACTCACTCAAATTTGGCCTGGCTGGCTCCTGTGCCAGACCTAACTGATGCTGTAACTCCACAGAGCAAATCAGAATATCTAGAGTGGGGACTGAGTCTAGCCACTCCTGTGGGATTGGAGCCACAGGAATTGCTGCTGTAGGGTGAGTACGGGGCTCTGATGTGACCTTTTGACACTTTCCTGTCACTGAGTTATAGATTGTGATCCACAGATTGGGAAACCCTGTGCTTGCAGGTCTTAACAGCTAAATTAGGGAAGACTGGAGCTGCCAGTTCTGATATTCCTAGAGTTAAAACACAACCAACTGAAACCATATACAAGATGAGAAAATACACCTTGCATCTCAGCCTTCCTGGCCATTTCTATCAATCATACATTGCAAAGGAAGGCACAAATGCATTTTTAAAAAAATTGTTGCAGACCATTGCAGTGCATCTTCTATTGTAATTTTTTTTTCAGAGGCGCTTGCACATGTGTGTGTGTGTGTGTGTGTGTGTGTGTGTGTGTGTGTGTGAGAGAGAGAGAGAGAGAGAGAGAGAGAGAGAGAAATGACTTGAGTCCATTCCTTTCAACTATTTTTGAATAATAGGGTGTCCCTATACAAAGTTCTGGTGTGTTTTGATCAGGATTCCACATGGGCTAAAACTAATTAAGGTGAAATTTGACATGGTAATAGTCCCTCATTAAAGATCAGTGTGTGGTTTTGGTTTGGAGGGGAAAATATTGATTTGTCCAAGTTGGGACATTTGAAAATTATGTTGTGAGTCGGATATATATCATATATCATATCATATATTAACTTCTCTCGGCATTAGCTCAGTTCTGATCCTATTGAAATAAGTGGTAATTGAAAATCACTTCCCATAGCTGTAAAACTCCTTTTCTGATACTTTATTTTTCCAAACTTCCCAGTGACATATGATTGAAGCAGATACTAACTCATTCCCTGTGTCTGTCCTTTTGCAAAGTATGAGGATATTTTATAGTTCCTGGGAGAAAACAGTATTCAGCCCTCTCCTTCCCTTTTACTACATTTTCCTTGTTCTAACCCCCTTGTTTTATATATTTTTCCCTTCATATATGCAGAGTCTGTTCTTATATTTTTGTATGGTTTTGTCTTCTCTTTTTATTAATCTGCCTCTACTTGTGGAGGGTTGTTGATTTGAGGTTTCTTGTGAGTAGAGAGGACAGGGTGACAGTATGTATCAGACCTTGTGGGAATGGGCGTTGAAATGCAGTTGTGCCCAGTCATCTTATTGCCAATTTCACTGACCCTAGTAGCCACTGAAATACTTTGTGAAGCTGTCTGTCATCTATGAATGAGAAGTTCTGTATAGGTATTAAAGGATTCTGGATTATTACTCTGGATTATTCTTAGCCTGTATGTAGCCAAGTCTAGAGAGGCTTGGTAAGAATCAGAAGATAGCCCCTGAAAACAGGAACACACGTGCATTCTAACTAAAACTAAAACATGCATTTGATGCCATGTTTCAATGGCACCAAACTGTATAAAAACCAGTGACAAAAATGTGAAAGAATTGTTGGAGTTAACTTCCCCCGCATTTTTTCTGCAGAGCTAGAGCAGCTAAGGTAATTTTCTGTTTCACTAGCGAAATAAATATAGATCTAGCACTTCTTTAAAAAGCTATTGTTTTGGGTATCTTCTACTTCAGATCTGTTTTTTTCTCACCATGTTCGCTTACTTTATTTTGGGAACCTGTCTGAGTTCTGTCTTTCTATCAAGAGTTTTAACATTTCTGTAAATCTCTTAGTGTGAGTGAAAGACTAAAATAAGGAAACATCAAACTATTTTAGAATTTGCTTAGAGGCGGCAGTTCTGTCTAAATGTGTATGTGTGTTTGATTCTGCTCAGTGGAACGCAGTTTTAATAGCTTTAAAACTCTGTTCATCATCTGTCTTCAGGGATGGATTGTCATTTGAAAGATTCTCCAGTTTACTTCAGTTCATAGAAGACTTGGTGGAGAAAGCAGCACCTGAATGCTTGGCTCTGTACCAACGTGGAACCAAAAGTATGGCAAAAATGAAGAAGCTAATCAGGTTGTTGCAACTTTTATTTGCTCTATACCAACAGAACTCTAAATTACAAAGTAGACCTCAGAAAAGAAGAGTGTTTGCTACTTCCCAGTCCCATCTCTTTTATACTGGTCTGTTGTTACATTGGCTTTAGTGCCCCTGCTGTAAAATCTATGAATAGCATTTTCTTTAAAATGTTTGTTGGCTAATAGCTTTAAATTTGGCTCAGGTGAGTAATACCTGGAAGTTGTCATGCCCCACTCCGCCAGCAGTTGTTCAGTCATCTTTTGAGATACAAGCTTGTATCCTTTGCTCTTCATTCGGTTGGATGAAAAGGGGGACACAGAGAGAGAGAGAGGATCTTTTCCAAATGGGTGTCTGTAGTAGTTAACAAAAACCAAACTTCTAACGTCAGTAAAAAACTGAAAGATGATTTTAGGAACCTTGGTCCACCAAATTATTTTAATAAATAAGAACTCGACTCAGCCTATATTTTGAGAAGGTTACCTTTGCCCTTTGGAGTAGCCCTTAGTGCCGAAATTAGCGTAGGAAGTGTTGACACAATGTTCTTCTTTTTGGATTGGCAGCACAGAAATGCACCAAAAGCCAAGCAGTAAGGAAGAATGTATGTAAATAATGGTGTGGTATTGCCCTGTGACTGTATGGAGCTCTGAAATACTTCATTTGGTATCCCACCACATCTACAAATACGGGCTCTGGGAGTGTAAAATGTTGTATTTAATAGATTTATTATAGATTTAATTAAATGCTGTCATAAAAAGATGTTTATTTTAGTGAGTCCTAAAGAAGGTTTCTAAAACCACTCAGAATTATTAGCCTGTGGAATGGGTATAATTAGAATTTTTTTTTTTTTTTGCATCCTGGTTACCTTCACTATGACAATTCCAAAAATATCTTTGATTATAAATATATTTAAGAACATAAAGGTGGCTATGCTGAATGAGACCATTGGTCCTTCTAACCCAGCGTCCTGTTGTCTGACAGTGGTCAGTGATAGGTGCTTTAAAGGGAACAAAGAGTTCAAGGCAGTTTATTGAGTAATGCATCCCCTGTCACCCAGGTCCAACTTTCAGCAGTCAAAGGTGTAGTAGGACACTTAAGAGCATGGGGCTGCTTCCCTGATCATATTGGCTAATAGCCACTGATGGACCTCTTTGTCAGACTGAGTTAATGCTTTTTTGCCTTCACAACATGCCCTGGGAGCAAGATCCACAGGTTGACTATGCAATGTATGAAGAAATACTTCCTTCTGTTTGTTTTAAATCTGCTGTTTTGTTAATTTCATTGTCTTGTGCTATATGAATTGGCAAATCACATTGTTTTATTCAGTTTTTCCACAATATACATAGCTTTGTAGACCTTTATCATATCTCCCTGTCTCTCCCTCAGCCATCTCTTTTACAAGTTGAACAGTCTGTTTTTTTAATCTCTCCTCATATGGAAGTTGTTCCATACCTATATCAGTTTTATTGTCTTTCTCTGGATGCTTTCCACATTTAATATATCTTTTTTGAGTTGGGTAAGCCAGAACTGCATGCAGTATTCAAAATGTGGGTGTACCGTGGATTTATATAGTAGCATTATATTTTCTGTCTTATTGTCTGTCCTTTTCCTGGTGGTTCCTAACGTTTGCTTTTTGATTGTCACTGTACATTAAGCATATGTTTTCAGAGAACTATCCGCAATGACTCCAAGATCTCCTTATAGAAGGTTACAGCTAATTTAGGCCCCACTCATTATAGATTCATAGTTGTCATGTTTTCCAATGTGCATTAAGTTACATTAATGAACATTGAATTTCTTCTGCCATTTTGTTGCCCAGTCATCCAGTTTTATGAGATCCCTTTGTAACCCTTTGCCATCTGCTTTCAACTTAACTACCTTGAATAATTTTCAGTTTACTTCAGACTTTGTCACCTCACTGTTTAGCCCTTTCTCCAGATCATTTATGGATAAGTTGAACAGTTACTGGTCGCTGTACTGGCCCTGGGACGACCATAATATTTTATTTCCTTCACTGTAAAAATTGATATTTCTTCTTGTCCTTTGTTTCCTATGGTTTAACCCAATTACTAATCCATGAGAAAACCTTCCCTCTTATCTTGTGACTGCCTGCTTTGCTTAAGAGCTGTTGGGGGAGGACCTTGTCAAAGACTTCTGAAAAATCTTAACGCGCCGGATCACCCTTGTCCACTTGCCTGTTTACCCCTTAGAGAATTTTAATAGATTGGAGAGGCATCATTTCCCTTTATATTGAGACTTCATTTACATCTTGTGTTCATGAATGTGTCTAATAATTCTCTTCGTTATTGTGTTTTTGATCAGTGTGCCTGGTACTAAAGTTAGACTTGCGGTCTGTAATTGCCAGGATCATCTCTGGAGCATTTTTGAAAATTGATGTTACATTAACTATCTGCCAGTCATCTGATATTGAGGTTTTCTTAAGAAGTAGGCTACATAGCACAGTTGGTAGTTCTTTAATTTCATATCTGAGTTACTTCAGAACACTTGAGTGAATACAGTACAGTGACTTATTACTGCTTAAATTATCTGTTAAATTCATAAGTTACTACTGGGGGTGTCAAGGCCATAGCCCTACTAACAATTATGCGTATTTTTAAATTCATGCATGTGACTAGGAACACTGACTTCAGTGGCACTATTCATGTGCATAAAATTAGGCACATGGGTGTTTGCATGGTTTCCACTGCAAAAAGAATATTGAAATTTCTGTTGGAAATTTCTATAGGAAAAGAACCTATAGTCTCTGTTCAGCCTGAGGTTCACAATGTCAAATCTGCATATGAATTCAAATTCTGTAGTTTCTCTTTTGAAGCTGTGATTTGTTATCCATTTCTTGAGTACAGCTATGGAGTGATCAGGAAGATTTGCAAGGTGGTCAGGTGACGAGCTATTAAAAGAACTAAACTTGATATAATCAGCCATTCAAAACTTCACCATTTTAAAGATTGGTTTATAGGTTGGTTTAGCTCAACTGGAATGTTCATGTAGTGTTTCTTGTTGTGGGAGTCCATTTTTTTTTAGATGTAACTTCATCTGCACCTAAGGGCATTAAGGAGTTAAAAAGTTGCATTTAATCCCTTTATTTTTTTTAAATAATGTGTTTCTAACTATATTGCTCTATTTTATGTCTTCGCCAAGAGATGCAGTCATGACTGCATTTTTATGTGTAGATTACATTACTGATTATTATTCCATAAACCATGAGAATTATTGCAGATTCTATATCCAAACCTATTTGAGCTGTCTGTCTGGGCTTAAATAAACATTTCATGCAGCACCTGTTTTATTTTATAGCTTTTGTAATCAAACTGACAATTTGAAAGAGGAAGACCTTGAGGCATGTGAAACAGTTGTCCTTCATCAGCTTCAGGGATTGTTGCAGAACACATTGAATGGATGCTTCTTACCTGAAAAACCACTTAATGACAAAGGTAGAGCTACAGATGAAAAGCAAGTCAGGTATCATAGTCACAAAACTAATGCAATCATATGATTGATGTTCTTACTCTTTGTCTGAATTTGTTTCTGAATGTTTCATGAAGAGAAAGGAGAATGTAGGTCAACCCTATAAGTGACATGAAAATTTCAGAATTCCAGGAGGTGATCTACACACATGTCAATATCAGGCATATGAGTCAATCATTCTAAATTAGCAAATTAAACTGATATTTTATTACTGGTCAGTTTTTAAGATCATTTCAGTTGAGCTCTTGTTGCTAAAAGGTTGTGCACCTATTTGTTTTTTACATGTTAAGTGTAAAGCTTTTTCTCATTTTAAATGAGGCATTATATAGATTTAGGTCTGTGCCTTCCCTTTGCATCAGTAGGAGGTGTGGCTAAAATCCACTGGTCAATTTGAAAATGTACCATTAAAATATGTTAAGTACATGATGCACTTCCATAACCTAAGTTCCTAAGGGTTTGCCATCTTAGTCTAATTCAGCAAAACAAACAAGGAGTCTTGTGGCACTTTTAAAGACTAACATATTTATTTAGAAGTGGTATTTTCTCCCATGAAAGCTCATGTGATAAATAAATTTATTAGTCTTTAAAGTGCAATAGGACTCCTTGTTTGTTTTCCATAACCCAGAAATGTAGGTGATCTGACTTTCAATAGCAAAAAATTGCTTTTCAGTTTTCTTAGTCGTGATAGACTCTGCGCTGTCATGCAGAAAACTTGCACTGGATTCCTGTTGAATTATTCCCCCACCTATGAGTTTGTTGATTTTTCTTAACAGTGGCTCCTTTTACTGATTGAGGAATAGTATTAATTTTCAAAGAGATCCCATATCTTCATCCTTTTCAAAGTCATGTGGTTGCATTGTGGACCCACAAGGAATATGGGACACAAGTATGATGAATAAATGAGGATCCTCAAAAAGATGCAGATGATGCACATTTCTGGGGTGGAAGAGAGAAGGGAAACACGGCTACTTTTAACAGGTAGCTCTGTAGAGTGTGTTTTATATGCTATTTCTGAAATACTATACTAAGTACCTTTCTAAAAAGAAAGATCCAGACACATACAATACTTTCATGTAATCAGGTAATTCTATTGAAAAGCCAGATTGTGGGACACATGGCAGACAGTCATTTATTTGTTTCCCCAGAAATATGGTGTGTTGTTATAATCATTCTCTTTGTAGTGAAAGGTGGAAATAAATGTTGTAGAACTCTTTTCTTTAGCTTTTGGTCCCCCCCACCCCCATATATTTATGCCAGTTCCTAATAAAAAATATTCCCCAGTTTTTAAAGGGGAATATTTTTCATTATCTGTATTGTTGTGGAAAATGGAGAGGCCATATTTGCTGAAAAATCCCCATAAGTGAGATTTTGAAAAAGCTGTTGGAGAAAGAAAGAGGGGTTCCATAGTAGGCCTTTTAGTAGATTAAGCAAAGCATGATTATATAAAGGCCAGTTAGTTATGAAAGGGAAATAGAGCTTTAAGACCTCCTGGCTCCCAGTTCTACACTCAATCTGGTATACCATGTGAATTTTGGAGTTCATCTTCTTTTTCAGCTTTTTCAAAATTTTCAAGTGTGAATTCCAGCTTTCTGAATTTTTTCATACTTTGCTAGCAACAATTTTCAGTACCATGTAACTGGAAAAAAAAATCAAAATCAAGCACAAGGGATTAGTGAAAAATCTAACACATAGAATAGCATTTCACGTGGTGACACAACTCCTTACTGGTCTGGCTCAAACCACAAAGCATACTCATTGTGCTAGGAATATTTGGGAAGTGTGCAACTGCGTGATTGAATGTTGCTAATTTAGAATACTGACTGGAAGAACTATTGTGGAATACTGAATTTTGTGAAGTTCCAAAGGGTTAGCTGTTAGTCTAGTCCAGCAAAACAAATAAGGAGTCCTGTGGCACTTTTAAAGACTAACGAATTTATTTATCACATGAGCTTTCATGGAAGAAAATCACACTTTGTCATTTGCTTTTAAGATGGGGATCTTACAGAATGGGAAGGAAATAAATTCAGGGAAGTATAAGTCATAGGATCAGGTCACACTGTAACAGCAAATCAAAGCAGTTGTTAAGATTCAAACACTGGGAAAAAGCCTCTAGATTAACAATGGCTTTAATTTGCTGTTCCATGTGACCTGATCCTATGACTTATACTTCCCTGCATTCATTTTCCTCCCATTCTGTAAATTCCCCCATCTTCAAAGCGTCCAGAGTGGGATTTTCTCCCACAAAAGCGCATGTGGTAAATAAATGTTTGTCTTTAAAAGTGCCACCAGACTTCCTGAATTTTGCTAATTGTCAAGTAAGCTGCAAGGGGCCATGGCATAGGTGGTCTGGCCTAGTGGTCACAGGTAGGCCGTGGTCCATGCATTTGGGGCAATAGATGGTGATCAGGGGTCAGAGGAATTACTAGAGCCAGGTTCAGTTAGTAAGAGATGGGGTCAAAGTCAGGCCAGAGTTGGAGACCTAGCTGGGAAGTAGTACTAGGCTGGAAATGAGAGGCAGGAATCAGAGCCAGAGTGCGGCTGGAGTTGGAGACCAGGGATCAGAGGTGGTACTAGACTGGAGCCAGGAGGCAAGATTCTGAGTCAGACTGGGATCAGGGACCAGTGATCAGGTGACATCTGCAGTCACGACAGGCCTGAAATTTGGCAGTAAACTTACTGGGGCACCCTTCAAAATTAAATAGAGTGGCTGGCCAATCAGAGGGCTGCAGGATATATCTTGCAGCACCTATTCTCCACTAGGCTCTCTGGCTCAGGCCCTGGATGGCCTCCTAAAAGCACTGTGGGAAGTTCAGCCACCTCAGGTTCTGCAAAGTCAGGTTCTAGTCCCTGCATCCTTATGTAAGTGAACAGTGCAGTAAATCCAAAATAAAGCATCACACACTCATGGACGTTGACAACAATACTTTTATTTTTAATATTTCTGGTGATTCTATGTAGTTTATTATTAAATGTACCCAGACTATGATGATGATATTGATTATGTGAACAGTAATGCGAGTCCACAGAGAAAGAGTTATTAAAATAAAGAGTTTTACAAATTTAGCTGAAATGTAAGAAATGCAAGGAGAGAGAGGATTTGTCAAGTATAGAGACAAATGTTGTTTTCAATTCTCAACAAGGGTATTACAAATTGAGGTTTAAACAGTAGGTAATAGTATGCTATTGACAGCCAGGATTAAATAAAAAGATATAAATAATACTGTGAAGGTACCTGATCTTTATATTTTATTGACACACTGTGTCTGTTATATTTACTGCATGTATGTCTGTTTTCTAGGTCTGACCTGCCATTGGATTTTACTATCTTCCAGGAACGTTTGTGCAAACACGTTTTATTCTTGAAAAAACACAATGTTTTGCTGACGGAAGAAGTAAAAGAGATGTTTCAAACTTTACTGATTTCAGAAAAAAATGCTGCGCCAACTGGCCAGGTTAGCAGTTATGATCTTTCAGCTGTTATGTTTACTGGTAATCAAACTGTGTGTGTGCACCTACGTGTGTCTGTCTACAGTCTGAGGTTTTTGAGAACAATAGAAATAAAATATTACTTTTGCAAATCCTTTCATATTTAAAAATAGCCTACAGGAACCACCAAGGTCCCCTGCAATGATCATTGTTACCAGTGGTCACTACTGTGAAAATTTAATTTCTCACTCTCTTTGCTCTTCTCTTTTCCCACTTTTGCACTGATGGTAGTTATTTAGAAATATGCATACCTTTATGGGAAAGAGTGATATTCGTATCAGCACCATTAAATCAGTGTGACAGCGACCACTTGTACTGCTTTATCTAGACCAGTATGGTTAAAGCAGTATAAAAATTTAGACAAGTCTCAAGAAAACTGCAGCTTTAGCTGCTGTCCTATTATTTCAAGGGGAGGGAGGCAGTCTGTGAAGTAAATGAGTCCTTAAACTATTTAGAATTCGAGTTCTAGCTGTTTTTAATCTATCAATCTAGAAATTTACTGGCTACTAATGCAGATTCTAGAACACTGTTGTTTTGTGTTTTTTGCATTGCATACCACTTAAGTGAATAGCAGTGGCCTAGCAAGGTTGTCAGGTGTCTGGGGAGCCAAGTCCGCATTTGTGCTCCTGTGGGTGCCCCACTCCTGCTGCCTGCCCTTGGAGCCTCCCCACACAGGATGCAGCCCCATTCCCAGGTCCCACCTGGCTGGGGGAATTGAGCCCAAGTTCCCAGATCTGCTGAGGGGTGCAGGGATTAGAGGGGCCCCAGCCTAGGCTTCTCAGTTTCAAGGAGCCCCCACCCTCCCACTGCATGAGGTGGTCACAGCCCCCAGCACTGGAAGGAGGCTCATTCAGGACTCAGGTGAGGCTAGGGCCAGAGGCAGCCCTCTCTCCACTGCTCCATGCAGCTTTCCGCCCCTCCCTTGACCAGCTGGTCCACTCCAGGGGCAGAGCGGGCATGTGGCCACTGCTCTGCAGGGCCTGGGTGGACTCTGATGCCCCACATGCTGGCCAGTCCCGTCCTGCCCCCAGGTCCCTCAGGTAGAGGCAGCTTTAGGGAAATGGGGGCCCTAGGCAAAAGCTCATTGTGGGGCCCCCTAAAGGCCCTCACTGCTGCCCTCCCCATGGCTCCAGTCCCCCCCCCCCCCTGCTGCCCTGACTGCCACCTCCCGGACTCCTCGTTTGTTTTGTTGAACCAGACTAACATGACTATTCCTCTGGAACTCGTAAATTATTCTTGGGTGCAGTATTTTAAAATATCTTTCCGTCATGAAGTTTGTAAGTTGATCATCTTTCATTTAACATAAATGAGCTAATGCTGAACTACAGTTAAAATGAACATTGAATTTTTTAAAAAAAGTATGTGCATTAATTAACAAATAAAAGGTGGTAAAATTAATGATGGCTCAAAAATAACTAAAATATCACATTTAAAATGTTGGCAGTCAAATCTTACAAATTTTTCATATAGGCTTGGGTTTATGTTCACTAGAAATTTAATACAAATAATTATAATAAATTAAAAATAAGTGAAAAGAAGGTTTATAGTGTGTAGCTATACATGAAAATGCCAAGTTTCAATGAAATTCTCTGAAGTACTCAAGTTTATAAGACTCTGGCCTCCTCAAAAATATTAAATAGTAAGTAAAACAGAAACTAAAAAATTGCTTACCAAAAGAAAGACATACAGCACAGTCATCAAACACAGCTGTAATAATTGCTTGAGGGCAATCATTGTATTTATATGTAGCAGCTTATATGGACCTACCTGGTAACCTGAGCTGACCAAAGCCAAAGGAAAAATTGTCATAAAGGCAAAAGAAAAACAGGTGAAAAAGGAAAGACAAAGGCAAAATTTCACAAGCAGGATTAAAAAATGGAAGAATAAATGGCCACACTGAGGAACTAAAGGATGAGAGCATTGGAAAAGTTCCTGCTATTGTGCTGTCTATTGGTGTCATAAAGAGCTTGCTCCTCCTTTTTTAGCACATCAGTGTGAAGGTAATAGGCAGATAATGGTGAAATCTGCAATTCAGACAAAGCACAGATCCAGTGATAGTTTGCCTCGATGAGCCAAGACTGAAAAGTGCTTAGACTTCCAGCCCTTACTGGCTCTAGTAGATGGGAACAATTTCTGTATGTTTCTGTATTTTCATTTCTGTCCATCAAATTGAGGCTGGGGCCCCTTATTGCTCAGGGCCTGGGATGGCCGACTGCTTCGTCTGCCCTTAAAGCTGCCACTGTCACAGAGCAGCAGCCACACACCAGCTCACTTTGCCTCTCCTGCTGGGGCGGACCAGCTGGCTGGGAGGCAGGCCAGAACATTTTGTGGAGCAATGGAGGGTAGGTGGCCTCTGACCATACCACCTCAGTGCTCAACTGGCCCCCTCCCACACTGTGCCACGGCCACCCTGCTGCCATTGTGGCTGACATGGTGGAAGGATGGGGGTACTGGGTGGTACCCTGAAACCAGGCAGCCCAGGCCAGGGCCTTTCTAATATGGTACTGGTGTGGGGCTGTCCTGGTGCTCCCTGCACCCTGGTGCCTGGGATCTCGCACCTCCCCATTGCTATGCCACAGGGCTGAGTAGCCACATTTTGAAATAGCTTCAGTTTCTGAAGCTTCTCAGTGTGTAGTCTTCTGTAGAAAACATTGTGGGAAATCTAGTTCTAGCATTACAAAGGCATGGATCTTTCTGTAACTGGTTGAAGATTGTACTTTAACCTTTTGGAGACACTAAACTATAATACTTGGCGTTTCTTTCAAGCGAACTCAGGATATTGCCACTTACATGAGTCCCCTCCCAGCACTGCAACCCTTTAGGATCTTTGGTGGTACCCATTGACTGTGTGAGTACCCTTTTGTGACATTGCAGATTCAGAATACAGGTTATAAAAGGGCCTAGTGACTAAGACTGAGTAGTCCCTTTTTTTCAGCAGTAGTTGCTAGTGTAGGGCCCAAGCTGTGCCCAGTGTCAGATGTCAGGCTTTTGGTAAGACAGCCCATGTATTTCTACAGAAGTCAAAAAGGTTCAAGGTATTTCAGTGAGATAAGGGTGCCTCATCCCTGGTTTGTGATACTTTCTTTCCAGTGGAGGAACATTTCTGCGTGAAAAATAGAGATTTCCCAGTGTCAGTATTCATGGAAACTGCTGTGAAGTTCCCAGCTAGAACTTTTATCTAATACAGTGACAAGAAGGTGTTATATTTGTAACTTTGGGAAGAAAATACTTATGCAAAGCAGATTTTAGCTTCTTAAACTTATCTGGGAAAAGCTTATGAAGAAAGCTATTGTGGAATCTCCACAAACAGAAAAATGGGTTCATTGAGTACCCTCATATCAAGAATATCAGTAAATATACAGTTCATGAAGACCTCTGGGAATGGCTAAATTTGGTACAGACAGTGGAGCCAAAAGAGTAGAGGAAAAAAGGCATATGGCTAGCCCCAGCTGTACTACTGAAAATAAAAATCCCCTGTATATTCCCAAATGCCTAATGTCCCCCAGTCATATGTAACAGAGAGAAATCTGACATTTTTCAGAATTAATGGCGACAGGTTATGACTGTCCAGTGAGTGCTGGCGATAAAGAGTTATTCCATGAAACTCACCAAAAGGCTAATGCTGACCTTCGTGTGGCCATTAGTGCTCAGAGACACCAGCAGAAAAGATAGTACGGTCAAGGTGTTTGGCCCATGCTTGGATTTAGACAAGGCCCTGAATATTCCGTGACTATAGTATAAGTTGCAAAATCTAAATTTTAATTTCAGAAAGTATATATTTCTAGTTCTTGGTTCCGTTTCTAGTTATGAAAAATCCAGTAAGAATATTAACTAAATGTAAACTAAATACAGTGTTGTCTTCCTGAGTCTGCAGAGAGGCTGAAACCATAGTGACAGTTTACAGGCTAGTTGCTAAATATTTTTGCATAAACAGCCAGCTAGTGTGTTCATATACTATCTCACATATCCTCCTGTGCCTTCCTGGATGCTGTGACTGTCTTCTACTCCAGGCTCCCTCACAACATTCTTACAGTGCACTTATGCATTAATCAATATGAAAATCTACTGGATGTGCTCATTTTAGGAGTGGTGTGAGTTGGGTGTGTTTCTCCAACCTGGTCAACAGACTAAGTCCACATGCTTTGTAGAGTCTAAACTCATTCCCCATATTAACAAACTCACAGTGAAGTAATATAAACATCAGGCCAAACCTACATAAGCTGGACTGCTACTTGGGGTCCTTCTTAAAGAAGCAATCAGTTCACAACCAAGATCCTTTTACATAGAATGCTGCATGCTTTGCTATGTTGTTACATATGAGGCACTAAGTTGGTGCCTAAGGGAGTTGTAAGAACATTCTTAAATACATTTCCAGAATGGTAAATGTCATCTAACAAGGTCAGTTATTTCAAATTGGAATCCTTACAGCATCTTCCATGAAGACAGACATACTATCAAAATATTATAGGCAGAAAAACCATTGTGACATGTACTCCACAAGACAGGCATTTCCTGCTAATTACGTGGTTCTACATGAGAGAATTTGTTTTGTTTTATCCTTTTAATTTGAAAAAGCAACACCAGGGAGTTCCAGCCACTTCCTCTCCCCTCCCGCCCCCCCACAAAAAAAACTTCAAAGTTGCCAAAATATATAACTACTTACTGTTACTTCTCAGGACCACTGTCTTGTTTAATGTACTGTTTATAAATGTGTATGCATTTGTATGTAATCTCACAAGAAGGAAAATATATAATGTGTAAATCAGTGGTGATGTCTATATACTGTAGTAAGTGGGGGCGGGGTAAACAAAACATTTCACTAATCCCATTAGACATATTTCTTTTGTTTACTCTTCACTCCCCCGCACCCGATTTTAGGGAAAAATACTATTTTTAATCAGACTTTGAGGTGACTGGGAAGGAGAGTCTCCATTTATTTTCTTCATGGAATAAAGCATTTTAAAGAATTTCTGCAATATTTTCAGTAGTGTATCAGTATTCCCCCAGCCCTCCAAAATCCATATTTTAAATTAAATAGACACACTGTTTTGAAAAAAGAAAAAAAATCCCAAGCCCACTGTATCTCCTA
The DNA here is from genome assembly GCA_007922195.1 of Podocnemis expansa. Taxonomy (NCBI): domain Eukaryota; kingdom Metazoa; phylum Chordata; order Testudines; family Podocnemididae; genus Podocnemis; species Podocnemis expansa. The sequence continues at coordinate 1,185,144 of ML682039.1, forward strand.
GTTCTCTGTCCATCATTCTCTCTAGATTAACAGCTTGATAGCTTTTTCTCTTTCTTAAAACAGAATTGTAATGCTTGCCATACTGAATTTATATGGACAGTTTTGCAAATAAGACCTTTGTGTATGCTTTTAAAATGTTAATATTTATGGTTATAAACCAATTCCTTGTAAAAAGAGCTGGTACTTTCATGGACCAGGTATTGCACCCACCTCTCCTACTACAAACCTTTGTGCACAGGCTCTAAGAGGGGATAGAAGAGAATCTTCCCCTGCCCCAGCCTGGCAGCTTGGATTGGATCATCTGTGTGGCAGCTTGGCTTCCCAGTATTCAAGCCTAAGTAATAGCTGAGACTCTTGCGCACCCTCTGCAGGGAACTTATAGTTACTTTGGTAGCTTTTGTGGCTTTCCTTCTGCACAGCAGGATATTGGTGATTCCATCTGCAGTTGAGGCTTTCTATACTTGTTGGCAAGACATGGAGGAATTTGTTGGTATGTTATGGCAAATTTTTAAAATTTAGTGTTATTTATAAGTATAATTTATATTATAAATTATAATTTAGTGCTGTTGTTCATTGTTACAAAATGCCTTGCATCTGTTGATGACAATGCACTTTACCAAACAAGATGAAAATAATTATCCCTACTTTACAGGTGGGGAACAGACACAAATTGGCTTCCCTAGGTATCCAGAGTCCGGCTAGTGGCAGATCAAGGAATAGAACCCAGGTTTCCTGATTCAGCTAGTGCCCTGTATGCTAGATCTGTTTTCTCAATAAGAAATACATAATCACTGATATCTGGGGTCTCTCCATTGCCTTTAAATTATGAGTTTTTAACAAGACTTCTTTGTATGAACCCACAATCCAAAATCAAACTTTGCAGATCAAAGAAAGCATATTTAAAGGGTTAATCAGACTTAGATTTTTAATCTTTTTTCCCTAGATAGTTTAAACAATAAACTGGACAAAATAATTTATAAATCTTGTTTCCCTTCATTTAAGCTGTTTTCAGAGGTAATTGATTTTTTTTTAAAATTAAAAAAAAAAAATTCAGTAAAATAATGGCCTCAAAAGCAGTGTGTATTATTTTAACACATTGAATCGTTTTTTGAAAAAACATTACAGTCTAGGTAATTGTGCTTTTAAAATAAATATAGGTAAATAATTTGGCTTTCAGATTTTCAATGCATTTTGCCTGAGTGAGACAACCCTTGATTTGGTCCTGTTCTTGGAACTGATAGAAAATATATTTACAATATTTGTGGAGCTGTTCTTAAACATTTTATATTTGACTCTTATAATGAGGGAGATACTGCAGTAAAGCTAGAGCACTGTGTGTGATGACAATGAGATGAGAATTTGAATAAAGATAGTAAAGTAAAAGGAATTACATTTAGAGTTCAGCAATATAAGTACTTTATTGCTCAACATATGCACTATAATCTGTTTGCTGTTATGCGTTACACTGGTGTCCATGTGTGCATGCATTTATTTTTGTATTATATTTACTAATAAGGATAAATTCTCAAGGAAATTTATCTTCAGGAGAGATTTACCTTGGAAACCTCTTATTTATCAGGAAATTGCACAGGACAATAGGCGTCCATGAGGTAGCCTATATAAGTAAGGATAAAATACAAAGGCACGCAGCTCATTAAATAAAACACATATGTTAAAGCTACTTGGATGCTTGGAAATACTTAAACAACCTGCTATTAAATTCTTTAGAATAGAGCACATTTTATGCTAAATGTTTATCCTGTCTCTCTCTACATGCACCTACATGCTCAAGTACAAATACGTACCTATGCAAAAAACATCAAATATTTGCGCTCACAAACTCCAAATGGGCAAATAAAAGACAGATGGAGTTTTGATTTAATTATTTTGCCTATTATGTGCACTTACATTTCTTAATTATTAGGACCATTAAATATAATTTATAATTATTTATAATTTATAATTAAGATTAATACAGCTTTCAAGACTTTTTTGAAGATTTACTGTGCTGACAGATGAAAATTCCCCCAAACCCTATTTTGCTGGCTGTATATATTACATTGTGATATTCTGTCACACAGCACTGCTAAAACATCCATGGCTATCCAAAACCCTGTTATCCGCTTTTGACTGTGCATGTCAATTCATTCATGGAAGAATCTCAGGGGCAGAGTTGGAAATGGTTTAAATAAGCATCCTGAACTTCGGGGAGATTCCAGTCTATCCGTGTAACCCTCCATCACACAACCAATCAGCCCCTCATTCAGCAGGCCTAATCATCTCAGGAGGTATTGTCTGTGAACACCAAACCTAATTTCCCATCTAGCATCTTCAGGAGGCAGATGAGGTGACCTGCTGGTTTGGCACATATTCTTCCTCTCCTTCCTCATTTTCCTCACCCTAGGACCTAGGCTACCTTAGCCCTTCTGTGTGGTCTCTGCCACTCAAAAAGCTGTGGAATCTCACTCTTCCTGCCTGCTTGCCTGTGGCGTTGCTCTTTTTCCTTTCTTTCTTCTCCACCATGTCTTACCACCCATTACTTTCTCTCCTTCCTTCCCTCTTTTCTTTCCTCCTATGGATGGTTCATATTTCTCATTTGTCATTTCAAGAGGTTATGGAGCAAACTGGTAAATTAAACTGTAATAAGTCACCAGGACCAGATGGTATTCATCCAAGAGTTTTGAAGAAACCCAAATATAAAACTTCGGAAGTACTAACTGTGGTATGTAATCTATCATTTAAATCAGTTTCTGTACCAGATGACTGGAGAATAGCTAATGTGGTGCCAATTTTTTATGAAGGCTCCAAAAGCTAATTTCAGTACCAGGCAAATTAGTTGAAACTGTAATAGAGAACAGAATCGTAAAACTCATAGACAAATGTATAGGTGAACATCATTTGTTGCGGAAGAGTCAACATGGTTATTGTAAAGGGAGATCATTCCTCACCAATCATGCCTCTGAGAGGGTCAACAACTATGTAGACAAGGGCAATCAAATGGATATAGTGTCCTTAGGTTTTCAGAAACCCTTTGGCAAGGTTCCTTATCAAAGGTTCTTACGCAAAGTTAGCTGCCATGGGAAATGAAGGAAGGTCCTATTTCAATCAGTAGCTGATTTAAAATATAGGTAACAAAGGGTAGGAATAAATGGTCAGTTTTCAGAATGGAAAGATGTAAATAGTGGTGGCTCTGAGGGCTCTGTACTAGCTTCAGTACTATTCATGTTTAAAAATGGGGTAAACAGCAGGGCAGCAAAGTTTGCAGATGATAGAAAATTTCTCAAGACAGTTAAGTCCAAAGCAGGCTATGAAGAGTTCCAAAGGGATCTCATAAAACCTGGAGACTGGGCAACAAAATGGCAGATGAAATTCGATATTGATAAAAGCAGAGTAATGCACATTGAAAAACATAATCCCACTCATATATTTAAAATTATGGGGTCTAGATAATTCATTGTTTAGATCAAGAAAGGGATCTTGGAGTCATTCTGGATAGTTCTCCAAAAATATTCATTGAATGTGCATTGGCAATCAAAAACCTAACAGAATGTTGGGAAACACAGGAAAGGAATAGATAAGACAAAATATATTGTATTGCCTCTTTTTAAACCCAGGTTTTGCCCACATCTTGAATACTGCATGCAGTTCTGGTCGTCCCATCTTAAAAAAAGATGTATTTGAATTGGAAAAGGGGCAGAAAAGGGGCAACTAAAATGATTGAGTAAATGATTGAGTATGGAACAGTTTCCTGATGAAGAGAGATTAATAAGACTGGGACTTTTCGGTTTGGAAAAGAGACAACTAATGGGTGCGATATGATAGAGGACTATGAAATCATGAGTTGTCTGAAGAAAGTCAATAAGGAGGTGGTGTTTATTCTTCATAACACATGAACTAGGAGTCACTAAATGAATTAATAGGCAGCAGGTTTAAAATGAACTTCTTCACTCAAAGCACAGTGAACCTGTGGAACAAAGCCGAGGGATGTTGTAAAGAACAAGACTATAACAGGGTTAAAAAAAGAATTAGATATGTTTATGGAAGATAAATACATCAATCGCTGTTGGCCAGATAGACATGGATTTAAAACTGTTCTCTGAAGAATTCCCACCTCTGTTTGCCAGAAACTGGGAATGGGTGACAGTGGGTGGATCATTTTGATTGCCTGTTCTGCTCATTCTCTCCAAAGTACCTGGAATTGGTCACTGTGGGAAGATAGGACACTGGGACCACTGTTCTGACCCAGTACGGCTATTTTTATGTTCCTTTCCTTTGAGCATACTTGATGTTCCTTTTGTGACTTATGGGGGAGGAGTTTTCTTCAGTGGACTTCTCTGTGTATTTGTCTTTTGGTAGTCTGAGACCATTTTGATCTTGAAACTTCAAGGCCTGACGTACGACAGGAACTTTCTAAGAAGTATTTCTGACAGAGTTCTTCATACTCAATTACACTCCAATTATAGAGGACCAGTGCAGCTTATTTTAGAACATGAGCCATTTTCTCAGCCTGAAGAAGATCTTACCACTTGGGTTAAGAAAGCTCCTCTGCACACATGCTGAAGACTCTAATAAGAATCTGAGAGTTTGGACCCTGCCGCTCAAGGCTTTAGCCCTTAGTGCTTTCTGGGACTTTGTTGCAGGATATCTGATGGGAACCCATCCCTTTTTATCTGGATTTGTAAATGCAGAATTTAATTTCTTTTATTACTTGTGAATGATAATTGGGAATAGTTTTACCATACTTTACTAGAGGCACAAAAAGCCACTATGCCACAATGAAGGAAGATGGTCATGCTGTTTAAAAAAAATCTGATTTAAAGAGGAACTGAAGGCAGATGCAAAATAATAATAATAATTATAGAAAATGGAAGAAAGGGGAAGTTGATAGTGATGAATATAAATCAGAAATTGGGGATTGTAGGAAATTGATAAGAGAAGCAAAAGGACACAAGGAGACATGTATGGCCTGTAATAAGACATTATGGAGGAATTTTTACAAGTATATTAGGAACAAAAAGAATCCCAACAATGGTATTAGTGCTAAATGGCACTAAAGAAAAAAGAGAGAATTTTCAGTGGTAATGCAGAAAAGGCATCAGTGTTCAATAAATGTTTCTGTTATGTATTTAGGGAAGAAAAGCTATAATCATATATGATAACTTTTTCTATTCCTCTATCATATTTGGAGGATGTTAAACAGCAGCTCCTAAAGATAGATGTTTTTAAATGGGCAAATCCAAGATAACTTTGTTCTAAGAGTTAAAAAAGAGCTTGCTGAGGAGCTAATGGGACCATTAATGTTGACTTTCATTAAATCTTGGAACAATGTGGAAGGTACATAAGACTAGAAGAAAGCTGAAGTTGTGCCAATATTTAAAAAGGGTGAATGGGAGGATGCGGGTAATTTATAGGTCTGTTAGTCTGATGCTGAACCTGGGCAAGATAATGGAATGGCTGATATGGGACTCTGTTAAAGGATGGTAATATAATTAATGCCAATCAACAGGGGTTTATGGAAAATAAAATTTTGTCAAAACTAACTTCTTATCTTTTTTTATGAGATTACATATGTGGTTTCTAAAGGTGTTAACGGAATAGACTTCTGCAAGACATTTCAATTAGTACTACATGACTTTTTTACTTTAAAAAACTAGAATATATAAAATTAACATTCAACATATTAAATTGTGTCTGATAGGTCTCAAAATGTAATGATGATTTTGTCAATGGAGAATCATCATTCAGTGGGTATGTTTCTAGTAGAGTCCCAGAGAGATTGTTTCTTGGTCCTGTGCTATTTGCCATTGTTATGAATGTCCTGGAAGAAAACAGAATCATCACTGATAAAATTTGCAGATGACATGCAAATTGTGAAAGTGGTAAATAAAATAGAGGACTTGGTGCTGTTACAGATTGAGCTGATTGTTTATGTCCAGTTTATCAAGTAAGCAGTCTGTGTTTTAAATACGACTAAATATATACATATAGGAACAAAGAATACACCATACTTGGCAGGGAACTGTCCCTAGAAGCAGTGACTCTGGAAAAGATTTGTAGGAGTGAAGGTGGTGAGAAGGGATAAAGAACTCAATCTTATTCAGTTTAACAAAGGCAAGGTTAAGGGGTGACTTCATTGGTTCATAAGTATCTAAACTGGGAACAAATATTTAATAATGGGCTCTTCCATCTAGAGGAGAAAGGGTTACTCAGCCCAGTGACTAGAAGTTGAAGCTAGACAAATACAGACCAGAAATAAAGGGTAAAGTTTTATTAGAGTAAGAGTTGTGGTGGGTTCTCCATCACTGAGCATTATATAATCAAAACTGGATGTTATTTAAAACATTATGTTTCAGGAATTACTTTGGTGATGTTCCACGGTCTGTGTTATATAGAAGGACAGACTCATTGATCACAATTTCCCCTTCTGGACCGGGAATCTGGGATGGTGCACTTGTCCATCAGTAACAGCATAAAATGTATTACTAATAGAATGTTTCTTATGTCAGTTGAATAGCTTTGATACAGTACATTATATTTGAATTGGGATGGACTCTCAATAGGAAACAAATCTGTCTTTTCACTCATAACATTTTGCGACTCTGGCTGTATAACCTAATTCATTTTTAACATTTACAAAAAGCAATCACAAGCTCCCTGTGTTTTGTTGATTTGCTTTTGTTGTTTTTATGTATTGAAATCCTGTGCATGAGGTTAATTTAAAAAACAAAACAAAACCTTCACTGAAAGATATTTGCTCAAGAGTCAAAAAGAGCCATTGTGGTCTCTTGGGTAAATAGGAGATTAAGAAAAAAAGCAAACAAATAATATTTACCTATGGGACCTGAAATACACCACTTGGAACCATTCCATTCTCTCAGGTAAACATATAAAGAAAGTCACAAAATCTAGGATTATTTCTATGAGACATCAGTCCAGATCCTTGGAGGCTGCCTAATTTATTGAACAGTTAGATGATTTAGAGCTTGGCTATAGTAAGATTTGCAGGGTCAAGCCCTGAACTTGCATGCTTTATAATAAAAATAATTAAGAATTGGTGGTAGGAAAAAAAAATGAAATGAATGCTGTACATTAATCAAAAGTTCATTTAGAAATACTATTTTAAAGTGTCATTTCTTGCATAGATATATGTAAAAATACTTTGTCGTGTATTAGACTAGGTCATCAGACTCGTTGCTTCTGATCCATGAGCCTATGACTTTTAAGTGTGGGATCAAATCCATTTTTGAATTGTGCAATCAGAAATTAAAATTATGTACATTAGTATTTTAAAAAGCTTTAAAAGCCTGCAAATAACCTGCTCTTACAAAAAGTGCTAAACTGGCTTCTAGAATGTTGCAAGCTGCTTTTAGCTCCGAGGAAGGATAGCCTCCTGGGAAAATGTAGGTTTTAAAGAAAGAAAAAAAGCAGAAAAGAAACAAATATATTCTTATCTATAGAGATCAGAATGGGGCAGATGAAAGACCTAGAAATACACAAGACAGAATAAATTGTCTGGGGACAATCAATGATTCCGTATGTTCAGATCCTGATCCAAAACCCATTTAAATAAGTGGAAGGACTCCCACTGATTTCAGTCAACTTCAGTGCAAAGGTGTCATTTTACCTGAACATAGACTCATAGACCTCACCCCACCTACTAGAGCATTAAGCCTCAAACCTATGACGGTGTATGTTTTACTTTTGGTTTAAAATAATTTAGATCAACTCCTACTACACATGGTCTGCCTGGCCAAAGTAGATGATGAAGAATTCTTCAAAACCCAATGAGTTTGAAAAAATTTAAAATATTGTAACACTGTTTCTGGCCTAGCAAAGGGTGTGCCACGCAGTATTTCTTTCCAATGACAAAACACTGATGATTTCTGGCAAATGAATTGCTCCCAAAAAAAGAAAAGGTCATAAGTATGTGTTAGGAATTGAATTAAACTATGCAGTAAGGTAACATCAATTTAACTTAGAGATAATTTAATATGTAACACCAGATATCCTGAAAACAGATTATATTGTGAAGGAAAGATTAACCTAGATTAAAGTTGAAAAAGAATGTAGCTCTGAGATTAAGGGTAATGGCATTGCAGTCATTTTTATTTGTTTGTTTATTTTAAATGTTGCAGGCTATGCTGTTATTAAGAGAGGTCCTTCCAGAAGAGGGTGGGGATAGGTCATCTATTCATAGTAATGAATCATCTAACGGCTTGCCATCAATTCTGAATGACAATGGTGAAATAAAGCAAACAAAACACACTCAGTGGCTTGACAGCGTTGGAACAAGGGAGCAAGGTAACTAATGTTAAAAGATCCACAGAAACAAATGCATTCAAAGCCATTGTCATTCTCTGTATTTCAATGTGTATTTAGAAAATATAATGCCCAATTCTATAGGAAATTGTGTGTTTTACTGCTGCCCTGAAAATTAATATATTTCCTTCAGGTAATAGAACAAACTCAAATGTCCACTAGTAGTAATTATTATTCTTGCTCACTTATTTTAAATGAGCATTCTATAATGATAAGATTCCTGCTTTTTTTAAATGTAAATTGGAAATGTAAGCCCTTTGTTGAGATCTGTCTACCTTTTGCAAAGCACATTTTCCATATCAAAATTAGGTAAGTATCATTTACTTAAGCCCAGATTGGAGAATAGACTTCTTTTTAATTTTTGAAAACGAAGAACCCATGCCAAGAAAAGCTGCATTGTATTTTCAAAGTTATAAATTGAATGTGTTTATAAAAGTCTGGTTCATATCTTCAGCTAGAGAAAGTAATATAATTTAGTCCCTTGCAATGACTGGAAGATGGTAACTTGCTCAGTGTGCTTTCGGCGCATGCCTTACATCAAAGACTAAAAGAGACAGGCAATTAGGATGCAGTCCTCTTTACATAGCAAACCTAAATAAACTGATTTAAATCTCCCAAATTCATGCTAGTGTTAGACATGTAGGGGAGAAATACTTTGATTTAAACTAATTATTTTTTCAGGGTTGGTGTGATATATACTATTGCTCTTGGACTACTGAGCAAAAGTGTTACAGGTTTTGTTTCTTGTTGTTGGGTTTTTTTAAAAAAAATCTCGTCAGGAGTTGCATTATTTAAGATATTTGGTAGTTCACTGCTTTCTCTGGAAGATACACAGACACACAGTAGCATCATATTTGACTAAGGTTCACAGTAGGCTCCTCTTTTAAGAACTGTAATGGACAGTTTAGATCAATAAATAAGAGATAACAAAAGTGAAAAATTAAAGGGAATATGGCTTAAAAGAAAACAAACCAGTCTGATCATTGTGGCTTTGAAATGTGTTTTCATTATTGTGTGTTCACATACAGAAGTCACAAGCTGGTGTGAAGATGAGAGCAAGGAAGAAAGCTTAGCAGAAAAGATTCCCATTACAGGTAAAAGTAATGGTTGCATAATAGCCTCAAATACAGTATTCAACTTTATTATATAATCAAAACATTGCATTTCAGTGGTTTGTGGATCCACTAATAGTGAGTAAATTCTGCTACTACATACTGAGCACAGAGATTAAACGTAAGATCATAAAGTACACGCTTACGTTAACATAACGAAGATGGAAAAATAACAGTGCCTATTTAATTCCTTGTAATCATGTTATACATTTAAACCATGTGAATATCCTCTGTCATTTAGCCTTTGAGGTCTTAGTATCGGTGTTACAAAGGTCAGTCTCCATGGGGAAGATCCAGTAATTATATGGCAAACTACAGATGTTTCTGATTTGATTCTTTTCTTTTCTGTAGTAATTGAATGTGTATCATTAGAATAAGAGCAGAAAAAATTGTGCTAGACAAGAAACTGCGCTTATGCCTCTGTTATAAAGACTGTTTGGTAATTTAAACATTTTATCAATAAGATTTATCAAAACCTGCTAAGATCTCCTTGTAGCAAATGTTTTATGCTTGTTTAGATGGGATTTGGAAAATATCTTTTTTTATTTTTATTTTTATTAGTTTTTAAGGTATCAGTAGCATACACAAGTATTCAGGACAGAAGTCTACATTTATTACCTTTTTTCATATAGTGGTAGACTACTTCATTATAAATTTGAAATGCTTAATTAAATATTTATGCATGCATGTATACTTGATATGCAGGTACTGTGGCATGTATGTGCATATACAATATTTGTTATTGGTTTTCTGGCTTTTTTAATATAAAAACTATAAAAAACTATAAAACATATTCTTCTATAAGCAGAAGAACTCATGCTTCCTTGTAGGGTTTTCACTTCTCTTTTTGTGAACCTGTTTTAAACCTCAAATATAAAGAGTTGCTCCTTGTAATCCAGAATTTCACCCCGAAAGTTGTTTCTCTTTATTAAACAAAAAGTTTGATCTTTTTTCACTTTTGAGAGTGGGGGGGGGGGGGGGAACCTAAGTTTATTGACTTCATGTGGTGTTTTTTCTGTCTTGTATTTAAATGTGGTTTTGTTTTGTAACAGAATAATTAACTGATTCTTAGAGAGGAAAAAAACCCCAAAATATTGTTTAGGAACTTAAAACTTTAACAGAATAAATGTGTAGCCTCAAAATTAATACAACAGTAATCATCAAATGATCCATCTCATTGGCCATTCGCAGCCTCTGGCAAACAGCAATCCCTGCCTAAGCCATGGATGGACATATCCGCCATGAATCTATCTAGTTCTTTTTTGAGCCCATTTATACTTCTGGCCTTTACAACATCTTGTGGCAAGGAATCAGGATTTGACTGTGTGTCATGTGAAGAAATCCCTCCTTTTCTTCATTTTAAACCTCCTGCCTGTTAATTTCATTTGGTGACCTTCTAGTTTTTGTGTTATGAGGTGTAAATAACACTTCCTTATTATTCTTCATGCCAGTCATGATTCTATAGACATCTATCCTCTTTAGTCATATGTTTTTCAAGATGAAAAGTCCCAGTCTTATTCTCTCCTCATATGGAAGCTGTTCAATTCCCTCAGTCATTTTAGTTAACCTTTACTGTGTCTTTTCCAATTGCAGTATATCTTTTTTAAGATGGAGTGACCAGGTCTGCATGCAGTATTTGAGATGTAAACATAGCATAGAAAGAGCCAATACGATATCTTCTGTTGTCTTATCTATTCCTTTCCTAATGGCTCCCTACATTCTATTGGCTTTTTTGATTGCTGCTGCTCATTGAATGGATGTTTTCAGAGAACTATCCACAGTGACTCCAAGATCTCTCTCTTGAGTACTAAAAGATAACTTAGACCCTACCTTTATATATGCATAAGATGGGTTATGTTTTCTGATGTGGATTATCTTTGCATTTGTCAACTTTGAATTTCACTGTCATTTTGGTGCCCAGTCACCTAGTGTTGTGAGATAATCTTGATAACCTTTGCAGTCTGCTTCCGTAATTATTTTGAGTAGCTTTTTATCATCTGCAACTTTTGCCATTTCATTATTTACCCCTTTTCGCAGATCATTTATGAATATTTTGAGTAGTATGGTGCCAGCACAGACCCCTGGGAGACATCACCATTTACCTCTCCCCATTCTGAAAACTGATGGTTTATTCCTGCTCTTTGTTTGCTCTCCTTTAATCAATTACTGATCCAGGAGAGGACCTTCTTTCTTATCCCATGACTGCTTCCTTTGCTTAAGAGCCTTTGGTGAGGGACCTTGTCAAAGGCTTTTTGAATGCCATAGAGCTGTATATCTATTGCATCACCTTCTCCACATGCATATTGACCTTTAAAAGAATTCTACTGGATTGGTGAGGCATGGTTTCCTTTATAGAAACCAGTTGACTCTTCCCCAACAAATCAGGTTCATCTATGTGTCCGATAATTCTCTTCTTCAGCTGCTAACGTTAGGTTTGCTGGCCTGAAAATGCTGGGATCGCCTCAGGAGCCTTTTAAAGCAATTGCTGACACATTAGCCATCTTCCAGTCATTTGGTACAGAAGCTGATTTAACTGATAGATTACATGCCACAGTTACTGGTTCTGCAGTTTCACATTTGAGTTCCTTCAGAACTCTTGGGTGGATGCCACCAGTTTTTGGTGACTTATTACTGTTTGATTTATCAATTCGTTCCAAAACCTCCTCTAATGGCTGCTCAGTCCAGCAGAGTTCCTTAGCTTTGTCGCCTAAAAAGAATGCCTCAGGTATGGGAATCTTCCTCTTATTCTCAGCAATAAAGACCGATGCAAAAATTCATTTAATTTTACTGCACTAGCTTTATCTTCCTTTAGTGCTCAATTAGCATGTTGATCATCCACTGGTCTCCTGGTTGTTTAGCAGGCTTCCTGCTTCCGATGAACTTAAACAAACAAGGAGTCTGGTGGCACTATGAAAGACTAACATTTATTTATCATATGAGCTTTCATGGGAGAAAATACCACTTAGTCAGACACTTGGAAGATGGGGGAAATTACAGAATCAGAGGAAGATAAATGCAGGGAAGTGTAAGTCATAGGATCAGGTCACACTGTAATAGCAAATCAAGGCAGCTGTTAAGAATCGAACAGTGGGGAATGGAATTCTGTGAGTTCCCCCAGTCTTCAAAGTATCTGATGAAGTGGGATTTTCTTCCATGAAAACTTGTATGATAAATAAATGTGTTATTCTTTAAAAATGCCTTGTTTGTTTTGCTGAACTAGACTAATGGCTACTCCTTTGGAGCCTGATGTACTTAAAACTTTTTTTGCTTTTGCTATCTGAGCCTTTGTCTAATTGTTCTTCAAATTCCTTTTTGGCCTTTCTAATTATATTTTTACGTCTCATTTGACGGAGTTTATGCTCCTTTCTATTTTGCTCAATCAGATTTAACTTCCACGCTTTAAAGAATGCCTTTTTGCCTCTAACAGCTTCTTTTTCTTTGTTTAGCCATGGGAGCACATTTCAAGTCCTCTTACTATGTTTTTTATTTTGCAGCATATGTTTAAATTGAGCCTCTATCATGATATCTTTAAAAATTTTCTGTGCAACTTACTGGGATTTCACTTTTGACACTGTACCTTCTGTTTAACTAACTTTCTCATTTTTGTGTAGTTCCCCTTTCTAAAATGAAAGGCAGTACTCCACTTAGGATTAAAATAAAAAATTTTCTCCTCTTGTGCGTTTCAGTCATTGAAGGTGTCCAGAAACTTTTCCTCCACATCCCATCATGAGATAACATGTACCCAGTCAATATGAGGATAGTATCAATGTTCCCTCTAATTTTTTTGTAGGCTGTGTGTGCAAAAAATTCTTTTGTGCAAATTTTTGGAGCTGGTGTGCAAATTTGTGCATGCTCCAGTTAGTGTGGTCCAACTTGTCAGCCCGACGAAGCAAGTGTATAGGATGCAACTAATATATTAACTTTATTTTGATATGGTGATGGAAATATGATAAATTACAAAACCTTATTTGAAACATGCTACTTGAAACACCTTTTTTAAAGTAACATAAGAACATTTGCACTGTCAAATTTTTTTTCTGCGTGCTTTATTTTGGTGTGTGCGCGGGTTTCACAACCTGTGTGTGCGCGTACACGTGCACAGCTTAGAGGGAACATAGGTTGAAATCCCTTATCATTACTGAGTTTTTTGTTCTCACAGCCTCTCTGATCTTCCTCAGCATATCACACTCACTATCCCCATCCTGGTCAGGTGGTTGGTAGTATATACCTGTTGCCATATTCTTCTTCTTTAAGCATGGAATTAGTGTCTGTACAGATTCTGTGATGCAGTTTGGTTTCTTTCACATACACTGCCACTCCCTAGCCAATATGACCTATTTTGTCCTTCTGATATATTTTGTACCTTGGTATTACTGTGTACTGTTGATTGTCTTCGTTCCACCAAGCTTCTGTGATACCTATTATATCAATATCCTCATTTAACATGAGGCAGTCAAGTTCACCCATCTTAGAATTTAGACTTCTAGCTTTTGTATATAAGCACTTAAAAAGTTGTCCCTTTTTTACTGTCTGCCATTCCATGATGTAATGGAATGGGACTCTTTCATCTGACTGTTTCTCATCAAATGAGACCCATATTTTATCCTCTTCCATTCTCTCCTTCTTACTAGGTTGTAGAGAATTTCCATTAATAGATTCTTCCCAAGGGATCCCTCAGTCTGAAACATGCTCATCTACACCTGTAATTAGTGATGAAACTACATCAATAATAACTCCTTGAGGAGAACATAGAGTCTTGAATTTGGGTCATGGTCGTGAGAGAACTTTTCAGTTGTGTGTTTCTTTTCATTATTGACTCCTAGACTTTAAGGTCAGAAGGGACCAATGTGATCGTCTAGTTTCTAGTTTGACCTCCTACATAAAGCAGACCATAGAACTTCACCCATCCACTTCTGTAATAGACCCCTAACCTATTAATGAGTTATTGAAGCCCTCAAATTACAGTTTAAAGACTAAAAGGTGCAGAGACTCCATCAGCAAGTCACCATGTCCTGTGCTACAGAGGAAGGCCAAAAAACCCCAGGGCCTTTGCCAATCTGCTCTGGGGGAAAATTCCTTCCCAACCCGACACATGGCGGTCAGCTAAACCCCGAGTATGTAGGCAAGACTCACCAACAAGACACCCAAGGAAGAATTACCTGTAGTAACTAAGAACCCACTATGTGAAATGTCCCATCACAGGCCATTGGCATATTTGCACTAGCAGTCAACCAGCAGTTAATTGTGAAATTTTAAGATACACCTGCTGTTTCCTAAGGTTGTGAAGTCTTAAATACCAGTAGTTTTCTACAGTAGATTCCTTCTGGGGAAAGGTACCTTCTGAATATCATCCTTTCTAAAAGACTCTCCTTATTGAGGTTCAGTTCTGCATACTACTGAACCAACTTATGGAGTCAAAGGGCTAGCATTCAGCATTCCAGTGGGCACTGGATAGGTCAAAGACTTGAGCTACCATGCAACAAGTGTAGGCAATAGCTGATGTGCCTCTTCCTTTGTGCAAACAGACAACCTCCATCCCTATATTTTTCTTATTAAATGTTCTTCATGTCAGACTTAAACAAAAGCAAACACCAATATCTCTCTTTTGTCAAGTTACTGAGAAGTGTCACATAATTAATATTCAATGACCAAGATAATAGGAAACATCATTTTCATAAATTGACACCTATGCTTTAAAATCAGTTCATGCTGCTTTTCACTTCAGTTCCAGTGTGATTTTGAAATGAATGTTCCCTCATTCTCTAAGAGCATGAGACACACCATTTGAAAATTAGCTTACTACTTTCAGGTGTGATGCATCTTCCATCCATGAGCTGCCATGGGCTTTTGTTGTCCTTTGCTGATTTCCTGACCCTCCAGTTAATTTTTAGTTGAAGGACCAGTAGGTGTTGTCTGTCTGCTTATTTTTTTTTACATTCTGGGCCTTGTGGCCCTGTAACACTGAGTCTACTTGTTGCGTAGACTAGACTTCAGTTAGCATTTTTGTGAGAAACATTTTTGAGCTCAGACTTTTTTTTTTAGATTAAATCCTTCATATCACTGATACTTTGTTACTGTACTATTTGTACTGAACTTAATGCACCATGCTCTGTCTTCAACACTTGATGCACCCGTTCCCCATGGGGAGTCACTGCAACAAGGTTTTGTGGCCTTAGGAACACTTGAAGCTTTGTTGGATCAGTGTAGCTCTTGCTGATTATTTTTGCCTTTACAGTCAATGTTGAGTGGAGGGGCTTAAGCAATTTTTTGTTAAGTCTGTGCTGAAATTTCATGGCTAATTGATAAGTCTCCCTGGTAGTTCTGTTTTATTCCTGTTCTTCTGCTTTTGTTCCAGAATGTTCTCTTCATCTTGGCCACTTGTGAAGGAGCATCTGAGTATTTAGGTAGATGAGTCTGACTGCTATATAACCCCTTACTGATCTCTTTTCCAAGTTGAAGATTCCTGGTTGTCTTAATCTCTCCTCATATGAAAGCTGTTCCATACATTTAAACATTTAGTGCCATTTTGATAATTACTGTCTTTCTATCTCTTTTCTGATGATTCCTAGCATTCTGTTAACTTCTTGAACTGCTTCTGCACACTGAAAGGATATTTTTACAGAACTATCCACAGTAATTTCAAGATCTCTTTCGTGAGTGGTACCAGCTAATTTTGGCCCCATAAATTTGTATGGATAATTTGGATTATGTTTTCCAAGACGCATTATTTGTCATTTATCAACATTGAATTTCATCTGCCATTTTGTTGCCTGGTCACCCAGTTTTGTGAGATCCTTTGGAACTGTTCACAATCTGTTTTGGATTTAATATTGGGAGATTTGGTTAAGGTTGATTTTTCAGAAGGCAATAGAGACTAAACCATTCAGCATTCTTTGTACTCACAACGTCCCAATTCTTCTCTCATGAGGGAAAGAAAAGGCACCTGCTAAGAGGATGTTAGCATTCTGAAGGGTCCATTACCTCCAATTCTTTTCTAGAGTCCTCTGACTTGAGAGCAGGTTCAGAAGCCAAAACAGACTAAGCCACTTTTCTCAAAGCACCATTTCAAGGTGTTCTCTAGCGGTTCAGTTAATCTGCCATTCTCAGTAGTCTGTTGGCACCTTCATTTCAGAAGGAAGCTTCAAGCTTTCTTCCTTGGATGACTCTCACTCCCCCCATGCTTCCTCCTGAAAAACTGTTTTGTGTCTATCAGGAAGTACTGCTGCATACAGGGCCAGGATTAAGGGGGTGGCCTGAGTGCAGGGCAGGCCAGGGGCCCTTAGACCTGTGGCCATGGCCATCTACAATGCTCCCACCCCTAGACCAACTGGTCTGCCCTTGACGCTGGGGCCAGCCAGCATGTGGCTGCTGTGCTCCAGGGCTGGGCACGGGGCCAGCTAGGGCGCAGGGCAGCCTTGCCCCCGAGTGCAGCCGGCACGTGCTGGCCCAGCTGGGCTGGGGGTAAGGCAGAAGCACCACAGACTGCTGTGAGTGCTGGCCCAGAGCCTGCCTCCTGCCCCACTGCCAGGTCCTCAGCCCCACTGGCACTGTGCTAGCAGAGATGGATTAATGCAGGGGCCTTGTGAGTTGCGGGCCAGGGCCAGGGCCTGCAGCCCCTCTGCATTGATCCAGCTCTTGCTGCATGAAATCTAATCTCTCCAAAGAGAGAGTGCCTGTGATGTGACAAACCCCATGCTGTGTAGAAGAAGTGAACAATTCACCTGCCCCTCCATGATGATAGAAGCATGCTTTTAAACCCTTCTCAAAAGGAGGAAGTTTGTTTTTTTACGTGGAAGGTCATTTTCATGAGCCTTGACTCAGAGATGGCTAGATTATCATACATATATACTAGGATTTCCTTACTCTACTTGGACTTCAGAAGGCCTGCTTATGGTATGAGGTATGACACCAGGTCAGATGACTAAGGTTTATGGGACTAAAAATTGCAGGGTCTGGCTGGAGCCAGTTTCTCAAAAGGGTCTCAGAGCCTGGGCTCTTGCCCAAACGGGAGTGTCTGCAGGAAGGTTTTAGCCACATAGTCCAAGTTGGCCCAGGCTCTGCAACACTGTTCTGCAGACTTTTTACTGCAGTGCAGACATGCCCATTCTGATTAGTTCACATTATGCTAGGTTGAGTGGTGGATGTTAAGGATGCATCCTAGTTTCTTTCAATCTAATTTTCTTCCTAAAATTTTCACCCTAGAGAGACTGTCAAATATTATCATTGTGTCTCCCCCCCCCCCTTTTTTTGTTGCTGTTTTACGAAGCTTATAGTGTGCTTGAAATATAAAGAATATTAAATCTGTTGTGTTTGGTTTTGCTGGAGGACTGCGTGAAGGTCTCATTTGTGGCTCATGATCCATCTTCACTCCTAACTGAAGGACCAGGATTGTTAAATCTTTACCAAAGTACCTTCTCTCCAACTGTTTCTGTCTTTGAATTAAATAGATGTTAATAAAGATTTAAAAAATTGAATACAAATTACCTCCTTATTCCAGTCATCAGACTTTACTTGCATGACTTCTTGGATATCATAATCCTTCTGTTCTCTGGATATCTTTACAGTCTTTCCAGGAAAGGAGAGTAAAAAGAGACCTGAATTTCTAATGTAAGAAGAGGCGGGGGGGGGGGGGGGGGAATTAATCCCTCCCCCCCAAAACAACAACCCTCCCCCTTGAGCTTTGGTCATATGTCCTAAAGGAGCTAAAAAGGCGCAAATCCAGTTTTGTTTGGCTTTTCAGGTTGCTTTTAATGAGCCAATCATCCTGCCAGTTTTTTCTCCACCCATGTCTATACATCCTTCCTGGCTGGTTCATCTTTGAACTGGAAGTTAAGAAGTTCTTGGGGTTCCAGCTGGAGTGGACTAATAAAGCTTTACTAATCTACTCAACTTTTTGTTTCAGTTGATATCATTTCATTAGGCATTGCAGTTATGGAAAGGTTCACTTGTAAATGATTGCTGATTGTTTTTGGTTTTTATGTTTTGTTCCTTCAGGGCTGTGCTGCCACAGTGCTGAAGTGGGAAGGTCAGGTCATACATGATATCTAAAGTAGCAAAGTTTCGGCTGTTATCTGCAGAGATGTTTCGATATAGAATGCGTGCCACGCCTGTGATTCTTTACAATTGAGAAACACTGAAAGTATGAGAAAAACAGACAAGGAGTCTAGCTTACTTCTGACATGTAGGTAGGAATCCCTGTTAGATCTTGCAATCTTCTTCCAAGTGTTGTCTTTTTTTCTCTTGGGATTTTTTGAATTGGCCAATCTTTGAAAGATTTTCCTTTTTAAGAGCATGTCCTTTAAGCTTTGTCTATTTATGTTGCTTGTTATGATGAGAGATATCTTATCTCTTCATGAAAATAAAAAACCCGAACAAATACTTTCATGTTTCTTTGTTAGGTATTGGTCTGCTTTTGGACATTGTTTATTGAAGTGTTTTATCAGTGTTTTAACACTGAGGTTTCCTTTTGCTCTATATTCTCCAGCAAACATATCCTGTGATTATGGTATTTTTTTTAAAAGGGGAAATAATTTACCTCTAACTCTGCTTCTTTGATGATATCACATAAGATTCATATTTGTGGATCCAGATCAAAATTTTAGAAGTATTCTCATTCTGTGTGTTTGGCTTTCTCTTTCCTTTTGTTATGAGGGAATGTTTTGCTTGTAAAATGGTACAGTACTAGACTGATGACAACACAAAGTGCTACCGGCAAAACTGCACAGACATCAGTTGCATGCCCTGGGGGCATGCACTTAATATTCTCTGCAGATTTAATCCTTTACTACACTTTTGGGACTACTAAAAGTGTAACCATCAGAACCAGTGCTGATGTTGGAGTCTGCTTACATTGTAAGATCCATAAGACAGGGCTCATCTTTTATTTTGTTTTTGTTTTGCAATTAGCAAAATACAAGCACAGATTCTTGGCATGGCATAAAATATGAGCCTTGCTGTTGCTGTCCACTGTGCAGGTGTAATCTGTAAAGACAAAATGACTGAGAATTTGAAAAACTGGGATGGTAATAGATTGTGAAATCCCGGTGGTGATTGAATCTGGTAATATGCTGAACAAAAAGAGCCCACAAAGTTTTAGCAAAAAAAGAATAGCACAGAATTTGGTTTTCTATAATGTGTTCCATGATATCCCAAGGCTTGCTTTGCTGTATATAAGCTTTTTACAATACAGCAAATGAGATACTTAGTGAAGGTATGCTGGAAAATATAGCAGCCCATACATGCTTAGCAATAGTTTGTGTGTAGCCTTGGGTTTGATCATCTGTTTTACTGAGGAAGTGTGATTGCCAATGCTAGATTATTTTTCAAGGGACAGTCTTGAACTAAGCTGTAGTTCTATCAGGAAGAGAAAAATAAGCCTTTTTTTCTGACTGTTCTTAAAGATCTCCTCTCTTAACAAACCACATAGCCACAAAATCTTATGTTTTTGTAACGTCCATTGCATTGATTACCAATGTTTTGTCACAACAATGGAACACTACAAAACCATATAATTATTATTTTTACTTGGTTTCTGCTAAATACTGCTGGCTAAGGGTCAAGGCCACACTGCACTAGGCCAGTGGTTCTCAACCTTCTGTAGCTCGCAACACACTTGGTGGCATGTCACAGCCCTGCAGAACATATCAGCCCACCCTCTTCAGGCCACATCCAGCCATTTCCCTGGCTCTCGGTGACACATTTATCGCTGGGTGGTGACACAGTAATGTGTCCTGACACAGTGGCTGAGAACCATCTAACTAGCCACTTGTAAGGAAGGGCACTTCCTTTTCCCGTAATAGTCTAAAATATTGGCATGTGGCAAGAGACAGGCAGATTCCACAAATAAGTGCAGGATAGGATGAGACCAGAGCAAAAGGATTACATTAGTATAAGTGTTAGATCAGACACAGCACACGAACTGCTTACAGCCCCATCCAATGTTTTATAGGCATCATAGCAAAGCAGAGTTTTAAGGAAGGATGAGCAGTAAGATAACATAGTGTCTTTAGATCTTATGGGACCTGTCATGTTTGCAGAGGGCAGGGTGCAAGAAAATAGATGCTTGAGGAAAACTTGGACTAATAGGCAATGAAAATGGGCATCAGTAGGGCAAAAGTGTGGGGATTGATGGCATAATATTGTATTAGAATTGAAAAGCACGGTAGAGCTGAGCTAAGAAGGCCTTTAAGGGTGAAAGACAAGTAGACTGTGTTTGATGTGGTGGAGAAGAGGAAACCAACAAAGTGATGCAAAGAATGGGTGAAGGGTCTGGTGGGGGTTGTAAGGTTGCAAGTGTTAATGCTGGAGTACTGCAGGTTGCAGTAGACAAGATGTGAGATGATCAAGGTCTGAACTTGAGTTTTAATAGTGTGGGCAGGAAAACAAGGCTGGAATTTTGAACATTTGCACTGGAGGGTGGAGCAGCAAATAAGTAAGTTCCAAAGGGGCAGCCAGGTTAGTCTAGTTCAACAAAACAAACAAGGAGCCATGTGGGACTTTTTAAAAGACTAACAAATTTATTTATCACATGAGCTTTTGTGGGATGCTGGTACTCCTTCTTCAACTTCAACTTAAACGTCTACACTGAATTCCTTAATTCAAACTAATGAAAGCCTAGTGTAGACAAGGACTAAGTTTGAATTAGGTCTCCTTAATTCGAACCAACTTGCAAGTGTAGACATAGACTATATGATTAAAGCTGACTTTAGTTTCCCTGGTTAGTTCTATTAGATGATGAAGTACCCGGACCATGTTTTATTATAACTTCAGGAGGAGTGAAAAGCTGGAAAAGTGACACTCGGAACTTCAGTTCACATGGGGGTGTGTGTGAGTGAGTGAGAGAGGGAGGGAGAGAGAATAATCAATTTAGCAGACAGAAGTCTTTTTCCCCCCAAAATGTATGTTCAGTGGATGCACAGGGTTCTAGCCTGATTTTCAGCCCTGCCCACCATATTCACACAAATCCAAAAATCCCTGTTCAGATTCAATCACTAAATAACAGTACAGTGCAATGGCACCTCTATCAAGCTGCTGCCTTAGTCTCCTGAATCTCAGCTTTTGTGTATGGAACAAAACCAAGGAGGTCTCCAGCTGTCATGGCTGCAAAGAAGACTCCAGGAAACAGGGAACCTGATGTAAGGGCAGCAAAATTGTCTATGTGCATCTATAGGCAGCATGCAATGATAGCTCAAGGAGGCGTGAACTGTCTGTCACCTAAGTGAGGGGTTAATTCAGATGCCCAGTGACATTAACTGTTTCATTCGTCGTGTAAGAAAAGAGAGAAGGAAATCCCAGATCTGCACAATTTACTGGACGTTGCCTTAACTTGGTGCCCAATCAGGGTCGGGGTAACATTTGGGAGACACCACCACCTGTTTCCCACCAACTCAAGGAGCCTCACAGAAACCAGAAACATATTTAAGCCATACTACGAGGGAGCCAAGATCGAGGAGCTCAGAGAGTACATCCATTCAAATTTTAGACACCAGCAATATCTACTCTGAGAAGTGTTTCATTTGGTAGGACAGAACTTGGGCAAGCACCACATTTGATTTTCCCATTGGACCTCTATTGGAAATGCACACCATTTGTTCCCATAGAAGAGGTGTGCCTACAACGTTTGTTGCACATGCAAGATTTCTTGACCCAAAAAGTCCTTAAGATCATACTTTTAATTTTGTAAAACTCTTCAGTCTAATTCTTTTCTTGTGCCCTGAAAAAAAAAAGGAAAAAAAAAGTGACTCCATTGAGACCTAACTTGTCCAAATTGGATTAAAATTGTTGTGAAGTACCTCACTATGCAAAGAAACATACCGATAAACAATTTAACATTCTAAAGCTTTCAGAAATAAAAGCCACTATTTTCTTGATGAGTGCCTGTCTCGGTTCCAATGCCACTGCCTACCACTCTAGCTGCTTTCATTCTCTTAACCAGGAGCTCCTCTTTGATCTCCCATGGGTACATGTGCTTCTCTGCATGTGTTCCTCACTGCTTTGCTCACAGCAAAGTTTCTTTTTGTGTCACCAGCTCCTTTGAAAGTGGTCAGACGTCTCCCTGTGAAGTGGCATACTGTTTACACTATAACTCCTATACTTTACCTTCTTTCGCCTTCCAGTGGAATAATACTTTTTTGGTTTCTCTGCTGGAAGTGCTTGACGTGCTCTAAGGAAGATTTGCATATCTTAAATCTGTCAGCAGACATATCTGGTTGTAAGGGGGAAATCTGTTAGAGACTTCAAAATTATATTCTTCTCGGGATAGAATGAAGTTGCTAAGAGTTACAGTTGCTCATATTTTGATTTTCAGTTGTCTCATAAATGTTTTAAGTTTCATTCACACTAAATCTCCATTCCACCTCTTTGCACTATAAAAATGCTAAAAGTGAATGTATGTAATGTATGAGTCAAGCCCTGTAGTTTGGAAATATTTAAGAAACAACCTGATTAGATTCATGAGTTGGAAACTGAATTGTTATACAGGATAGATGTACAAAAGGGCAAACAGTTAAGAGAACCTAAAAAGACACACTTGTATAATTAAGTCACAACATTAGGTATTTTGTAGTGTTGGAAAGGGAGAAGAAATGACGTAATACAATAGAGAGAATTGTAGCCCTCTGAAAGTAATCCAAGCATAAGAGGAAGAAGAGTAGAAATGTACTCATTATTGGTGAACCAAGTAAATAAGACTTCAGGTAAAGGGAAAAGAAAACACTTGAGGAAAAAATTTACATAGCAGTGAGATTTGCATAACTCGACATATGAAGCAATACAGCTGCGGGAACAGTATTTCAGTACCTAAAGTATCTTTTTCTAAAATTATTTAAAACACGCAAAAATGTTATTCACAAATATTCTGCTGTTATCTCTACAGATAACTTTCTGACTGTCCTAAAGAGAGTGTACGTTGTGCAATTGTCAGTCCCCCCAAGTCATGAGAAAAAAACTCGGGTGTCAAAACAAGTGGAACAGAACAAAAGTATGAGAGTCAGCCACTTGTCATTTCACAGATTGACAAAGGGTTGGACTGATGAGCTGCCCCTTTTGGCTCATAATGGAGTGGCATCGACAGGTTTTAAAGAGAACATGGTAAAAGGGCTGAGGTTATGAGCAGAGGATAATGATGTGATTTTTTTGGTTTTGTTTTACAAATAAAGTAAAGTTATCCCTTAACAGTGAGCCTATCTGAGCAGTGGAGATTAAATTGACCAATTTATTAAAAATAACATCAAGGACACATTTTGCTAGTGTATCCTATTCCTGTATCACTGTACATTTTACAACAGACCCTTAAAATAATACATCTTTGATGTTCAATTGTGCTTTCTTCTAAAATATCACACACACACAAAATGCACGAGTGAGTTAGTTTATTATATATTTCAGTATTTAATTTCAGGACACCTTTGTGTTCTCTGTTGCTTTAATGATATCAGGTTTCTGTAAATCAGAAGTTACTATATGGGCTGTCATTCAATTGTTTGCTAAATGTTTACATTTGGTGTTTATGTTGACCACAGGTTTGAATATTGGTAGCGATAGTTTCAAGACCAAGAAAATCAACAAAATCAGTTCTGAAGCTAGTTTCTCATCTAGTGAAGGAAGAAGTCCTTTGTCAAGGTAAAGTCATTAAAGCACTACATTTCTGAATGGCTTTAGCAGCAGAAGAAATGCCACTAGAAAATGAATAAAGTTCTGAATATATATTATTTTGTTTGTATCTTGAACAAGGGTTATGGTTCCCATTTGTAGTTTTCTAGTGTAATAACCTAAACTTTAGTACACCTTAGAAAATATTTGTACCAAAGTCAGGTATTGTTTTGCAGCTGTTGTTTTCTCATTTTAAGACTCAATTGACATCTCAGTGAACCACAAATTAGCGTGTACAGCTGCTCTCAGTAGGGCTACTTAGAGACCAGACAATAGAACTTGTCAGGAAAAGGGCAGACATAAAACATAAAGTCTTGAAGAAATAAAGTGGCATGTTTCTTCTTGTAGATGTAGCTGAGAAGTAAACTAGCTGTGGCTCAATACGTATTTCTGTATTTTTTAAAAAGAATTTGATGCTAGAGTATTTGTTGCTTTTATTCTTTTACTTTCAGATTGAGTGTATTTAATTAATGACCTTGCCTTTTTCTTAAGGATGTGGTTTATCTTTTTAGGTTTGTTAAATCACAGCACTTCCTTTTGATTTTTTTTGAGCAGTGTGATGCTAGATGTTCCTTGAATTTTATCGTCAGCATGAAATACTAATCAAACAGTGGCAGTGTCAATTAGTGGTCAAGAAACGGTAGAAAATGGAATATAATACAACTATCTCATGAAATTTTAGCTTGGCTTTAGATTGTTATCTGGATGCTTATTAAAACATCACAGTAAGTGGGTTCTGCTAGTATGTGGTTCCTTGTCTGAAAACTGCCATTTATGACAGCCAATAAAATAATTTAAGGCATTTTGATGAATTATTTAATCTTGTCTACATTTACAGTATGTTTTTGTCCTTTTGTACTTTGGAATATTCACAGTGACTTTTACTGGTAGGATTAGATATCAAAAGAAACAATTCCAATATAATTTTATACAAAATCTTCATTTCTTATTTTGGGCTGATTTGTATTTCATTTAGAAACTCACAATATTTTCTCATATTCCAGTGCAACAAAATTAATTAATGTGAAATAGTTAAGACTTGAATAAAATATTTATCAAGTAAATGTTTTTATTTTGTTTAAAATAAAAACTTACATTTTAATATGGTTAAACTTTCATTTACTGTGTCTTAATTTCTATTTGGGAGGATCATGATATTCTAAGCAAATAAAAACTAATATGAAGTGCAAATGAATTAAATTATATATTAAAAGTCCCATGTTTATACATTGTTGGTTAGATTAGCTCCCTTGACTTCATTGAAAGAAGGATCAAGCCCTTAATGATAATTATGAAAATGCTGGGCTTAGATCTTCTAAGAAAATATGTACAATTTAATAAACTATTCAACAATATTTTCAAGAATTAATTTTATTTTATTGAGCATGTTACAGTGCTGGTTTACAAAGTGTGTTGGCAACCTTCAGTATTTCTTTAAATGCTATTCTTGTAAAAGTCTTTAGCCTTAATTTTACTTTTTCAAATCCATATTCACACACTAGGCAGATTCTGGAAACCATTTATTTTGCCTTATAATTTCAAATCTTTGGTTTCTGAGACGCAGACACACTTGCAGTACATTAGATTAAGATATTTTTAAAAGGCTTTTTAAAAGTAGTATCTTAAAGTTAGTTTCCTGAATAACTTAGAAATAATGTGCCCTTTTCAACACAAAGTCTGTTAGTGACACTTGCTACTGGCCTCTTGACATCTGTCTGACAGAGATATTTGGAAGTGCAGAGTAGCCAAAGAAGTATGAAAGAATGGGAAATAGAGAGCTCAGGTGGTTACTTGTTTGTGGTCGGGGATGCAGTGAAATTTCTTAGAGGCTTACATTTAAGGATTCCACTTACTGCCGTCGCTTCTTGTGCTTTATTGCTTTTACAAGTGGTCTCGAAACCCAGTACTTGAGAATAAACATAACAGTGTAGTACTGCTGTGGTACTTTTAAAAAATTCTTCTTTGCTCTATCTTGTCACTGAGCTGATGAGTGACCTCGAAAAAGACCCTGCTGGACCTAAATAAAAAAAAATGGCTTCCTCTGATGTCCTAGAGACAATAATTATGATGTGCCAGTTAAGCCCAAACTACAGCTGAGGGATTTTACTTTAAAGCAGAGACTTGGGCGCAAAAATGCATTTATAGCTCTTTGTCTGGCACCTCATTATGTGTGGGCCTGATTCATTAAGTAATTGGTTTGCAGTTGTTTACATGAGTATTAAGGCTTTCTATTCAGTAGCCTTTGAGAGATACATTGTGCAAATGTTGCATGTTATGAATGCAGAATGAGGGGCAGAGGACCAGTCCTATTGGCTAAACACTGCACTCTGTTGAAAAGCAAGAGAAAGAGATTGGGTGCTGCTTTGCATAGCAATGACTTTCTTAATAAGCTTTACAGATTAATACACACAAGCTATAAAAGATGCAAAGAGATACTCTTAGCACATTTATACATGCTCATTTCACTATTATGGTACTGGAGATGGGAAGAATTGAGTTCTTTCATATTCAGTTTTTCAGTGCAATGTCTTCAGTGCATGAGACTTAATAGAATCCGATATTTATTGTATTATAAATCACAGGGAAGTAGGCAGATCTGCAACAGTTTATTATTAAAGATTCTTTCAATGTAAATCTTTTTCTGCTATTGTATTTCCTACAGCAAAATCATTTTGTGGTTGAGTGGGGATGAAAGGCATAATGTACGAAGGAGTGAGTCTTAATAGGAAGCTGCTTTCTGAGTAAAGACCACTTGTTCCCCTTTGTTCAGAGATGCATGCCATACCTTTCTCTTCTCCCACAAATATTGGCCTATTTCACCTTAGCTATAAAACTGAGCTTCCCTGGGTTCATTTACTTTACCAAGAACATTTCAACTGCCCGAGATGTAACTTTAGTTGACAAGTGTAATATTTTGCCAAAAGAAAAGACTGTGTTAAGTAATATAATTACTTGGGAGAAAAGGTACCATAAATCACAACTGAATTGCTCTAAAACTGTGTGCAGAATACGATGTGTGTGGCATTTTTAGTCCTGTAGCAACAGAATCAGCCAGTGGAGGTCACTAGCGCTCTGAATAATTCTGTATTTTGATGCAGGCAGTTTATTTTTCTTAGGCTTGTCTGCTTTGTCACATTTCAGGATAATCTAAATATTAAAGATAAATTGTAGACTAAGGTAACCAAATAAGATTTTTAATTTGCAAACCTATAAACACTGTGCAAAGTTTTTTTGTTTTGTTTTGTTTTTTTTTTTAATTGCAATTAAATTGTATTCTGGAAGTATTTTATTATGTACTGTCCAACTATTCCTTATATAATAGCTGTGCTTTTATTAATTTTGTGTTTATTCCAAATCAATAAAAATCTGCCAACTGCAATTCATCCTCTTAGTTATTTTATAAGAAACTATTTGATAATGAAATGAGGCTGCAACTGTGCAACTTTAAATGCCATAGCATGTCGTATTGTAGGCGATCAGTTTGACCATCAGGGGGCACTCAGGCTTTGCTAAATTAGAACAGCTTCCAGATTTCATCGTGTTTTTTCAGATTAACAATTTGTACTATTTTGAAGGCCTTCGTTTGTGTTTTCTTTAGTTTGTGTCAATTTTTTTTTGATTTGTAAGAAAATTCTATGTTTGGCTTGACATTCTGATATTTGATTCTCTATATTTTCTAGAAAGTTTACAGTGAGTTAAATAATCTAAAATTTAAAAAACTCAAGTACTGTTACTTCCAAGGTTTTTTCATTATTCATTATATTTATAGTTGTCCATAGGGATACATAGAAGACTGAATGCCTAAGTCAGATCTTTGATTATTGATTTACTTCAGTATAATTGTATAATGCCTTTAATCTTCCAAGCTTTTTGCAAATAAACAAACATTTTATAAATAATTACTTCAGGACTATTTTTCCTAACATCCTAGTGTAAACATGACACATGCAAAACTTGCTGTAGTGCATGATTTCTAAATCTTCACTATATATACCATTTACATCTCGTGTTGAGGAATCAGAACCATTTTTTAAAATATATTTCATGGAACATTGATAAAAAGCAAGTTGATGCCAGTTCTATTACTGAGACTTTTTTTCATATGTGATTTTCTGTTTTGTGATTTTACTGTAATTTGATTTTTAGCAAAGGGAAGCAGAATGGCACTGGGTGACAATTCATCCATCTCACCATAAACACGAGCTTTGTCCATGGAACTAAGTGGGGGTAGAAAGGGAGAAATTCCCAGACCCCCTAAACTCACAGCTCTTCACTGTTTCAGTCTATGGTGTGGAGTAGCCACCCCAATCCTGCTAAGTTTTTTGCATGGAGGATTTGTGTCAGCTAGACCCAAATGCGGATTTGGTAGCCCACAGCCCCTACACCATCTCTTCCTCCATGCTCCAGGCCTATTGAGCACAGGCAGAGAGAGAGACTGCTTTTACTGTACATGGAACATGGAGGGCTTCTCTGCACCAGCATCAAATGTCGCCATTACACTGTCCCTCCAGCCCCCAGCACGCTTAAATGGTGAGGCAGACCTCGTATGGACCCTTTCTTCAGCTGGGTGAATTTTCCTGTTTGTGAATCAGTTCTTACAGGTGTAGTGTGTGAGGGTAAAATATTCTGCCATTAATTGTCAGGCTGATGACTAGAAAGAGTCAGGTCTTAAACGCATGTTGTCTTAGATCTTTATATCATCATAATTCAAGCGGGATTGCATGTGGATGACTCAGTGTTAATGTAGTCTTCAGTTCTGTTATTAATTACAGGACTGTTGGATGTATTTACTAGAAACAAAATTCATGTCCTAATTCTCTCTGTTTCAATTTTCATTTATCTGCATTAAGAGCATTTGTCCGGTTTCTCTTCAGAAATGATCACAGAGTAAACCATCTCCTCTTTTTCATGTTTATTAAAAGTACAGAAACATATCTTCCTCAGCTGCACCTATCTTGAACTAGCTACTTATCAGCAGAAAATAATAGCCCAAGTGGAAGCAAGTTTTTATTCTAATGTACATAAAAAGTCTGACCACCCAAGAATATACTGAATAGAGATATTTTGTCACAATATAGAGATTGGTACTAAGCAGACAGGCTTGTATTTTATCATTAATAAGCCTTTTTAGACTTTTTTTTTTAAGTAAGTAATTTTGGAGAAGGACACAATTTCTTCTCAAGGCATTGTTGGGGAGAAATTCTATACCTGCTATCTCATATTCTGAGGGTTACTAAGAACTGCCTTGTGAAAAAGAAACATTTTACTTGTCTACCACATTGTATTGTGTCTCAACAATGCTCTTGCAGGATAGATTCACACAGACTTCAAGCTCTTTTACAAGATTACCTGGTCTACTTCCAGGCATGTTTTTATGGACTATCAGGGTTTCTGTAACTAGGTCCTTTACAGGTTTTGCGTTTTTTTGATGGAACATAGTTTTTCTTTTCACTTGACATACAGTATAAGGGTTCCACAGGTTCTCCGCCAGAGATGTATTGAGCATAGATGTAAAAGAAAGTTTTCTGTTTGCCACTAACACTCCTTTGACTTGATTCACTCTTTTAGTATGTACCAAATGGATCTTGACCACCTCTGTTGAAATTTTCTTTATGGGGAAAAATATTCTTCTTTGGGAACTTTTCACTTTCTTCTTGTTTTCAGGGCATTTTCTGCATAGGTCCTTGTTTTGTCAGCTTAACTAGGTACCAAAATTGAAGATTCGGTCTCTAGGGAAAAACAGATGGGGAGTATAGCATTTTGAAGTTAAACTGCTTTTTGAAAGAACCTAGACATCTTTGGTTCCATGCTGGGATGCATTTTTTGAGAAGAAATAGAGGCGTGTAGAGAGATATGAGAAACTATAAAGGAGATGGGTTGAGGCAATAAAATTACAATTCTTCCCTACTGGTTTTGGATGATTATGATGTGCTTACTGTATGGATGATGACTGTCATAATTGTATTTGCTGATTCACAGAGTATAAACCTTCTGGAATACAGAGAGCTTTTGTATCTTTTATCTGCACTGGATAACCTTATATTTCAGGATGTCGGTTAGGAAATGAGACTTGACACGTCTTATCTTTCTCCAAGTCTGAATTCAGAAGAGTCAGTAGATTCAATAGACTCTAAGTTCAGAAGGAACCAGTATGATCATGTAGTCTGACCTTCTGCACAATGCAGGCCACAAAACTCACCCACCCACTCCAGCAATAAGCCTCTGACCTATGACTGAGTTATAAAAGTCCTCAAATCACAACTCAAAGAGTTCAAGTTACAGAGAATTCACCAGCAGATGAACCACGCCCCATGCTACAGAAGAAGGCCGTTCTTCTGGTCTCCTGTCCCCATTTTCTAACAGTACCTCAGCATTTCTTTACATGCCAGTGCTTTCATAGATTTTCCAAATTTTACTACTGAATTCTGCCATGCCTTTTATGATACCCATTTCAATAGCCATGTCTCTTGCTGCCCATCCCCTAGTCTACCCCATTATGGTCAAGATCCTGGTCTGCTGCTGCTCTGTGTCATATTGCTGCTGGGTTCTGGTCCCTAAGGTCTGTACATCAGCCATGGGAGAATCATCCTTGTGAAAGAATGTGCTTTGGTTGATTACAGCCACTACTCTGTCTGCTCTCTTTTGCCTCCCTGCAGGGGCATGATGGGGCCAAGGTCCTATGATCGTGGCTTTCTTATAGACCTGAGGATCCCTGGCCACCATATGGGGCCTTTGAGGCCATTGGCAGCCAGTGTAACATAACACTAGCTTCATACTGCTGTAAGTTCTGCAAAGGGCCATTGATAGCCAGCAGCCAGAATTAGGAGATAAGCAAAGATCACCTTTCTACCCACAGTGCCATTCTGGGCAGTTATGCTCAGACATACTTAAGAATCTGGATCCAGACACTCCACTGTATTTATTTGGGGCTGTATCAGAGGGGGGAAAAAAAAATCACAGCTGTGGAGATGTCCTGAACTCTCTACCATGCTTTAATAATAATATGATAATGGCAGATGAAGAGTAAATGGTGGCTGTCAACTGATGATTTTTCTTTGCTGAAATATGTGAAAGATCAAATGGGTTTTGCACGGTCTGTCACAGAAGTCATCTCATTCACAAAAGTAGCTGAGCAACAAGTGGCAACCAATTCTATCCCAGGCGAAAAAAATGGTGCTGCAACTGGAACAGTATCTCCTGAAAAACATTTCTGTACCCTGATTCTGGAAGGCATGGAGTGCCTCCTGAGATATGCTGAAGACTGTTAACTCCTAAACTAAAATTAGCCTGAGACTCAGCAAGTCACCCGTTTTCAGCAACATACACAAGACCCCTTAAAAAGTGAAAGGGACAGGAGCATGTGCTGAAAGCGAGAGAGATCCTTCAAGTTCATTGTTGAACGTGTAGGGATGGGCAGTAGCATACATGTTTTTTTTGAAGTGGAGCTGGGGTGGTAAAGCTGAATGTTTGGTGAACCTCATGTTAAGGGCAAAATGTGGTATTGTTTGCTCTACAGAATATGATATAGTACAATAGTGCAGGAATTTTAAGTATGTGAATAAGGGTCTCAAATGGATTCAGTTAGAATGGTACAGAATGTTAGGTTAATGCTGTGAGATGAATAAATCAATTTGCTTCAACAAGCTTTATCTAGTTTGGTAGCTAAACAGTTTTTAAAATGTGAAATATACAACCTATAGAAATGTAACCACATCAGTGTAATATTTTGATTGAATATAACTGTGACATTTTTAGTAAGTATAGCTGGCATATTACAGACCTTTCAGAATTTTTGCCCAAATTCAGCAGAATATAAAATAACCCATCACACAATACAGTGCCTTTCTTTTCTTTGAAAGGCTGAAAAGTGGTATAGATGTAGTGTAATGAAACTATCCTTTTGCATTCTGTTAAGTTTATCTTTTCAGTTGTTAATTATTAGACTTTAGTAAATACAGCCCTTATCCTCAAGCCCTTACGCATCAGTGGGATTATATGCTTGAGTGAGAAGCTGCAGTGTCAATCTCTGTAATTATACAGAGAAGCATGTAAAGTAGACAGAAAATTTCCTTTTAAGGAGTGTTCAGAGATTCTTTGTACAAATTTAGGATATCTTTTACTGACATTCCCATGATTGTCAGTGATTAGAATATTTCTTTCAAACCCTTGGCTTTAAATCATTGTCTTTAGGATCTCTTTCCATTTTGACTGGAATACGGCTGGTGTAAAAAATCCTGACATAGCTGATTTAAGAATAAGTCCTGTTGTGACTGCAGTGAGGGTTTCAAATTGCAAATTGACATTTGTTTATATTTCACCAGTTTGAATAGCCATCTCACAAAAATCTCCTATTCAGTATTCCTTATGAAAATCAGCAGAAGCTTTATTTTTTAGTGCTTACCACAGGCTTGTTAATATAACAGTTAATTCTCCTACATCATTGCCCCTGTGTGATTATTTCACAGCACCAACACAATACATATGCTGCACACAAAAGATCAAAATGATTCCAGCTTGTTTGAGAGATTCAAAAGGGTCTGTGATGCTCTAGACACAAGATCAGTCATTTAACAGAACAGAATTGCAACTGCATATGCATCAAGGTAGATCAAAGGCGGCTGAAAGGCTGCACATTTACATAGGAACATGGGTGATGCTATGGGAACCCAGTAGCTAAGTTCTAAAAGCACTTTTGGCAACAAGAGAAATAAGGAAATTTGGTGAGGTCTGTTTTTGTTTGATTGATTGATTTTGATCGTGTCTTTTTTTCTTTACCATCATCTATTTTAAAGGTGTAAAGGTTTCATGCACAGCCAGGACGTTCAGGGCCAAATCTTCAGCTGGGTAAATCAGCATTGATTTTGTGGAGGTATTCCAGTTTGCAACAGTTGAGGATCTAGCCTTGAATGTCTAAAATGTGCTGAACTCTTTCTCTTGTTTTTTATCCAAAAAACAGAGGTGCAGTTATCAAATGTACAAAATTTACTGTCTTAACTTTGGTAGAAATGCTGGTATGACTCCTGAACTTTTAATACTGGTTTACCGTCTTCTGAATATGTAACTTTCACTTTGTTTTACAGCAACACAAGCAAAAGGCGAATAACGACTATAAAATCCAAAGGTGAGAAACAAATATTACACTGTTTAGAAATGTCTTTTTCAATGTCATTGATATTGTATGTGCAAGCCAATGTAATAAGTTTACACTATGTATGAGAAGAGACATGATAAAACTATATAGAATAATGAATAATATTGAGATGGTAGATCAAGTGCTTCTGTCTTTCCTGTCGCCTGACAATGAGCTAGGTGACAGCCAATAAAATTGAAAGGTGACAAATCCAAAACCAGGAAATACTTTTTAACATACTGCATAATTAAGCTGTGGAATGCCTTGCCATTTGAAGTGACAGAAACTAAAAACTTGGCACAATTCAGAAAGGACTGGCTATTTATATGGATCACAAGAATGTTGAGAGTTATAAAAAATTAATGTTCACAAATATGGAAGGAGTATTAAACCTGACACATCAGAGCATATGTCAGTCACTAACTACTAGGGATTAGGAAGAGATGTAATGTATAAGGCACATCACTCCACATCTGCTTATGCTTATCTTCCTATGAAGCATCTAGTGCTGGCCATTGTCTGAGACAGTATACGGAGCTAGATAAACCACAGATCTGATCTAAATGGCAGTTCCTCTGTCCCTCCTCAGCTGTAATAGTTTTGCTGCATAACAAGCAGCTATTGCACTCAGTCTAGGAGCAGAGCTATATGGTATGCACTGCGTAGGAGCCTGATCCACTAACGTTCAGCATCAAATTTAAGCTAGTGACGAACCATTTCTTGCTCCTGTACACTGTCCCTGCTCTTACCTCTGCCAGCATTCCACTTGCTCCCCACAAGGTGAGGCCTATCACTGCTATGCCAGACAGTGGCGCAAACTTCTGTACCGCAGCTGAGGGATTGCCACCTGGCCCCCACCCGTGGCTGTACCTCTGTACCTGTCCCTCCTGTGTACCGTTCAGCCACCTTCCTTTCTGGTCCCTTGATGTAATACCGTTTTTCTGTGGAGCCTTTCAATCACAATCCACTGAGCATAGCATTGAAAATAATGAAAATCAACTCATGAATGAAACAAACAAACAAAAAAATCTAGGTAAGCTCCCAAGAGGCATAGCAAATTAGTTTGTTCAAGTGATTTATTCTTTACAGATGAACTTAGCCTCCTTTCTTTGTATCTACTCATGTTTCCCCAATACTGTCCTACACCCACCTCAATCTGTCGTCTTTATTGTGCTTTTGATCTAATTCATATCATAAGCTTCTTGCAACAGGAGCCATGGCAATTTACAAAATAGGTTTAAATACATTAACTCTTAAGAACTGTAGAAATAAAAAGGGCCTATATCAGTGGTTTTCAAATCATGGGTTGGGACCCAGTACTGGATCCTAGACCCTCAGATGCTGGGTTGCAGTGTCCCCTGCTGCCACTACCAGAAGACTGGAATGCGTTGCTCAAAGATGTAATTTTGGGTTGCGGGAATAAACGATTTGTTTCAACTGGCTCCTGAGGGAAAAAGTTTGACAACCCCAGCCCTATATGACTCTCGCTCCATGGAAACAGTCTAAGATCTTGGGATTGTGCAGCCAGAAAGAGTAAATGGTGTCTGAGGAGTGTGTTCGTTGTTTGCAGATGTGGTGCACACCATTAGTCATCCTGTGCTGTCCTTTACCCTGAACAGTCCTGGACTTTGCCCACTTCCTGGCAGCAGAGCTCTTTTGGATGAAACCAAAGACCCCATTGAGCCTTCCCAAGTGGAATATGGCCCTGCCCCAAGACTTTGTGCTGTTTAGGCTGTAGTATCTCAAGGGTCACACCACAACAACAAAGAAAAATAATCAATTTTCATGTGCTGACTCACAGCTGAACATGTAAATCAGATTTTAGAGCATGTAGAAGTGCCAGTGATGTGTTTAGCTGTTTCCAGAGTTGTCATGACTGTGTGCACAAATGTATGTGTGCAGTGGGGCATTTTTGCACATGCAAGTGAGCTTTCTTTTCATAGAAAGATAGAGCAATGAGTGCCTTATTCTCCTCTCACCTCAGTTTGACACCAACATAATTCCATCAGCTTTGGTGGAGTTCGCCCACTTTGCCCTAATGTAAATGAAGATAGCTTTGGTACCTGAGGACTTTCGTGCCTGTAGTCCACCTTTAGTGACTCCACTAGTTTCTAACAACCTCAAATGCATTTTAGAAGTGGGCAGTTTTTGTTGTAATGTGGGATGCTGTGGACAAATCTTGGTTTGAAGTGCACTGAAGGCTGGTGGCTCCCATGCAATGGAGCGGAAAGGCCACAAGTTTCAGTTGGTGGAGTTTCTATGCACTTATTCTGTCTGGAGGCTAGGGAAACTGGGTGATTTGTCCCTATTTCAGCATGCCTAGTTAGAGAGATGGGGCTTCAGACACATCAGTGGACTCTGAGGTATATGATGAAGAAAATAGCCTGCCAGAATTGTAATCATCAGATAGTTTGTGTCTTTAATTACTGCCCAGAGCACTAAGAGCACTGCAGTCTCTTTTAATAGAATGTATGAGTTCAAATAAAACTATGTGGAGCCACTTTCCTCTGTGCTGCTGCCTTTCCTCTGCTCCCATTGCTGTGAGACAGTATAGCTGCTATGAAGCGGCTGCACCAGAAGACCGTGGAAAGAGAGTCAAGCTGCAGTAGTTACTGCAGTGTCCATCTCTGCGAGCTTGTGTCACTTTCTCCCACGAGTCTGGAACGCAAAGGACCCAATGGAGCCTCTCTGCTTCTCCTCCCCCAGCTGGATTCAGCTTTTAAGCCACGGGTGCACAAAATTGGCTCACAGCTAGGTGCCAGCAGTTATACTTTTGGTCACCAAAGTGTGCTCCTCCATTACATTTCTGCAGTGGAGCTAGGTGACAGGGTACTAAAACTGGTCACTGTAGTGACCAGAAACAGGTTTGCCAAGACCTGTTTTAAGTAGTTTTAAGATACTGGCAAAGTCAGCAGAGCCAAAGTTTGCCCCTTCTTCTCCTAGCTTTCTACAAAGTCAGTGTCATTTTTGTGTGCATAGTTTTAAAAACCAAACACTTCAATGCTGTTTTTCTATTAAAAATATTCACACCTGCAGTCATCCCACCATTCATAAGTAAGCCCCCATAATGTGACAGTCCAGGCGTATGTCAGAGGAAAAAAGACTATTAAATGGCATTCCTTACTAAGGGTGGTTATGACAAATGAGTTAAAATTAGTAAATGAAGAACCAACATCTCCCTAGTTTGAACCAAGTCTTTGTCAGAGTTTCTCCTTCAAGCATATTATGGTTCTTTTCCACATTTTAAACTTGCCATAATAAGCACGCCTTCCTCCTTTGCTCTGAAATGAGTGAATTTCTTGCCTGGGGAAGCTTTTGAACACTTCAGAATTAAAATGCACCTTTCTCTGTTATTTTACAGACATTTCTCGCTATACCTGCTAACTGCCAAAACCATCTGAGTTTAAATTGTTTCTCCCATACATTCCTATTCGATCTGGCAGAAAAGTTGTGATACTATATTTGTGATGTCACTGCCATTTCTGTGGCAGCTGTGTGATGTCAGTGCGATGGTAACTTCACTTCAGGGTCAAATAGATGGAGAAAGTGGAGTAAAACAGAGAGAGCTCCTATTCAGGCAGACAACAGATGGTCGAGTAAATTGCTCTGAGTGGAAATGTTCCATCAAACTACCCTGAGAAACAGTGAAGTGGGACTTCTAAATCAGTGTGCTTTATTTGTGCACAACAATCCAATTAACAACTAACAAGCCCTGTAAGCTGCACAGTGTGATGGAAATTCATACCTAAGAGTATAACAACACCAGCTATACATACACAATGAGCGTTATACCGTGATAGGTTCTAAATTAGCTACTGCCACCCAAGAAGGAGATCTTGGAGTCGCTGTGCATAGTTCTCTGAAAACTGCTGTTCGCACCCAGAAGCAAACAGAAAGTCTAATAGTGTGGTAAGAACTGTTACAAACAAGATAGAAAATAAGACAAAATATCACATAAATCCATAGTGGGCCCGCAGCCAATTCTGGTTGCGCCATCTCAGAAAGGATGAGGAGAAACCGGACACGGTTCAGAGAAGGACAGCGAAGATGCTCAATGATATGACATGAGTTCCATACAAGGATAACTGAAAAGATACGTGCTGGTCAGTTTAGAAAGGAGACAAAGGGAGAAATATGACAGAAGTCTATAAAATCGTGAATGGTGTGGAGAAGGTGAAGTAGAAAGTGTCATTTACCCTTTCACACAATACAAAAATCAGGGGTCACCTGATGAAATTGAGGCAGCTGGTTTTATATAGACAAGAAGAAATATTATTTGTTCACTCAGCTGACTAAAGAACTTATGTTGTGAAGGCCAAAAGTACAACAGCATTTAAAAAAAAAATTGAGATGTTCTTGGAGGTTAGTTCAATCAATGGCTGTTAGCCAAGATGATTAGTGGTATAGTCCCGTGCTTGGGGTGATGCTAAACCTGAGACTATTAGAAGCCAAGAGTGGGAAATGGGTGGATCACTCCAGAATTGCCCAGGTCTGTGCACCCTCCCTCATGCACTGGCATAGGCCAGTATCGGAGACAGGACATGGGGCAAAAGAAACCATAGTCTGACCCAATATGACAGCTTTTGCATTGTTAAGAGTTATATAGTGTTTCCAAGCAACTGTTGTCTATCTGAAAGTTGTTTCATAAACTATAGAAGCTTAGGTTTATTAGTTGCTTTGATTTTTTTTCTCCTAGCTTTCTGGGGTGAATCTGATGACAGCAACTCAGAAATTGAAGCTGCTTTGCGTCCACAAACCCATGATACACATGCAGATGACTTTGATGACTTCTATGACTAATGTTCTTAATGCTTGTTTGCGGTGGAAATGTAAGCTGTATTCTGTTGCAGAAACTTCAGTTTTATTCCATGTGCCTGAGTCCGTATTTCTGAATGGATCTGATATCTGAATGTTTAGATTCTTGTTTGGCATATAAATATTGAACAAATAATGTTCAGTCTCTCTCTGGTTGCATAGATGTGGTTTTTATTAAATGTATATTTTACAGAGTATTTTGAATTCAGATATTTCTTTAACATTGTCTAGACTTTTTCAACAAAGATCATCTGATGAGAATGTGTCTGTCTGTGTTCATCTGTTCTCCACGGATGGAAAGAAGGTGATGGTGTGTCCTAAGATGTCCATTTGCTATTAACATCTGACTCACTTCTAGTCCCTGTTGATCATTATTATTCCAGAGGTTTTGAACTTTTTTTGAGGTAGCATTTTCTTCTGTGGGTTGGGAGTTGGATCAGTCCATATTATGCCACATCTCTTTCTCTCACTATGGGTCAGAGTCAGTTCATGGAGAGCACCCCTTCCCAGCGCACATCCAGGACCTCCCCGCTGGCTCTTGGTTCCAGGCATTGTGCTAATACATATAGTATGATACAAACACCTAGCTGTAACAGTATTCACAAGAGTGTTGGACAGACATTAGGAGAGTGGGAGGAGAGTGGTCAGAGAGTAAAATAAGATGAACTGGTTACTCACACTGATTGCAAGTGTCATAGAAACTGGAAGGGACCATGAGAGGTTATCAAGTCTGCTCCCCTACACTCATGGTAGGACCATCCCTGACAGGCGCTTGTGTAACCTGCTCTTAAAAACTTCCACCGACAGAGATTCCACAACCAGCCTGGGCAACTTATTCCAGCAGTTAATCACCCTGACGGTTAGGAACTTTTTCCTAATGTCCAACCTAAACCTCTCTTGCTGTAATTTAAGCACATTGCATCATGTTCTATCATGGGTGGTTAAGGAGAATAATCTTTCTTCCTCCTCCTTGTGACAACCTTTTAGGCACTTGAAACCTGTTATCATGTCCCCTCTCAGTCTCTCCTTTTCCAGATTAAACAAACCCAGCTCTTTCAATCTTCCCTCATAAGTCAGGTGTTCCAGACCTTTAATCATTGTTTGTTGCTCTTCTCTGGACTTTCTCCAGTTTCTCCACATTTTTCCTGAAATGTGGCACTCAGAAGTGGACACAGTACTCCAAGCAAGGCCTAATCAGGGAGGGATAGAGTGGAAGAATTACTTACTTACAAACTCCTGTTAATACATCCCAGAATGGTGTGTGTGTGTGTGGTTTTTTTTTGTTTGTTTTTTATTTTATTTTTTTTTATTTTTCAACAGCGCTACCCTGTTGACTCCTATTTACTTTGTGGTCCACTATGACAGCCAGATCCCTTTCTGCAGTACCCCTTCCTAGGCAGTCATTGCCCATTTGGTATGTGTGCAATGGATTGTTCTTTCCCAGACGCAATACTTTACTTTTGTCCTTATTGAATTTCATCCTGTTTACCTCAGACCATTTTACCAGTTTGTCCAAATCATTTTGAATTGTGATCCTATCCTCCAAAGCACTTGCAAGCCCTCTCAGCTTGGTATCATCAGCAAACTTTATAAGTGTACTGTCTCTGCCATCATCTAAATCATTGATGAAAATAATGAACAGAACCAGACCCCAAATTGATCCCTATGGTACCCCGCTTGTTTTATGCCCTTCCACAATGACTGTGAACCATTGATAACTACTCTCTGGGAACAGTTATCCAGCCAGTTTTGCACCCATCTTATAGTAGCTCCATCTAGGTTGTACTTCCCTAATTGGTTAAAGAAAAGGTGATGCAAGGGCTTGCCAAAAGCCTTACTAAAGTCTAGATACACCACATCTATAGCTTTCCCTCTATCCGCAATGCTTGTTACTAGGCCATAGAAAGCTATCAGGTTGGTTTGACATGATTTGTTCTGGACGGAACCATGCCAACTATCACTTAAGACCTTTTTCCCCCTAGGTGTTTGCTAATTGATTCCTTAATTATTTGCTTTGATATTTTTCTTGGTACAAAGGTTAAGCTGACTGGTGTGTAATTCCCTGGGTTCCCCTTATTTCCCTTTTTATTGATGGGCACTATATTTGCTCTTTCCAGACCTCTGAGATCTCTCCAGTCTTCCATGATTTTTCAAACATAACAGCCAGTGGCTCAGATCTCTCCCGAGTCAGCTCCTTGAGTATTCCAGGATACAGATCAAGAGGTCCTGGGGACTTGAAGACATCTAACTTATCTAAGTAGTTTTAACTTGTTCTTTCCCTATTTTAGCTTCTGAACCTACCCTTTTTTACTGCCCTTCACTATCTCAGGCATCCAGTCACCACC
Source organism: Podocnemis expansa (assembly GCA_007922195.1). Classification (NCBI taxonomy): domain Eukaryota; kingdom Metazoa; phylum Chordata; order Testudines; family Podocnemididae; genus Podocnemis; species Podocnemis expansa. The sequence goes on from ML682039.1 coordinate 1,225,514, forward strand.
AACCTTCCTGGTGAAGACTGAAACAAAGAAGTCATTTAATTCTTCTGCTATTTCCACATTTTCTGTTATTGTTTTTCTCTCTATTGGGTAATGGTCCTATGCTGTCCTTGGTCGTCATCTTGTTTCTAATGTATTTGAAAAATGTTTTCTTGTTACCCTTTATGCCTTCAGCTATTTTGATCTCTGTTTGTGCCTTGGCCTTTCTGATTTTTCCCCTACATAATTGTGTTAGTTGTTTATAATCATCCTTTGTGATTTGACCTAGTTTCTACTTTTCGTAGGATTCTTTCTTTATTTTTAGATGATTGAAAATCTTCTGGTTAAGCCAGGCTTGTCTCTTGCCATACTCCCTATTCTTCCTACACAGCGGAAACTGTCTTCCATTGTTTTTCCTCTTAGACATGCTTCCCGTGGGATCCTACCTACCAACTCCCTTAGCGTACTGAAGTCTGCCTTCTTGAAATCCATCATCTTTATTTTGGTGGTCTGTCTCCTAAAATTCCTCAGAATTATGAACTTTTGAGGATGCTGTACTGCCTACCGCATTTTAAAAACCTGTTTATAAGCTGCTCTTTTAAAGGGCGATAAAGATGGGGGGAGTGGCTGGAAGGGAGGTGGCAGAGAATGAATAGGCTGAGAGAAAGGATAGAAGAGTGGTGGATTGGGAAGGAGATACAGGAAGGGGGGGCACTGATGAGAAGGTAAGGGAGAGTGAATAATCTTGGTAAGACACAAGTAAAATCAGCCATTGATGGAGAATGGGACCTTGTGCCAGCACAGGAGAAAGGGGCTGCTAGAGTTTACCTCTGATCCTGTGAGGAGAGTCTGTGGTGAGGAGGCCAGGAGTAGAGCTCTCAAATACACCAAGTGTACTGGAGATGGGAGACGTGCCGAGCATAAAGGTATGTTTTTTGGCCAGGGTCAGGTGCCTTTCTCCAAATGTAGTAGGACGGCTGGAGATGGTGTTGTCTGCACATTGGTGCTGCCTCAGACCTTGGTACTCATTGTTTCCTACTCAGTCTGTCGAGTTCAGTTTAGTAATTTGAGTCCCAGAAGAAGAATATTGCTGAGTCGAAGGGGTGGCACTTGCCTTTGACTCAGCACCGTAGAGACAGGTAGGTGAGTATTAGTCTAAGGGAGACACGCAAGTTATTTTACATAGCTTGCATATCTCCCTTTGACTTCTGCCAAAAATGGTAGCAAGTGTAAACGAGGCCTCAGACTTGATTCAAAGACTTCAAACTGAGAATCCAGGACATCCCAAGATAAATTGGTCCGATGGTGAATTATCCTCACTGTGAAATATTCACATTATATTTCCAGTTTGCACTGATCTAGCTTCAGCATTCTCATTCTGCCTTTTTCTGCTAAAGAGCCATCTACTGTCCCATCTCTTTTAGTCAGATTACTTGTAGATCCCTAGCAAGTCACCTCTTATCCTTCTCTTTGATACACTAAATAGATCATGCTAGTTTAACCTCTCACTATTAGGCAGGTTCTCCAGACCTCAAAACTTCCTTGTAGCTCTTTTCTGAGACCTTTCTAATTTCTCTGCCTCCTTTTAGAAATGGCGACATAAGGTGTGTTGAGCACCTGACAACCCCTTTAAGTAATGGGATCTGCAAGTGCTCATCACTCTTCCAGATTTGGTCAAGCCATCAGCCCTCCTGACTTTTAGGATTTGTAGCTGAAGCAAAACCCTCTCTTCACCAAAGTGGTGAGGTAGGGGCGGCAGGTAATATCCAGTTTCAAACAAGACAATTTCAATACCTTATGGTTACCAATAAGAATCATTTCTGTTTCCTCTGAATCAATACAAATTGTCTGGGGTTTATTTTTTATCTTTTTTCCCCATTTTTTTCCAAGAAGACCATATTCTAGAAATAGTTTTTTGTGACTGAGTCAAATCTCTCTTATTCTTGAAACTTATAGTCCTTTCAGCACATTTCTCTGACTATATTACCTAGAACGCTTTTGCAATTTCATCTGTTGCAGACCTGAATGTAAGAAGGATTTTTTTCTGATGATTTTACATATTTTACCATTAAAAGAGAGAGGAGCAAAACGTGTTTTAAAAAAACGTTCTCAATGTGCACACGTACACTTTGTAGGGCAGCATATAGGTTTGATCTTTATCTTATTCTGAGGCAGATCAAGAAGAAGAAATGCATATGTACATTTCTAATACAGCATTTCTAAATATACTGGCATTTCATGATGGCAGACCTCAGTGAATTTCTGTTTCTATTCCCTTTCTAAAATTCATGCTGGAATAGCTATGTGGACATCACAGTAACTGGATGACTCCAGATGCTTCATGCATTTTTAATTTTCTTCTGGTGTTCCTTTTATCTGAAATTATGTTAATTAAACATGAGATTTTTCTAAGAAAGAAACCCAGGGACAAATTAAAAAAAAAAACTGCATAAATATGATAGGTTCAGAAGAAAAAGAGCCCTTCCAATTAAATTCTACTGAAAAGCAGTTCTGCATATTTGAATTTAGTAGCTTTTAGTAGCTAAGCTGTTGTTTAGACTCAGTCCATTTAAACACAAAGAAAAAATTCCTAGGGCCGAACATGACAAGACAGCGTTGGTTTGAAAATCTACCACAAAAGGTCTCAGGCAAGGAGTAAAAAACACTTACAATGTTCTTTTTAAAAAAATCAGACTGGCCTTTTCAAAAGAAACTCAAATGTTGTATAGCTGTAAGGTGCAATGTCAGCACATGTTAGCTAACTAACATGTAGACAAAGGATGCCACCAGCAAAATGCGCTAACTGGGTTGAGTATGAGAGAGCGAGAAAGAAAGAAGTTTAATGTGATCCGTGTAGAATGTGTTAACAGTGCTGGTGCTAGGTTGGTTCACACCAGTTTATGATTGCCAGGGCCAGACTTAGGGAAACTGGCACACTGGACAAACACGTATTTTAGGGCCCTTTCTCTGAGTTTGAGAACAGCAGCCTGCGGCACAGGGCCAGCCTGGCCAGGCTGCACAAGGAGGAGTTTTTGAGTCCCCGGGTTCCCCTGGACATACACCCTCTGATTACCTAGCAGGAGGAGAGCAGGTGCCCATTCCTGCAGGAAGTGGGGATCCAGAGGCAAGTCCTGCTTCCCTGCCAAGCTGAAAGTGCCAGGTGCTATTGCCTGCCCTCTGCCTGGCTGGTCAGGGGCACCGTCCCCAGCTCGCTCACACTCAGCTGCACTTTGGAGGCCCAGGCCTGCCAGCTTGCAGCAGTTGGATGGTGCCTTCCTGGCCATGGCACCCTGGGCCGTTGCCTGCCCGTAAAGCTGGCCCTGGGATCTGCCTTAGTGTCCCTTACCTATGCTAGACTTTTAAGGAGTCTTAGAATGTGCTAACAAAGCATCTTTAAATCCTACTCCAGATAGATTCCTAGCGTGTGGATCTTACATGGCAGCGATTCAGTGGATTTAGCACAATTCTCTCTGATGCCACCCTTGGCATTTTATCACAAGTCCTACATTACTGGCTGTTTTTTATTTCAAGCCCAGCCTCTGAAATCAAGGTTTACAGTTACGTAGCTTTCCGTGTCTTTGGGAAGAGGCTGTCTCTTTTTGGTTGTACATCACTAAGTGGTGAGCATAACAAAGAATCCAAATGCTCTCTTTCAATTTTGCTGACGACCTCAGAACTCTATCAAATGTCAATGGGACATTAAGCATGGGTGGGACAGCCTCCCCAGAAGTAACCAAGCATCATCTAGACTCATTAGTGCTGTTAAATGCCAAGCAGCAGCAGGTAAAGCTATGGGTTGAGCTTACTCCCACTGTCAACCCATTCACGCAAGACAGATTTGAGCTCATAATATTATGACAGTAGTTTTCATTGATGCGATAGCTAAAGATATCTGTCAGATGGGTACTTTGGATCATAGTTGATATGAGACCTTCAATGCCCAAAGAATTATCCAAGGCCCCATCAGGTATGGATTCCAGTCAGGAAGACCAGATTGAAGCCATACTTAAATGCAAAGGAGAAGGTCAGAGTGAAGTTGGCAGGAACCACTACAGAGCTAATTACAAGACAGGTCATTGTTTGTTCCTCTCCTGGTCATGTTCAGATGTGAGTGTGACATTCATCTACGTGAGACTGGGAAAGTAAGAGTTCTCTGTGGTACCATGAGCGATAGTCAAATAGAAGGCTAATGACAGCATCTTCTGAAAACATGAGCAGTACTCTGTGCCAGCAGAGGCCTTTTAGCATAGCAATCATAGATGGTATGGTGGAGATCCGTCCTCTTGACAAACCAGAGCGTTAACACTTGCTCTTATTTGGCTGAACACTTCATTATATAGCTACTGAGGAAAGAATGGAGCTATGGTGAAGTTGACCTTGTGTTTGACAAGTACACAAAGGGATCAATTAAAAAAATATTACCAGAAAGAAGAAACTTCATGGTGTTGTATCTGTCCAGTACAAAATAACTGACTCCATGAACATCTTTAGTGCCACAGCAAAGAAGATACTGTTTCATGCTCACACAAAGGATGACTTAATTGTACCCCTTACAGGAACGATGTTGCAGCATGTTAAAAATTTTCAAGATCTGATTCTTCACACGGTTGAATGGACTTTCTTCATAATTCCTGTGAGCAGGCTGACACTAAAATGACCCTGCTGGCTATCAGTGGCACAGAGAGAAGCACGATTAAGCTCCAGATTTTTGTACAAGACACAAATGTTCTCGAGCTCTCAGTGATATGCTGCGCAAGACTTCCACCAGATTGCTCCCCAGAACACAAACAGAATTGCTGTCTATCCTCAGAGATATGTTCTTATCGCTTGGACCACTAAAAGCCACCAAACTGCCAGGTTTCCATGCCATTTCAGGATGTGACATGGCACTGGCTGGAAAGACCAAATTCTCTAAGTGGAAGGCATTTAATGTAATCTCCAAAGACTTTCTCTTTGCTCAGAAGGTGCTTTGTTGTAAATGCATCAGAGCCATTCATGTGCTGAGTTTGCCAGTTGGAGACCAGCATTATGGCACTTGCAGAGCTCTGTCAGTGACTGTTTTCCAAAAAGCAGACAAATGGAGAATGGTCACTGAAAGGGGGTGCATTTATACATGCTGTCATGAGAGCAAATTGGCAAGCAATGGAATATCTTTGGAATGATGGAGCACAGCCTACTCTGTCAGGCCTTGATGGGTCTTGGAGGATGGACTGGTCATACTAGTTAAGTGTGAAATACCACATGCTTCTGAATCAGGCTTTCAGCTGGTCAAATGCTCATGTGCAAAGACTGGATGCTCCTCGCTCCACACATGTATGGGCAACAGCTTGCCTTGAAGAAAACAAAGAAAACACTGATGATGATTTGGATGAATAAACATTTCCAGCTCTACATGCGAAGGCTAACTTCCCTTAGATTAGCCAAGATCAATGACTTTTTCATGTAAGCAATGCATCACTGTGTGAACATCACATTTTATAAAAATGTTGATTTTTAAAAAATTCTTGAATACTTGTATCCATCATTAATCTAGAATGTCATGTCGGGTGCCACTGTGTCCATGGGAGAAAGGGCTTTTGAACAAAACCCAACTCAACCCATTTCTGATGACATTGTGGTGTCAAAATTTCCACCAACTGGAGGAGCTGGAGCTGAGAAGTGGAGGGGGAATGGGGAGTGAGTCCTCACCCCCTACTCTGCAAAGGTGACACCATTGAAATTCTGACTTTGTAGAGTTTTACAGCTCAAATGACATGTCCCTTATTCTTCCATCAGTAACCTGCCCCTGGAATAAGACTGCCCCACAACGATGTCTCCAGATTGGGAGCCATTTGCAAGGCTGGAAGGAATGAAGGGGCAGTGAAGAAGAAGGAGCAAAGAGGTTTATGCTACTTGCAAATAAGGTCCAGTGGAGGTGGCAGAGCAACAAAAGAGGAGGGTGGGGAGAGTCTCACTGCTGTTCTGACCCCCTTTTTTTTTGAGCAAAATGCCTAGAGCAGGGGTGGCCAAACTCATGGAACTCAAGAGCCACGCGGGTTGATTATTAAACCTTTAAGAGCCGCACTGAGGCATATAGCCATCTACTTTTAGCTACTAAATTGATTTGCTGACATTCTTTGGCCACGTCTAGCCTAGAGTAACAGAAAGGGATTTAAACTCCAATGAGGGGATGATTCTACCAGAGCACACGCTGAAGAAAATAGCCATTGGGCTGCCTTCCTAGGACCCCTCACAGGCCCTGGTGCAGGGGACATGTATTCTGGGGTCAGAGCATGTAGCATCTTTGCAATGCTATGGCCCACAGGTAGGCTTTGTAATTTAGACAGGCCCCCAAGAGCTGTCTCATTTACACCAGGGGCTGCCAGCAGTTATTCCAACTTTGCTGTATTGGCAGGGGCAGCTGCCAACTCTCTGACAGGTGGATAAACTTGGCCAACAGGAGTGCTCTCTCTTGGCATCATAGGAGCGTCTTCACAAAAGCATGGTAGCGGGGCAGCTGCACCAGTGCAGCCTTGTATAGACCTGCCCTCAGGCCCTGAAGCCCCAAAGCAGCAATAGGAGAAAAAAGCCACCCAGCTGTTGTTATGGTACCCAACCCCTTTGTTTTCCCCTCCCAGGGTGGGTTACATCCTCGGGGAGGAACAATCAGAAAGGAGACCGGGAAAGGAAAATGCCTGCGCCCAGGCAGATCACCAGGTGCAAGTTGTTAGTAATACACAGCACCTTGGGAACAGCTCACAGAGCACTTTGCACACCACCGGCGAGAGTCGTGGCAGCCTGGCCGCATTCAACCAACCGTTCCCTCCACAGCTTGTGCACTGCAATCTGCCTCTTCCTCCTCTGGGGTATACAGGCCTAATTCAAGACCTGTGAGCCTCCTGAGAACAAGCTCATCTCAAAATTACATTTAAAAAAACCTATCATCTTTGTATTTCATATTTTAGCATGAAGAGTTTGCAGAATGTGGCTTCGACTGGGTAAAAGAATAAGAATAATCATTGTGTTTCAGTTTTTCCTCTGAGAAAACTAGAAAGGGCAGAGGTGCAGCAATCAAAACCCTTCACAGGGTTTAGGTTCTCTGTGTGATTTGAGTCAGTTCTGATTTTGTTCATTCAGGTTTGTGTATGCCTAATATAAACAAACTGGAGCAATGGTCTGAAGGACAGTAAATAGGGTGAAATTTAATATGAGCAAATGCAGTGTGCTCCACTTAGGAAGCTGGAACAACCTGCTGCACACTTAAAAAATGGGAAATGACTGCCTAGGAGGGAGTACTGTGGAAAGGGATCTGGGGGTCAGAGTGAATCACAAGCTAAATATGAGTCAATAGCATGACACTTGTCCCACAGAGTGTGCACGTGCGCGCGCGCGCACACACACACACACACACACACACACAGAGGAAACACCATTCTGGGATGTATTAACAGTAGTGTTGTAGGCAGACACGAGATGTAATTCTTCTGCTCTACAGCACATTAATAAGCCCTTGGCTTAGAGTATTGTGTCTAGTTCTTGGTGCCACATTTCAGGAAAAATGTGCACAGATGAAGAAAGTCCAGAGAACAGCAACAAAAATGATGAATGGTCTAGAAAATATGACCTAGAGGGAAGATTTCAAAAATTGGGTTTATTTAGTCTGGAGAAGAGAAAACTGAGAGGGGACATGACAACAGTTTTCAAGTATATGAAAAGTTAGTACCAGGAGGAGAAAGAAAAATTGTTCCTGTTAACTTCTGAGGAGAGGACAAGAAGCAATGGGCTTAAATTATAGCAAGGGTGGTTTAGGTTGAACATTAGGAAAAAATTCCTAACTGTCAGGGTGATTAACCACTGGAATAAGTTGCCTGGGCAGGTTGTGGAATCGCCATCACTGAAAGTTTTTAAGAGCAGGTTAGACAAGCACCTGTCAGGGATGGTCTAGATAATGCTTGGTGCTGCAGTGAGTGCAGGGGCTTGCACTAGAAGACCTCTTTAGGTCCCTTTTGATCCTGCAATTCTGAGATCCTATATTGACAGAAATCTCTTGCAAAGCTACAAAGCACATGCCTGCAGAAGAATAAAACCAGGTTTCAGGGGTAGTTGTTGAGTTTAGGAAGACACAAAAGTGTCTCAGCTGAAAATTTCAGCCTAATTCTGACCACACTTAGTGCAGCCAAATTACCTGGTAATCCTCCATTAGGCTTGTTCACAAACATGGAGCTTGCCACATGGTGCTAGCTAAGGGATAGGGTTTCAGATCTCTCTTTCAGATACATTGGTGTTTAAACAATATATGTGTATGGTCCCAAAAATCTGTGTTAGAAGAATAATGAACAGGACAAAGTCCAACACGCAAAAGCCAGCAAATACCAAAGATAACATTTTGAGTGCAATTTAACTCCATCCCTTGTGTATACATATTAAAACATAGGGCCACATTCTCAACTAGCATGAAGCAATACAGCTCATTAAAGTCAATGGAGCTGTTCTGACTTCCACTTAGCTGAAAATACGGCCCAGAGTCTTTAACAAAATCCCCCATAATTTTTTGTCAAGACCCTGCCTCATTCAGTACCCATGCTGGATGGGCACAATGAATGAGCCAGCTGTTCACTTCCTATTTTCATACTATTCACTGCACCCTATCCAGCTTGCATGCTGGAATTGTTCCATTCAAGTCAATGGACTTGTGCTGAATTTATACCAGTGTAACTGAGAATGAAGTGCACACTTGGCCACACTGATATAAATTTAAAGCAGATCCATTGACTTCAGCAGAACTACCGTAGAGTTCCCCTTTGCTAATTGTAAAGAGAATCTGACCCAAGATAAAGTGCAGATTTACTAGACTTCAGTTTCATTCACAATACACTGTCCAACTTGTGCAGCATTGGTTGCCACAGATTGTGTTACCCATTCTCATTTTGAGTACCAAAGGAGTGGCCGTGTTAGTTCAGTTCAGTAAAACAAGGAGTCTGGTGGCACTTTTAAAGGCTAACATTTATTTACCACATGAGGTTTCATGGGTTTAATCCCGCTTCATCAGAAGAATGAAAGGGAAGCATGTTGAGTAATGTCTGACACCTCAAATAGTCCCATTGATTTCAAAGAGGCTATTCAAGGAGTCAAGTGGTACTGGATGTGAGTAAAAGGGACACAGTCTGACTCTGACTGAGGAATGAGTCCTGCAGAGAAAACAGGATAGAGTTATTGAACACCCAAAGGGCAGAGTTAAGGTTGATGGCATCCCTAACTTTGGCTTTTTTTTTCCCCTGGGCTTTTGAGTGTTTCACTTTGAAGTGTTCATCTGACAAAGGGTTTGAATTTCCCATATGTAAATACATATTAATAAATATATTTGTGTGTGTACACAGTATGGATTTTACAAAGAGTGTGTGTGTGTGTGTGTGTGTGTAGATACATATATGCACACGTACAATATATACGTAATATACAATACATAAATTATATACAATATATTTGCATCTTTAGGTACCTAAATATATTTGAAAATCTGGGCTCAAGTTCTATTTTCAAAAGTGACAGTCACTAAGGAGCCTAAATCTCACTAAAAGTCAATGGATTTAGCCTCCTGACTGCCTAAGTCACTTTAAAAAATGGGAAGTGTGAACTTTGGTCAGCAAGGCACTGTAGCAGGGCAGTTACTCTGCTTTGGTTTAGAAGGGGTTAAAAGGACAGGGAAAGGAAAGAACCAATAGGAGCCAGCAGCTGCAGGGCCAATCAAGGTCCAGGAGTCAGTATAAGGACAAGGCTGCAGGCCCTGCTCCGGGCAGTTTCCTTTCGACAGTAGGAGAGAGGGGAGAAGGTGAGCTCTCGGCTGGGGTAGGTGACAGGACCCCAGAGAGCTCGCTGCGTTGCCAGGGTTTAGTGGGACCACAGCCTGGAGAAAGAGGCAACAGGTCCCTGCTGGGCGGAGGGTAGACATGGCCCAGAGGACCTGTTTAGGTGCAAGCCAGACAAGGACAAAGGGGTCGAGGAAGTGCGCATGTAGAGCATGTAGTGTCCCGGGGGCCCGGAGAAGTGGGTGGGCCTGGGTCCCATCTGCCTCTCCCAGTCTGTTAGTAGGTGGAGAGACCATGGCTGCGCAGCGAGTGGACAGTGGCAGCTGCTGATCCAAGGGGGTGGGCCAGAACTGGACTGCACCCCAGAAGGGGGAAAGACTCAGCTGGAGGGCTGAGGTCCTGCTCAGGACCAGGGAGAGGGAGAAAACCTTGTGAAGGTGGAGCGCTGGCCACGGGGTGGGATGGACCGCTTGAGCCAATTCCCCATTCCATCGCCAGGAGGTGCCTGTTTGGTGGGTCATGTGGTGCTACACCATTTCAGGCTTTTCTGGAGACATTACCTGAGGGCTTTGCTCCTGCACTTCAGCATGAGTGTAGTTTTAAACGATGTTGGTGGGATTGCACACCTGTGTGAACATCAGCATGAACATACCAGTTTTCAAGATCCCGCTTTGGTGGGCTAGTTACTCAGTCTGACCTTCACTTTTACAGAAGGTGATAGACACTATAAAAAGCAAGTATAGTCACTTCCTGGTGGACATAGACCCAGCTGCCCATTTCTGTGATTTCCTCCAAGGTGCAGTCTACAAGCGCAGAGTTTGCTTCAAATCTACTGCATGGTCCCCAGAGATGAGGGTCGCTGCATCCCACTCAGATGCAAATCTCCAGACTTTGTTTTCCTGACTCAGGAAAATGCATTCCTCAGCAATAGAGATTTGATTCAGGGAACAGGATCAGGATTCAGGTAAGCCCTTCTCTCTAAACACAATGAGAAGAGAATGAAGTTATCCAAGGAAATCTACAAAAACAGACGACATTAGCTCTTTGTCCAATATTTAAGCAGAACGTGAGGGACTTTGCTGGCAGGGAGGTGGTCAGAGAAGGAGAGATGGCCAGCCAAGGGGGATATACATCTTTCTCCAAAGCTCTTCCTGCAGATTTTTACCAAAAGACAGGTTCTACTGGTGGATGAGCTGCCTCCCCTCCCCTAGATTTTGTTCAGTCCATGCTCAGGCAAATGTTCACGTCCCAAGGAATCATCAGCATCTCCAGTATTAAAAACCCCAAACACTGCCAAGCAATATTGCATAAATGCTAATGAAATCTCAGCCAGATGAATTCAACCCTAATAATCCCTGGAAATTATTTGCCTCAGGAGTTGGCCCAGGCTCGAGACCATCTATTTTATTTCTCTGTCGCCCTGGCTAATTATCTAGTTTCTTACAGATGAGCCCTCTTTGCATTTATTCTTCTGCCTTTTCAGAAGAACAAACGAACATAATCCTATCCTCTCTCTCTCCCTTCCCTTTTCTCACCCTGTGAGGTACGTTTTCAACATGGGACAGATTCCTTAATTGGTATAGTGTGTACTACAGTGAATCACATCAGGTGGGGAAATGGACCTTCATATTTATAAAATAAGCACTAACCAAAATGAAATGGATGCTGCTACTAACAGGCCTTTGGAGTGACAGTTTTTTCTTCAATAAAATATAGAGGAAAATGTTGTGAACAAAAGATGAAAGTTTGTACCTTGCTAAGGTATTTATATGGTACCCATTACCCTAATATCTGAGTATATCTTAATTTTTAATACATTTTTTCTCACCCCCCGTCAAGTAGAGAAGTAATATTATCCCCATTTTCCAGATCAGAACTGAGGCCAAGTCTACACTACAAACTTACATCTATATAATTACGTTGCTCAAGGGGATGAAAAATCCACCACCACCCTTCCAAGCAAAGCGGATATATTGACCTAATCAGTGTAGACAGCAGTGTTGATGCGAGGGTTTCACCTGGCACACAGGAACCTCCTCTCGTGAAGGTGGAATAACTACATTGATAGAAGAGGCTTTCCCACTGGCATACGAGTAGCAGCGTGTGTTCAGGTTTTTAAGGGTAGAACTGCCCATGAGGCTAAAGCCACAATCCTTAGGGATCTTTAGGAGACTCATTCCCATTAATTTCAATGGGAGTTAGGTTCATAGAGGCCTTTGAGGATCTTGACCTGAGTGGCTCGGCTCAGGTCACATGGGAAGCCTGTGGCCGACTCTGGTTAGTGGCCAAACTGCTGGACCATCCCTGCTCTCCACATTGCTTTTACACTGTCCTTAAACCATGGGTATTAATTTTTATGGCCCAAAGCAAACATATTGAAAAGGTGCCAGCAAATCACACTGCCCAAAGATTTTGCCACTAAATTATTTCCAGGGAATGTCAGCACTCAACCCACCGGCTAAATGCTCATCAGTATCCTGCAGTGGCGAGTGACGCAATATTGTTTGGCAGTGTTTTGTAGCGTTTAGCACTTTCAGAATCAGCCTGAAATCACTGAGTCTGTGATTTTAAATCTCGCTAAATGATGCAGTACCATCACCACTATACTTAGGTGTTTTCCAGTCCTTCGTTCCAGGCCAGTCATTGACGCAAAGACTAATATTTGATGACAGATGGCTCTGCAAGATCCTGGGAAGGCAATATCTCACTTTTGGAATTCAAGTGATAGCCGAGTTCCTCTAGAGCATTATTTATGATATTATTATTGTGCACAAACTCATTAGATGTAAAACATTCTGCCAGTCAACTTTATTCTGCTCTTTCACAGCTGTCACATTGGCAGCCTAAAGATTATAACAGATGATGCTATGGACGGTAAGATTGCAATCTATCTGGCCTTAACAGATTTAAGGCTTCATGCCACTCATCTAAGGGAAAGTACTACACAAAAAAAAGCATAACAGATTGCTGCAGTTTGTACACAATGACACATTACTAAATTATTTTTGGAGCAACTACAAGGCCAGAGCAGAAACATCTCTGACTGACACATTTAATTGCTTAGTGGCTGAAGACCAGAAGTTAAAGGCAGCGCCAGTAAGTGTACCTGCAAAAAAGAAAGCATACCTGTTGTGTGCACAAAACCTGGCAATAGAGCATCTGACTGGCAGTGCAATTACTGGATGTACAGATAGAACTCCTTTGCCTGTGTAATTACTGGATTTTTGTGCAGGTTTGCATGGGTAAAATTAATCCATAAACATTTATGTAGGGCATTGCCTACCTGTCTCATTTTTAATCCATTTAAGAAAGATTTGCTGATATACAGTCTGTCATCCAGAAGAGGCCTTTCAGTCTATTGACACCACCCTCACAGAGGACTCTTTGTGCGTGGCACAGTGGCTTTGCTAGGATGCGATGAGAAAGGGCTTCCACACACACAAGGATGAGAGGAGATGAGTCCTTTCTTCTGCAGAACAGACCTCAGCTCGTTTGAAGGCAGGGAGCACTGACCAGAAAGAACAGAGTCCCAGCATACCCAGTGATGAGGAGCCCCACAACCAGTCCAGAAGATGGCTCTTGTATTGATGGTCAATCCCAGCCAAAGGACCTCTCGTTACCAACTGTGAGAGGGCACATGGGTGCATCAGGTTCACCGGAGCCCCAGGGTCTGGTCTTTACGTTCTCACTAAAGGGTATCATGGCATGGTTCTACTGAAAGCCTATGTCCTACAGTCATTTTTTGCAGGAGGTATGTGCAGATAATATGGAAGGATGCGTATTGTATATATAGGACATGATGGTCTTAGGGCCTTGAAGTTAAAGGCAAGTCAACCAGAGATGACATATCTTGAAACAGGTCAACCAAACAGGAGGTAGGATCAATGTTCCCTCTAATTACCTGTAGACTGTGTGCTCAAATAATTTCTTTGTGCGCGCAAAACCATTTATTTGAGAGCACCAATATTAGCACTATTGAATTTTTTTGTGCGCACTTTATTTTGTTGTGTGCGCAGGTTTCATGACCTGTGTGCGTGCGCACACATGCACAGCTTAGCGGGAACAGTGGGTAGGATACATCTGTCGCCTTGGCTGGCCATTGTGTATTTATGTCTCATAGGACGAATCAGTTTGCAATACTGAATCAAATGCTGATGATGAAATGGCAGGGATGTCAGGAGAAGAAACAAACAGGCAGAGGCGAAGTGAGTGGTTGGTGTGTGTGAGCGTCTTTTATTAGGGGGAGACAAGCTGCCTGTAGGCTTGGTCTCATGGAAGAATGGTCTCCACAATCTTCACTGAAAAATGGTAGGACTTCTTTGGGTAAACAGGTCTTTATTAGATGAGAAGACATCTCGCTAGTTGACTCTAGAACGCAGGGGATGATTTGATTTTAGAGGTAACCCTTTGTTTCCTACATGTCTGCTGGCGACTGTTTGAATCTCTGTTCTTTGCTAACAAACTTGCACCAGCGTTCTCAATAAACAAACCCACGTGCAGTGTGTTCAGCAAAGGTGGGGCTTGAAGTGTAACCGGTGAGCTGCCAGGTACTGATCCTTTGAGAACAGCAGCTCTGCGAATTTTGTAAGCCAATGGAAGGGCTGGAGCCAGCAAGGGGATACTTGGGGAACTGGAGCATGCCTCTTGCTGACATGCCTGAGGGATGGCTGAGTCTGCGTAGGCTGAGAGGTTAGTTTGTGTGCTGCCTGTGGCAGGGGGAGTCGGGGAGCTAACCCGTGGTGAGGGCAGGAATCGGCAGAGACAGCTTCTTCATACTCAAGGGCAGATGGTAGCAAAGTGCTTTGGCACCTCAAGCACCCCAGGTAGCATCACAAGACCCCATATGAAGCTGAGCTGTGGTGCCCAGAACATGGAGACTGCCCAATCTTTCCTAACCTCTTTGCCAAGCAACTACACTGAGAAACAGCCATAGTTTGAAAGCCCACATTGTGCAGGTTGTCGATAAGAAAAATTTACTTTCCATCCTCATTTGGTCTGAGGTGCAGCTCCACCCCAAGAGGCCTAGGAAGAAATTTCCACCCAGTGCAGAATGCATGCAGTCTCTCAAGCATCCGCTGATGGCAATTTTTATAATTCTAGTCCTCAGTAACATCTGGGGGGGAAAAAAAAGCATTGATTGAGTATATTGGGCTCCAATCCTGCAAATATTTCCACTGGTGCTTAACTTCACATACTTCAGTAGTGGCATTGGCTGCTGGGGATGAAACCCTGGCCTTGCCAAAGTCAAGAGCAAACTTCTTACGCCAGACAGATATTTTCACCATTGTTTTCTTTGTGAGTTTTACTTTATAAGTGGATTCTTGCTATCCTGGTTGCTTTTTTGTAGCTTATTATGTTATTTCATGAGTCTGTATTTTTAGTTCATTTTTGCACAATGCCTGTCTGACATGACAGGCCTTTGATTCAAGGTCTTTGATTCAAGTGATTGCTTTTTTGGATGGAGGGTCTCTTGATTCTTTTAGGTACATTTTTGTTTAGCAAGCACTATGGACATTTCCTTAAAGAAGGATTTCATCTATTAAGTTTCTACACCAGGCAGGGTTTGTTTTTGGATATGTAGCAAGGGCTGCATTTCTGCAGCAAAAAGTAGGTCAACTTTTTCAGTGAAATGTTTATTGAGGAATGAAAAATGTTCTGAGCTAGCGAAGAAACCAAATTTCAACCATAATTTAGGCCACTAAGAATAAGGTAAAGAGGTGATTAGTTTCATTTAATAGTCCATTTGTCTTTTTTATTCACAGAAAAACTGTCAGTACTCAGAAACTGTTCATATTAAGTCATCTCTGTATATGACAGGCATACTAATTTCTAGGTGAAGCACTGTTGCAATTCAGTTTGGGTGAAAATTTTAAGGAGCAGGTAAAAGCCAATTTTTACTTCATACAATGGATGTGGCCCATTGAAGGTTACCGAGGAAACCTATTCAAGTGACAAGTTTTAAAACAGTAATATGATCACAAATGGTTTAATAGCACAGCTAAATGAAGCTAATAATGTGAAGTACTGTATTGGGTTAATTTGTTCTACTGCAAATTATTACAATTCTTTTTCTCTCAAAACACAGTCCTGAGATTCCATTATTTTTGTTACAGATTCCTCCAAATTCTTTCTTAGATACTCAACAGTAGCATGGGCATGATGAAGTTGGTACACTGTCGCAAAACCTGGTAGAGGACAAAAATCCTGATCACATTAATCTCATTTAATACCTGAAGATTTAATTCAGTTTCAACATCATCACATGGCTAATTTAATTTTATTTGCTTATGCAATGTACAAATGACATGACAAGGTTTTTTATTGCTGCTCCATTTGTCACAAATCCTGCCGTGCAATTTTCCAGTTTGTGCTTCTGTTGAAATTGCATCAGCTCAGCTATGTACTTGCAATGCTCTATAAACATTATGACTTTTCTCAAAGACTGCTTGCTGTTGCTTGCTTTGTGAATCACCACAAAAAGCAATATTTCCATAAATCCATTCTGAAGGAAAAAAAACAAAGCAACCCTCACCCTTATGTTTAAAATCTATTTCCTTATTGAGCAGAAATATGCTTTCTGAAGAACAGGAGGGAAGCATAAGGAAGATGTGGTACTAAGTCTCGAGAGCAATACCTTGTTTAATTTTCTTTACACAGCTGTTTCTGAGTGCAATGTCTCATCCAGGCACAGCCAGAGGGTTTTTTTTTTTTAAGTTTGTAGTTAATGGAACAACACATTTTGAAATTATACTTAAGGCAAGATTCCTAGTTATCAATGTGCACTAAGGAAGGGGCAGTGCAGAGAGGTGTCACAATCCTGTTTTCCATAGATTCATAGACTATAACAGGCGTGGCCAAACTGCGGCTTGGGAGCCACATGTGGCTATTGAATGAAAAATTGTGGCTCCCGGAAGAACGTCAACAATTCGTTTTAGGAAAGCAGCCCCAGCCTAGGAGTTCAGGAGGGGTCGGTACAGTGGGGAGAAGTGCAGCATGGTCAGGAGTTTAAAAAACTCTCCACTAGCCTACAACCTTCTACATCGAGCAGCAGCTAGTTTTTTACTAGTTATCATGGTAACCTTAAGTAATTATTAGACTCTGACATTAGTAGGATCTATATTTGTCCTCTTCTTACTATAAAATTAAAGTGTGCAAATGAATTTTAAACTTAGTAATTTTGGAGTAGGTAAAAGTATATGGCTATATGCCTCAGTGCGGTTCTCAAAGGTTTAATAATCAACATATGTGGCTCTTGAGGTCCATATGTTTGGCCACCCCTGGACTATAAAGTCAGTAGGGACCAATGTGATCATTTTTGATTTTGCCTTTGTTGGCTATTGCTTTTACGCTGCTCCCCATCACTACACTATCTGAGTGACTTTCACATAAAGTCAATAGCAGTGGAGGCCTGATGCAGTTGCTGGAGTTGTTGGAATTTCTTTTTGAGGGTAAAAATTCTGCTTGGGGATACAGTTTTTTTGGTTTGTGTTTGCTGAAGGAAGGGTGCTGTAAGGGGCTTGGGAGCACAAGAGCATGACAGTATTGTGAGTGCTCCAGAGGGGAAGTAATCAGCTTTTGATGTATACCAGTAGGTATCAGGAAGGAATTTTCCCCCAAGTCAGATTGGCAACAAGCTGGGGCTGTTTCACCTTCCTCTGCAGTCTGTATAGATGAATCAACTTCTGCTACCCGCTATGAAGGTATTCTTTGTGGGGCAAAAAAAGCAGCATCTTATACTCTGGTATTCCTCTGCAGCAGTATGCAGAGTGAACAAGAATCTGTATCTTAAAAAAACCCATTCATTTCAGGTTTCAAGAAATCGTCTTTCTGTGCAAACTTGTATCCCCCAAACCAGCTTGTTCTAAAAAACCTTCTGATTTTATACAATAGCCATTTCTTTCTTAGAGTCTGGGAAAGGCATTCTGACCATCACAGCTTAAATGCAAGATGGAGCAGAGATCCCCTGACCTCCCTTTTTGTCCTGTCACTCCAGTGGTGCTGTTGGGCCACGCTACTTTGAAAGGCACATAAGTATACAAGTTGACTACTTATGCTAAAAATAAATCTGTTAGTCTTAAAGTGCCACACAACTGCTTGTTGTTTTTTTACTGGACTAGACTAACACGGCTATCCCTTTGGATACTTATGCTAAAACAGCATTTTACCTGTGACTCAGTGGTGAGATGTACTAACCCCACAGGAGTCAGAAAGGGTTAATGGGCTGCTGGGGGCCCAATCAGCCCAGCCCAGCCCCTTTTCACCTGGAGCAAGTGCCAGGCTTCAAACGAGGAGCTAAATACAAAGATCCCAGTTTAGTTGGATGGCCAGAGCCAGGAACTGAAAAAGAGCATTTTCTAGCAACACCTTTCTGAAGGAAGGTAGGCCTGGAAAGGTTGCCTTGGGTGGTTGGCAATGCTTGTGTTAGGTTGGTATGAGCAGGGGGTGCAGGGTAAAGCCTTTTTTTTTTTTTTAGTCTGCTGTAGTGTGGGGAAGGGATAGAGATGCTGGTGGTTGGAGTGGAGGGAAGAATTCACTTGTGTTTTTATTTTGGCTTTTAAGTACCCTGCAAAAGGCGTGCTTCTAGCACCCCTGGGGCTGGCCTGCACCTAAAAGTTGTTGATCTAGCCATGTTGGGCGGTGGGTGTGCATGCGTGCACTGCAGCAGTCAGTGCATTCACCACAGGGAGGATGTAATGTCACTGCTGGCAACTGCAGCAATTTTTCCATTGCTGGGGGGTCTTTTCCCTTTTTGCTCCCTTGCCAGGCCAGGCCTTAACCCTGCTGGCCCCTGCCCTGCTTTGTGCCCTCGCCCCCCAGCAGGGAGCAGCCTTTCCCCAAGTGAGGGCAGCCAGAGGCCGGGCAGCGGCTTCAGCAGCTGTCAGGGAGCATGCGCAGTGTGAGAGCATGCGCAGTAGCACCCCACCGTCCCGGGGCGCGTTGGGACGGGCCGAGCGAGGCGGGAGGCGACCGGGCGGCGAGGATGGGACCGGGGGACCCGTGCAGACTGAGGCGGCTCGTTTGTCTCGCCTAATCACGGAGCTCTCAGCCTAGGAGCGCCGAGCGCGCCCCGCGCATGCTCAGAGCTGCCGCCGTCACGTGCTTCGCCGCACTTCTTTTCCCATCGTTCCACGCGCCGCCCCGTGCCCCGGAAGTGTGTCCCCTAGTGCCCTCCGTGCCCCGGAAGTGTCTGCTCCGGCGGCCGCCCCTTGCCCCGGAAGTGTCTCCGGCTGCCGCCGCCGCTCTGGCTGGGTTCGCGGGGCCATGGGGGTGCCGGCCTTCTTCCGCTGGCTCAGCCGCAAGTACCCCTCCATCATCGTCAACGCCGTGGAGGAGAAGGTGAGGCCGTGAAACGGGGGGGGGTGGGTGGGCGCCGCTGGCGGCTGACCCGCCCCGTGTGCTCGGCGCTGTCCACGTGCCCGGCAGGCGGCTGCGTCACGCGCGGGCTGCCTGGGGTGTCATTGGGGGTGGGGGGGGTTTGTATCCTAGCAACGTTCCCTCGCAGGCCCTGCACAGACCAGTCCTTGGTGAGCAGCAGCCCTGAATTTCTGTGTGGGCGCGCGCAGCTTGGCGGGACCAGGGACCTGGGGGCGGTTGGTGAGGGCTGGCTTGGCCCGGGACCCTGGGAATCGGTCATGGCGGGGGGGGGGTATCAGAGCTCAGGCCAAAGGAGGACATGCCCTCCTCTTTATCTTCACGTCCTCTGCCTGCCAGGCGTGTTAAACAGACGTGATTTTGTCCGGCTCTTTACTTATAGGAGTTGAGGTTTGCTGGAACACCCTGTTTGTAGTGGCAAGTGTTCCGGGGCGCCCTAAAAACAGAAAAATGTTACACGAATGCTACATTTCATCCATGTGGCCTCCAATGTCCTCCTTTTCCTACTTCCCTGTCCTCCTTTCCAGGCTTTGGTATCCGGTAGTCCTAGTAATAGGAAGAAGGGGCGTAGCGGGGCTGGCGCGGTCCAGCGGCTGCCTGTTGAGCTCTTCGTATTGAAGCTCAAAGCTTTCTTGTCACGGGGCTGCTGCTCTTTCCTTGTGTCCTGCAAACCGAGCCTTTATGTAACTTTGTGTTTTCTGCAAAAGCCAAAACGAGTGAACTGTGTGTGTTTTGCTGCTATGCTGCAGTTAGTGTCAAGTAACAATTTTTGTTTCTCTCCTTCGCCCCCTCAGGATTGTGTTCCACTCAGACTTCAGGTCCGTGCCTGCTGGCTTTAACTTTCCCCGCTCTGTTCTTTTTGTATGGCACAAAAGCTAGTACATCTTGTGTTTAAGCACTTTTTGTTCTGTTTATGCCCATTCATTTCTTATTGGTACTGTCATTAATGACAATCCAGCCTTAAGCAGTAATGATTTCCTGGTAGCTAATGACTCGCTGGACGAATTGATGGCCGAAAGGGAATCCAAAGGGCTTTAGCACATCTGGTCATTAATTGCCATGAAATGCCTGACCTGGAGGTCACTGTTGCTGCTATTAAACTTTGGAAAAATGTAATGAATAAATATTGTTGAAAAGTTGAATGGCCTGATCCTGTGGAGATGGTGTTTGTTTACAGTGGTGATTTCTTCTGGGCGGTTAGGCCTATACTGTAACCAATAGAAAATATTCTGTAAGATTTATAATTGTTAGCAAACTTTTAGAGATATGGAGAGATCATAAAGGCTTTTTTCAGCATGTACAAAACCGGTATCTATTAAATACACTTCTCAGCAGAAGAGTTTCAGGTTCTAAAGTAACAAACTTAAATGTAGTTTTACCGTACTGAGGGTACAGAAATGTCATAACTGATTGCAAGTCAACTTATGTGGGCTTTGATAAAAGCCATTGTGGTTGTGATAGTTTAGGGGTGAAAAAGGGTAGAATGTGAGATTTTTGGGGAAGAATGATTGGATACGTGGTGCCAAGTTCCAAAGGGTAGCCTTCCTGAAGATCAAAGCATCTAATGAAGTGGAATTTTCTCCCAGGAAAGTTCATGCAATAGGTAAATTTGTTAGTCTTTAAGTGCCACAGGACTCCTTGCTTGTGGTCTTTTTGATACACATTGCGTTCACTTCTCTTCTGTGTAGTCGTCAAGCCACTTACTCACGCTCACGTGTTCTCTCTGAATTTCCTTCAACTTCTTCATAATTTTTTTGATATTGAGATGTGTAATTGTATTCTAATCTATTTGAAGATTTAAGAGTTCATGAAACACCTTGATGCTCTGTTTCAGTATTTAAATCAATGATTCCATAGACTGATAAAGAATGTCCAACATTTTTGTTTTTTAGGTATCAGTGATGGGGTGGGGAGGATTAACTTTTCCTTACAGCAGATGTAGGAGTTGAGCTTATGTACTAGTTTCTATATGGTCTGGAAACTTCAGCTTTTTTTATTTAAAGGTGTGGTGGTTTTTAAAAAAGAAATCAAGTTTCTTCCTTTTTTCTTGTGTTGGGAGAGGTGCCAAACACTTCCAGCTCTCTATATGACAGGGCTCAACAACATTGCTGCCCAGCTAGGTGCCCAGCTTCCAACTAAAATGCTGAAAACCTGCTGCTGTCACTTTTGGTGGTGGCACAACACCCCTTCCACCTCCCGAAATGTCACCAAATCCACTGAACATCGCTGCAGGCGCCAGCGACTCTCTTTTTAGGTCCCAGTGGCCACTTTGCTAGTGAAGTTTGGTGCTAGGCTATAAACCCCAGACACCATGGTGACCTGGAGTCTTGGGTTTGTTGAGCCCTACCCTGTGATTGGTAGTTCTCAAAAATGTTTTACTTTTCTGGTCAAATAAGCATAGCAAAGATAATGATGATAAAATGTACATTTAAGGTTACACGTGTAACTGTTGTGCTAGTTAAATAGCATGTACAAAGTTTTTATCTATTTAAAAAACTAAAGCAATTCATAAGCAAAAAACTTCATTTAATGTTAAGGTTGCTGTCAAATAAATTACATAAATACATTAAGAAATATTTGTTTAAGGAGTAAAAAGTTGCAAAGTCAAACACTCAAATCTGGAAATGCCAAAATGACTGTTCATCATGCAGCCTTCACTGCCCTCTTTGTACGTGTACATAATGGCTATCTTACATGGTTTTTCTTCTGTTTTAAAACCATTCAGGATCCCAAGTTTAATGAGTGAATAGGATGGATGCGCTGTGGGAATGTATCAGGGTGGTTGTGTAGTGAAGAAGTCTGTTTTCTTTAGGATCTGTGCCCTTTTTTTTTTTTTTTTTTTGAATTGCAGAAGTTGAAGGTTTGTAATGAATGAGGCAGGGGATTGCAGGAAGAAGGAGGATGATAGTTGAATGCTGCCCTGCAGATTCAATCCCTGCCTCTACCACATATTTTCCGAATGGTGCTGGGTCAAGCACGTACCCCAAACTTTTGACTGGTAGCCATGTCAGCATAGGAAGGCTGTATTATGGTTATGATTTTTGTCTTGGGTATTTTTAGGAAAAGTCAAGGACTGGTTGCGGGCAGTAAGCAGAAATCTGTTACCTGTGTCTGACTCTTACTTTGTAAGTATTATTGTGACAAAATAAGGCTGGTGTGTGGGAAGAGTGAAACGCAAGCAGGATGGTGATGAGAGCCCAGGCCTTCCTGTTGAACGGCAGAAGGAAGAGAGGAATTTAGGAGCAGCAGCTGCCACCCATAGCGAGTGGGTGGGAGCTCTCTGTTCACCCCTGCTGTCTGTGTGGCTTGGTGTTCCTGGAGACCTTCAGCTGACAGCTCTGGCCTGCCATCCTTGGGCTGAAGTGGGAAATCATAGAAAATTAGGGTTGGAAGGGGCTTCGAGGCCATCTAGTCTAACCCCCTGCTCAAAGCAGGACCAGTCTCAAGCACCCAGGTGTCATCGAGGTCTCTGAGAGCCATGGGATCTCTTACCTCTGTGACCTCCATTTCAGGGTAAGACTGTCACGTGCGGACACCAGCAAGCTGAATTAAGATTGCACGAGCAATATTCATTTTGCTAAAGTCTAGTGAAAGTATTTGATTTTTGCAATCTTTGAATCCTTAAATTTAATCCTTACCTTTTATATTTCCTAGTTCTGTATGGTTTTTATTTTATTGATGCAAGCAGCATTAATTTTAGTGATTTGTATGTAAATCCTTGAAAACTTATTTTAATTCAATCAGACATCTGTGAAGGATAAACTAAGAATACGCATAATCATATTAAGGTTGTGGTCACTTTCATATATTTTTATAACTAAGATCTTCACATCCTAAAATAAAATTGGACGGCTCTCTGAAGAAGTAAAGTATAATTGTGAGCATAACTGATGTTTGGAACCACACTCCAGTTTTCTGGAAGTAATTGCTGTTCTGAGATTATATAGATCCTCTTGTGGAAATGAGACGCATTTATCATAAACTGTAAGCTAGATCCTGATCTTATACTGAATAACGATTTACTCTGAGTAAATCATCTTTTCCATGGGATGCTACATGGAATAAATTTATTTACTGTGTTTTTTGGTGTCTAAATGCAGCCATAAATTTGAAAGTTGAGTAGGATCTCAGAGAAGCTTGTTAATATTTCAAAAAGAGACAAGTAGATCCTTGTTCTTTTACTATGTGTGGGGGTTGTGGAGGGAGAAAGAGATTGGTTAATCTTGCATCAAGCAGGAAGAATAAGTGGAAGAGCTTGAAGATACAGCAAAATCCTGGGGACAATATTAATCAAAGTCACATGACTTAATAAAGCGACAGCTTAGAGTGTCATATCGTAGATCTATTTTCAATTGTTTTGAAAGAGGTTCTATGAACAATTTAGTTGTATCACAAGAGATATTACTCCTGAATACTTCAATCCATTACAAGACTATTTTTCATTGAAAATTTGACACCAGGCTATTGGTTATATTAGTTTGTAAGGTAAAGTTGCTGACTGCAGTTTTTCATTGAAAACCAAAGTGCTTTTCAAAATATTTAAAAAGAACTTGAAAAAGTGTAATCTTGAAGGTGAAGCAGAATAGCGGCCAAGGATAATTTTACGTTCCATATCATACTGTTGTAACACTTTTTATATCTGTTCAATCACAGGTAGCCACAGTGAGAGATTTGATTGCAGGAACAAAGACGGCAGTGGTCTGAGCCTTTTATATAATCAGTCAGAATGAACACTTTTTTTTTTTTTTTATTATTAGAAAGTGAAGCTTAGTTGACTAGAAAAACTTTATAATATTTGGTCTTCGAAGTTAGCTGCAGTCATTTTCTGCACTGATAGACACTTGTCAGCACATTTGGCATATTTTTTTCCTTAATTCTCTATATTATGTAATATTTAACATTCTTTTTCTATGATTGGTGAGTCTGAAATGTACCTTGCCTGATCAGGGTACATAGGAGAAGTGTGAGTCAGAAAGCAGACTAGGTTTAAAAAAGGACTGGCATTTTATTATCCTAATTAATGTGAAGACTTACAAGGGTCAGGGTTTTGTTGTGTGTTTAAAAAAAACATTGATACTTTCTTCAAGAGACAATACTGGCAGGATCCCTTGTATTCCATAATCATGAAAACTTGTAAGAAATGGGAAGCTATGCATTCTTTTGGGCTTTTAAAACAGGAATACAAGTTCTTGGGGATCTAGTGCATGATCTGTGGTGGTTTCTGTTTTCAAATCTTTAAATTCCTCATATTACCAGACTCTAATCCAAAAACCTCAAGGTCTGGCAAACTGATGATGGTGCATAAAAGATTGACACAGGTTATTTGATTACTGAATGATACCATATGAGAGATTCCACTGGATAACATCACAAACAGCTGAACTTGTTAATTCCTGTTTTCATAATCTGTTCAGAAGAAAGTGAACTATAGTTTTAACTACATTAGAGTGTTCAAGAATATCTGAGCTTCTACCTTTATATAAAAACAAGAGACTTTAAACACCTTTCCAATGCAGGTTTTTTGTTTGTTTGTTTGTTTTTTTTTCCTCCTTTTTGGTGAAAGTGTTTCTCAGCAGATAATTTAAGGTGGTAGTGAAGCTAGTTTGGTGTAGGGTTTACTGCTCTATTTTTACAGTCAAACTACAATTTCACTTCCTAAAGATGATGCTCTGGGAGTCTTAATACATGAAGCCCAGTTGAGTGACTGGCACTGTTATACAGTTAAAACAGAAAACTTCAAAAGCATGAACTGAAATTTGTCCTGTTGATTTAACTTCATCCTTAAAAATTGACATGTTGGTGTTAAGCAAAATCTTTAGACTAATCTTCAGCATTAATTACTATACGAACTTAATTTTGTAGTAGATCTGGTTTCTGTGCCTGTGATGTACCTGACACACAGTTATAAAAAGCTAGAAAACAGTTGTCACTTGACAGTGCAGAGACACCACTTGCCTGTCCACAGGCAAACATCTTATTAGGTATTGCACATGACATTTGACTGCACCAGGGCCTTCCTCTTGTACGCATGCCTTCCCTATGCCTCTCTTTCCCAGCGGTAATAGACATTTGAAGTAGCTGCATATGTCAGTGACAGAGGGGTGGAGGGAGGGTATCTTGTAAAGGGAATTCTGGAAGGCATGTATCCCCGGGGAAAACATCTCATTGATGAACTTTGGATCTGGCCTCAAGACACACCTGTGCAGTGGTTGCTTATAATAAAAAGTAATTGCTAAGGGTATGTCTACACTTAGACTGTTAGTTCGAACTAATCAGGTCAAACTAGTTATGATTATTTCAGATTGAGTCAATTCAAACTAATATGGCCATATTAGGAAAACCAATTTGAAATAGCATGTCCATGAACTGGACTTGCTACTTCGAATTGGAGCAGGAGCACCATGGGGGGTGTGTGGTAGCATGGCCCCCTAGTAGGGCCGTGTCACCACCCAATCCCCTGCCCCACTCCAAGCCCTCTGAGCCGGGCACAGGGAAAAGCATCTTCTGCCCAGCTCTAGTCACCCTGTGGCTAGAGCTTTGGTAGGGGATGTTTTTCCCCATCCCTGGCTCAGAAGGCTCCCTGGGGCCAGGGTACCCCCCCCACACAACAAGGGGGGTGGGGTGGGAGAAGGGAATCCTCCCCCGTACTGTCAGTGCAGCTGAAGGAATCCCTTCTTCACTACCTGGCTGTGCTGTCAGCTTGGGTCCGGGGGAATCCTTTGGCCCTGAGCTGTCAGCGCAAGGGAATGGGGGAGAAGTGATTCCCCTGACCCGTGCTGACAGCTCGGGGCCAAGTGATTCCCCTGGCCGAAACTGACAGCGCAGCCTGGGTGGGAGAGAAGGGATCCCTGCCGCTTCTCCCCTCCTGGCTGTCTGCTAGGAAGACACATCAGCGGGTGGCTTTTGTAGTGCTGGTGTTTTCCCAGCGGGCAGCCAGCTGGGCTGGAGCAGGGGCTGGGGTCCCTGTCCCCAGCTGTGGGACAGGAACTTTGTTGCTCCCCGCAGCCTGATGTGACGGGGCGTGGGGGGTGAAGGCACCTTTGGGGCTGCTGGCCCCAGGTACTGAAGGGCTGGTCTTCCTCCCAGGGTGCATGGTACCCTGGGAGGATGGTCAACCCTTGTGAATTCAAACTAACTTTAGTTCAAATTCGTATGTCTACACAGCATCAGTTTGAACTTGAGGGTTTGAACTGATGATCACTTTGAAGTTATGGGATGTTTTGTAACTTTGAAGGGACCTCTCCTCCATTTGACCTAAGGGAAGCCTTGGGTCGAATTGACCAAGTGCTGTGTAGACAGGTCTATTTTCAAATTCAACCTAATATTTTTTAGGTTGAATTTGAGTGAGAGAGAGAGAGAGTGGGGGTGTGGGTGGGTGGACGTGGACGTACCCTAAGAGACTTTCTTAGAGTGGAAAAGGCTTGCATCATTTTCCAGCCAAAAAAAACTGAAAGGAGTTGTGTGGCACTTTAAGAAATCTGTTAGTCTTAAAGTGCCACACGACTCCTTGGGTTTTTTTTGTTTTTTTTGTTTTTTTGCTGTACTAGACTAACATGGCTATCCTTTTTTGGAAATCATTTTCCAGGACTAAGAGAGAGGATCCATGTCACTTGCCCAAGAATAAATTAGTTCTTTGCAGGAGGAATATAGATGCTGATTCCAACTTTTACTGTGTGATTGGCTGCCTCTTTAAGACAAGAACTGTGAGGATATGTTTTAAAAAAAGGATGGCATGTCCTCATCAAGGCTGAGGAAGCAGTCTTGAACAGAAGAGGTGATTGCATGTTCTAGTGCTTCCAGGCTGAGTGTGTGAGTGGCTGGCTGTGTGCTTTTGATGCAGGGAATATCCTCTTCTGGGTGGAAGAATACTTAATATGTGTTAAGCACTGCCACAAGCCAAGTAATTAAAGAAAAATTGTATTAATCTTGAAACTACTTTGGCCTCCTTGTGCTCATGCACTGTCTCTAATTACATGATCCCATGCCCCCTGCCCCACAGAATGAGAGTATGCAGATGTGTTGTGCTGAGAGAATAAGGAAACATTTTGTTCTTTGTCCTGCTGATTGAGTGTGGCACTAGGCCTACCTTATGGTAAAAAATAAATCTGTTAGTCTTAAAGTGCCGCACAAATCCTTGCTGGTTTTTTACTACCTTATGGTGTCATTCAGTTCCCATTCCACTGAATGCAGATATAATAATTTCCTCAAGGGATTTTCTGTGGTGCTTGTCTCACAAAGAGCAAGGGACTTGTCTTTGGAGCGCCTCCGTGGGGCTAGGAATTGTTGCACAGGTGAACTCAGATTAAAGCTTGCTGAAATCTCCATTAATCTTGAGCGCTACAGTGATCATGCTCTCAAGACCATCCTTCTGCTAAAAGTCAAGACGCTATAGTGGTGGTTGTCAAATTGGGCTGCAGCCCAGTTTTAATGGGGTCGTCAGGGCCAGCATTAGACTCAGCAAAGCCTGGAGCTGAAGGCTTCAGCCTGGGCCAGCAGGGTTTGGGCTTTCCCCCTCCTCTACTTAGGATCATGTGGCAGGTTTATGTTGTCAGATGAGTCCTGGAGCAATGAATTTTAAGAGCCACTGCCCTGTGGTGAACCATGGAGGTGCAAGTGTTCTTTAGAAATGACTGTGGGGAGCGTGAGAGTCCTTAATAGAGGAACTGCTAACACTCCCCTTGTAAATAGTAGAGTCAGGGCTTGACACACATGGGATTGAGAGAAGATGAAACGACTGTCTCCAGAAGCTCAAAACTTCAGAGGCTTGCAGAGTCTAATTTGTTTCGGTATCTGGTAGCCTCTGTTCAGCAGTTTGTTTTAGGTCTGTTTATTAGGCATTTTACGGTGTGCCAGATTGGAAAGAAGAACTTGGGGTATGAAAGTGGGGTTATAGATTGTATATCATTATTTGGCATGGAAAAATAGGCATCAATCTGCTTTGGAGACAAATCTTTAAAGCTGGAAGGTGATGAGTGATGTTTGGACATCTGAGGACATCTGGTAGCCAATGGGCAGAGTGGGACCCATTCCCTACCTGCATTCAACAGGGAAAGCCAATGACGGGGGAATAAGTGGGGTGGTAGGGTCACGTGTGTCTGTGCACAGGGAGCAGGAAGAAGTTCGTCTTTCAAGGCCGGTCTTAAACTCCTCTCAAAACTTGAACTGTAGAAATAAACTCAATTTTAAAAACTAAATTTGAAAAAAGGCTCCAGAGGCAATGACAGGCCGTAAAGTCTAACTTCAGTACCAGGCAAATTGATTGATATTATAGTAAAAAACAGAATGGGCAAACATAAGTGAATCCAATACGTTTTGGAAGAGCCACTGTAATTTTTTTAAAGGGAAATCATGCCTCATCAATCTGCCAGGGTTCTTTGATTAGGACAGTGAACATGTGGAGAAGGGTGATTCAGTGAATGTAGCCAAGATCCAAAGGGGCAGCCTTGTTAGTCTAGTTCAGTAAAACAAACAAGGGGTCCTGTGGCACTTAAAGACTAACATATAAATATAAATATATTTATAAATCTAAAGTTAGTCTTTTAAGTGCCAAAGGATTCCTTGTTTGTTTCAGTGAATGTAGTGCACTTTGAGTTTTCAGAAAGCCTTTTCAGCTTGAAGAAGGAATAACGGAGGGGTGGGCAGGGCAATGTGTAAGGTCAAAGTCATGGCCAGTGTGGAGAAAGTGAATAGAGAAATATTTGCTCCTTATAATACAAGAACTAGGGTTGCCCAGTGAAACTATTAGTCAGCAGGTTTAAAACACCCAAAAGGAAGCACTAATTTTCATAATATGTCGTCAACTAGTGGAACTCATTACCAGGGATACTCCGAAGGCTAAAACTGTAACGGTTAAAAAAAGAACAAGGGGAGTTCATGGAGATGTACCACCTGCTCTGAGTATTGCTAGCCGGTATTTGCTAGAAGTTTGGAGGAGATGGTAGTGGGTGTCATTTAACGATTTACTGTTCTATATGTCGGGTTTCCAACACTTTCTCTGCTGTGTCACACCTTGCTGCCTTTAATTTGAGGCACATCATCACACAGTTTCCAAATGAACTCATGAATATTCATGAGCTAGTGAGCCAATCCAGAGCTCTTTGAGTAGTTTTTCAAAAAAAATTTTGAGACACACCTGTGTGCCATGGCACACTGGTTAGGAAACATGGCTATATGTTCCCTCTGAAGCACCTGGCATTGTTCACTGTCAGACGACAGGGTACTGGGCTAGATGAACCACTGATCTTACTCAGTATGGCCATTCTTTATGTTCTTAATTACTGCTTCCCAAAGTAGAGGGAGAGCAACTGTATTTTCCCCCACTATCCATTACCAGTTAGCAGATGTGCAGCATAATTGCATAAGTGCTTCCACTGAGCCCCAAAACTTAATAAAATGTAGATCAGTCGTTTGTTCCCCATGATTTTGACCCTTCTGAAAAGGAGACGTCCCTGGGAAGTAAAACGGCATTAGTTTGTCTAAATGTGCTGGTCTCTCTCTTGTTTAGAGTTTAAAGACTAAAGTAGGACTAACATTGTAAAACCTTTGACTGATTGCAAACGGGCCTGTCTTTACTTAATCATTAAATTTACAGAAGTTATGCAAGGGTATTTGACCTTATAAAGGTCTTATTTTTGCTTTTGGGGGTAAAATCAAAAACATAACCATGTTAAAGGGCAGTCTTTTAACCCTGGCTAAAACTTGGTTATATATAGCCTAATGGCACAGGAGTGGGTTTTGGTTTTTTTTTTTTTTTTTCCTTTTACCTCTGTGGCTATCTAACCATATATAAAGTTTGGCCACAGCCATTTTTAAACAGACACTGTTTTGTAGTGTGCATGTGGTCTATATGTAATCATGTTGTAGGCTGATGTTCAGCTGTTCTTTGCTCTTATCTTCCACTTTTGCTTGGGTCTGACTGTATTAAAGTCTCTCTGATAACACACCTTTTAGTCCATACCGTATCTGTACCAACTTTGTTATTCCGTCTGTTCACAGCCTAAAGAATGCAATGGCATCAAAATTCCTGTCGATACCAGCAAGCCTAATCCCAATGAAGTGGAGTTTGATAACCTGTATTTGGATATGAATGGTATTATCCATCCATGTACACATCCCGAAGACAAGTATGTGACACTTATCACTTTATAAATGTATTTCAGGGTGTTATGTGAAACAATAACAATGTCTTTCTTAAATTATAGACCAGCTCCCAAAAATGAAGATGAAATGATGGTTGCCATTTTCGAGTACATTGACAGACTCTTCAACATTGTCAGGCCACGACGGCTTCTCTACATGGCAATAGATGGAGTAGTAAGTACTGAAATGTTTGTCCTGTTTCCTTTTAATGTCCAACTGCAGCACTAGGGCTTTTATTGCTGTCTGCTTTCCTGAACTTCATTAAGGAATAGTTTTTTCTTTTGCCACCCCTGATATTTGATTAACTCTTCAATTTGGTGTATGCTGAGGAAATGTTAGTGAAGACACGACAACAAGAGCTTTATGGGATGGTAAGGGTTAATGTCGGATTGCTTTTGTTTTGCTTCTTTAGCACACAAGTTCACTGTAAATAAGGACCAATGTAATGGTCCTTTTGAACCTTAAATCCTGTGAATTTATGAAATCAGTAGTAGTTGGTGCAGCTCCCTGGATATTAAATATTGGAAAAGCCTACAAATGGACACTTAAAATTTAACAACTAATTTAATTCATTTGTAATTTAATTGCGAAAGATTTCAAGAACTTGCTTACATTTATTTCTTGATTTCTTCTCCAACTTGCCTTGATTAACTTGTATATGGTGCCCAGGGAAGCAAGTTAATACAGGTGTTTTGACTGAAGAACAAGCCAAAAAAAAAAAAAAAGTAGGTGTTCCATTTCTGATTATGTAACCTTACCAGTTGCACTAAAATTTTTTTTTTTGTAAATTTGAGCTTTTTCTTATAAATCTGCCTGAGTAGGTATCTGTTTGAGAGAGTTTTTTCCCCCCAAATTGTAGATCTTTAATACCATTTTTGGTGGTCTACAGATGTCTTGCATTTACACTTTATATGTTGCTTGTATCCTTAAAACCTCAATACCAAATGTAAATAAAACTTAAACCTGCTAAAGATTTTAGGGTGCTCTTTCCAGTGTTACACTTGATCCTGTTAAGTTGCAAAAATTGTTGTTAAACATGTTACCCATGTTTGTTAAATTGAGTTAAAAGAAAGTTCAGAGTAAACAGGGTTTTGCAATTAAACAACATTTGGAAGTTTCGCATATGTTGCCAGGGAAATGTTGAATGCTTAGACATGGTACATGACTGAATCTTGGATGCTACGAACAGTCACTGCTGAGTTTTCTCACTGAGGTGGACAGCTGGCAGCTAGTTATAAAAGGCTTTGCTATCTTCAGTTGTGTGTCTTTAGTTGCATCCTACCTTACTAGCAGATGCCATGTATCAAATCAATTTTGGCAGCGATCTAGTGGCTAGCTTCTTTTGATCAGTCCATTATTAAGCAGTAATTGGGGATGGATGAGGAAAATAAAGAAAAGGGCTTCACTGTAGCAGACTGGTGCTCCTTTCCTCACAGAACTCTTGTGGCTGGGTTTGAGCAGCGTCTTTTCCCATTGTTGTGAGTAATTGGCAGACATTTTGGCTGTGATGCTAGTGCAGTTTCAGGTCTTAGCAGGCCCCAGTTCTGCCTTCTCCTTCCCATTCTCTACAGACACAGAGAAATGCCGAAGATCTGAGGAATGGTCAATGCTAGTGGGTAAGGTATGGGGGGGAAAAGAGTTTTTAGTCTTTTTGTTACAGCTGTTCTGTCTTGTATTCAAAGACTTTATCAGCCCTCCAGATCAATGTTTCTCAACCTTTTGTGGGGCACAACACTCTTGGTTGCATACATGACCCTACAGGACACACAAGCCAAGGCCTACTGACAAAACCCAGCCCCTTACCCACACACTTACTGCTGTGTGGGGACACAATCTTTAAGAATGGCTGCTCCAGATACTTTTTACAGACTTTCTTGAGGGACTGTCATATTGAGGGTACCTCCTCACTGATTCAGTTCACTGCTAACTAATGTTTTGCCTTAGAACATGCTAACGTTTCCATATATTGGTATGTTTTTTCCTCTGATTCCCAGGGATTTTTGTTGCAGCCTCTAATGTTCCTATGGCAGAGCACTATTTTTGCCTAGTTTGGAACCAACAGAATCATGTGTTGCTGTGCCTTGTAGAGATCCCTGAGCAACAGAAATAGAGAGCCTATCAGTCTGATACAGCAGAAAATATTAGAAGGGGAACTTGCCTCCTTTTTTGAGGGAGAGGAGTACTTAGCATTCAAGAGTAAGTTAGATATTCTTGAAAGAGCCAGATGTGTGCAATTTTTCAACCCACCTCCCCCCACACACTTTTGCTGATCCTTCCAGTTCAGTTTAGACCACTAAAGTTCTTTGCCAGACAAGTGAATGGTGTATGAGGGCACCTGGGTTCATCATCTCTCTCTTGTGTGATGACCTTCTGTTGACATAGAAGTAGATTTCAAAGTGGACTCTTATATGTTTACCCCATAACTGAAGATCTTGTACTGAGGTGCTTCACAGGAAATGTGGAGACTAAGTCCTGATAAACTAGGCATCTAGACATGAGTAAGTCTAGAGCTGTAGATGAAGCTGGTGAGAAGGCACCCAGCCAAGCATCTGGAAGTCTAGAGGGTGCTGAGGGAAAGATGGAGAAAATTTGGTATCTGCTTCTTGATTCAGGGGAATCTGTTGTTTCTGGATCATCTCTAGGTCTGGAATTGTTGTTATAATGAGAAAAACCCTTTATACTGGGAGTTCAGAGGCCGCACATCCGGAACTTCCTGTATGCTTACGCATACTTTTATTCACATCACTGTAAGTCCCATGAGTGCAGGGAACTGGACTCAATGACCTGTCATGGTCCCTTTCAGTTTCTGTGATTCTAAGGCATCAGTTCAAGAGGTCAACCCAATCTTGAAGGAGAAGAGAGGGAATTTCTGATAAGGTTAGCATGCACAATCAGTACACAGGCTTGGTCGTTACACAAAGATGATGGAAGAAGCAGCATTTAGACACTAGCAGTGCATCGCCTGTCGGGAATGGTCTAGGTAATACTTTCTCCTGCTATATGTGGAGGGCACTGAGCTAGATAACCATTAAAGGTCCTTTCCAATTCTGTGAGCTAGCAGGGGATATTCTGCAAAATTATCTTCAGCAATCTGAGTCTATGGACCTTCAATACTCCTCTTTTCTTGGGGAATAAGAAAGAAGTGGCAATAAAAACTTGATAGCAGTATACACCTGTCACATCCAGTCTACTGCTCCTGTCTGTAAGAAGAGAGAGACTTCCTTTTGGTAGCTTTTTGTGAGCTGAATCCTTGAAAAGGGATGAGAAAGTTTGAAAGGAAAAAATTATAGCTCCAGGACCGGAGAGCTTAGTGTTCTTTTTTAGGGGTGGGCGGGAGGGTGATCTGTACTTTCTACTAATACAGCCTCCCAGCCCAAAAGAATGGTGGTAGAGTTCTGAATGTCAAGGGAAGATTGGAGAAAAGATTGTTATTAAGGAACTGGTGATCACTTAAATGAGTTATAGGAGTCTGTTGGCTTTACTGGTACCCCTTGATGTTTCATGTCCTGAAATAGACATATTTGATTTCTAAGTCTGAACAAGGCCTAGATACAAGTGGGTGTTGTATCAAGGCTATTTGATGTAGATGGGTGACTAAAAGAGACTTTTCTAAAAGGATGGTTGAAGTCTGCATGGTCAAAAGCCACAGTTTCCTTTAAAGTTCCTGGTATCTGCAATCATAAGCTTTCCTTGGAAAGATCAAAACCTTATCCTAGATTCCTGAGACAGCCATGAAATCCTAAGGCACAAATACTAATTTGGGGTCATTGCAATTGCAGTGGGACTTGGCAGACCATTGTGATATTTCAGAAGCTTCCTGGTGACTATTTGGTTATCAGCCAGTGATGGTGAAGGCCAAGTACCATCAAGGCCTCCCCCCCCCCCCGCTTTTTTTTTTTTTTTTAAATTAGTCAACTTGGTTAGACAATTTCTCAAGGAAAGGGGACACAGTGATAACTAGCGCTGGCTTCTTGTGGTCTTATAGCTATGGGAACTCATCTGGGGGAGGAGGGAACATGTAAAAAGGGAGAAGCTGGCTAGACAAGTGCCTCCAGTTTGATATATTGTCCAAATGGTCCCATAAGGCTATGCTGGGTGTTACCAAGTCACACAAACTACTGAGCAGATGAGAGAGAAACTGATCAAATACAGAGTAAAATATTGTAATACATGTTTTAGGCTCCTCGTGCAAAAATGAATCAGCAGAGATCCAGAAGATTCAGAGCATCAAAGGAAGGAATGGAAAGTGCAGAAGAAAAGCAAAGAATAAGACAAGAAATTTTGGCAAAAGGTACAGATGTGTGCATCATAGCTGATACTCCTCAGTGACTGGCTTTAAGTGTGAGTGTTGTATCTCATTTTGAAATGGATATGGTTTTAACTGGAGCAGAAGCTAGGTAATACAGCAGAATTTACAGCTTGGTGACTGTTTTTCATTTATGCTGTGGGCATGCATACTATAGTAACTTACAAAAATAGTTCTTTATTTCAACGAGCTTCCAATCTGAAGTACATTGTGCAAAAGATAAATGGCTCCTCTTTCTCTCCTGTTCCTCTGCTCAAAAGCTTACAACTGTCTGATTTGTTCTAATTTTTTTAAGTTCGGATCTGAGAGGAAGTGGAATTGTCATGTACAGCTAACCGAAAGTGTTGCGGAGAAAGAGTGAAGATGCTTGTTTTGGTAAATGAGGCGATTGTATAAGGCACAAAGGTGCAAGTAAGGAAGAGGGGGCAGTGTGAAATGTGGAGCTGCTGGACATGAGGAATGAACTATGACAAAGTGTATTGCTTTGATCGTCAAAGTCCTGTAAACTTGATATGGAAATAAGGGGCTTTAGCGTGCATGTAACACAATTTGAATTAAAGTAAGGCTGTTTTGGCTGAATTGTGCTGATTGAATTGGAGAAATTAGTTGGCAAGGCTGGTTAGGTAGCAGCTACAGCAGTCTAGGTGAGGCCACCAGGCTGTGAACTAGTGCTCTGGTGCTGGGCTTGGAGAAAGAGGAGAAGACTTGGTGTGTCAAAGGGAGAAGTGACTGGATATGGGGTGACCTTGTATGCAAGGTTAACACTTTGTCATGTTTATTTTTACTAAAAGTAATCAACAGGTTACAGGCAATACACCAAAATTCACAGATACTCCAACTTGTCCGTGACTCCTGCTAAAAGTAATGGGGGGTGAGGTCTGACGAAATGCCAAAGGGAGGGGGGAGGATGAGAAACCTAGCTCCACTGTAGGAGGGAAAGGGTGCAGCATTTTCAGTGAGTGGCTCCCAGGAGCACTGGTTTCCACCTCGGGTTTGCTATGGTGGCTCAGGGCTCCAGCGTACACCTTTGGCTCTGGCTGACATCTCTGGGGTCTGTCACCTGAGGCTGGAGGCTGTGGGAGGAGGGGATAGAGTCAGGGCAGAAAGTTGGTATGAGGATTGATGGGGCTATGGTGTCCCCTCACTGTGTGGTGGAAACAGCAGCGTGTCCTCCCCATCTGCAGCAGCTCAGAGTCATGGGGTCCCTGCTGCTTGGAGCCATCAGGTCCCTGCCTCCACCGGTTCCTCACTGCCTGCAGCAGCTTGGGGCTCTGGGATCTGCCCAATGCAGCAGGGTGCCCTCACTGTGGCTTCAGGGTGGGGATGGGAAAGGGTCTCTTCAGTGCCACCCCTGCTCAGGGCTGCCTGTGGCAGCTGGGGCTGTGGGGTCTCCCATGCCTGTGGCAGCTTGAAACTGGCTGCAGCAGGACCCCTGCTAGGAGTGACTCAGAGTTAGTCCCCTTTCCAGGGGTCTGGGACCCTCCCTGCCTGTGGTGACTGAGAGCACCCAGGAGCGGAGGAGGATAATTTCACAGAGGTCTGTGAAAGTCCAGGAATCCGTGGCCTCTGTGACAGTCTTCTACTTACATATATGTGAAGATGGGAGGAGTCAGAAATGACCCCAAGGTTATTAGATTGAGAGTTGTTGGCAAGGAAAGGGGATAGTGGGGAAGCTATAGGTGGAAAGTTTTCCTGGTGATAGAGCAGTTTTAGGTCTGGGCTACACTGAAAGTTGCAGCAAGAAGCCATGTTTTGTTGACAAAACAATTCTGGTGGTCACGTTTGCAATTGCGCTTTTGTTAGCAGAGGCAGAGCCACATAGTGGCAACATAGACTTTGCGTCCCCTTAAATCTGTGAAGGGGCTGGAGCCTGGCTTTGCAAGCTGGCTGCGGGTTCCCCAGGATGCTGGCAAGCAGCAAGATTGCTGGACCCTCTAGGGTGGCAGCTGCTTCAGGGCTTGCCAGTGCCCCAGGGCAGCAGCAGATCTGCAGCTGTCTACACTCGGGCTCACAGCAGAGCTGCTGCTGCCCCACTGGTAGCTAGGGCTTGGGCAGCTGCCTGCCTCCCCAGGCCCCCTCCTGGGAGCTGGGCCTAGTCAAGCCATGGGGGGGTTGCAGGCAGCTCTCCCCTGGAAACAGGGCAACAAGCCCCTGTGCTCAGCCTGGGATCTGTAGTGGGATGGGGTCAGGGGAGCAGCTGGAACCTGTGGGATCCCTGCAGGGAGTAGAGATTAGTCTCTCCGCTCCCTCACATTGCCTGTTGGGTAGATGAAAATGATCCTGATGAGGATTCATTCCACTGACCCAAGCCTAGCACATGGACGTCTGCCACCCTAGTGATAGCTGGCAGTCTACAAAAATGTGTTATGTTGTGTTGACATACCCCTAGTTAGAGGTGTTCTCGTCCTGGTGCATCCTGCTACAAGATGTCGGACAGGGGAAAAAAGTTTTATCTTTGTAGCTTCCTGCATGAACTATTTTGGGGGGGGGGGTGTAGCAATGTTGGTTGCAGGACATGAGAGCGAGAAGATGCATGAAGAGATTTTCTTTTATTAGATCACCTTGTGTTAGGAAAGACAAGCTTTTGAGCTTACACACTTTTTTTCCCCGCTTGCCTACCTCGTCTGAACTACTTCATTAGGCTGTCATTAAGTTTAGGTGCTTGTTAATTCTCCGTTGCTTATTTTCACTGAGAGTAACTACATCTTGTTGAAGTGGAGGGAATGAAAAATAGGTTTTATTAGAAGGGTTCATTGTGTTTGTGTTCACTCTTTCATATAAGCAATTGTTTCCAGATGATCCTTGCAAAAGTGGGCCTAATATCTTATGATTTATTTGGATGTGTTTTTTGTTAAACATTTTTCTCTAGGTGGCTTTCTTCCTCCAGAAGAAGTGAAAGAGAGATTTGACAGCAACTGTATTACACCAGTAAGTAGTCTTGTACTTCAACCAGCCAGTGCTAACACCTAAATGATGGGTTAATTTATTTTCTTCTATTACTTTTTAGGGAACTGAGTTTATGGACAATCTTGCTAAATGCCTTCGCTATTACATTGCTGATCGTTTAAACAATGATCCAGGGTGGAAGAATTTGACGGTAAGTTTCATGCTTTTGTACTTCAAGAAAATTAGAGTGGTTGCATTAGTCTGAACTACAGCATGATTGAACAGTGCACGTTTCAACAGTAGATTAGCCTTGTCGTCTTGCACTGTGGTGTTATTGGAGATGGGGGTAACTTGTACATCACATTTTCGTCTGAGATAAATTTCATCCTAATAGCCCATCTAGTAGAGCCATTTGTTTTGATTTTATATAAAAAGGGAGTTTTAAGGAGTGCAATAACAGGATTTGAGACTGGAAGCCAAGGTACAATATCTTTAGAGATGGTATGAATTAGGACTCTAAGAATGATTTTCCCTGAAGAAAAACATAAGGATGCAGAATTTTTTTTTAATGAATTTTTAAGTTGTGTTCTGTCTCATGTAGGTTGCGGGCCTCAGGCCTGAGTTCTTTATCACATTTATTGCAAGTGATTGGAGGACAGCACAATACCAGGCAACAGAAATGACTTCCTATCACTTCTATTATCTTGTCTTTCTGGCTTTCCTGCTTTTCGTATTGAATCTTCCTGCTGATTGACAGCATTGCATTTACCTAGTGTTGAGAGGGGAGAATATTCATCCTCTTCAGAGACTGCTGACCATTCCATTTTCTGTAGATGGGCTGTTAACTTGTGTTCTGATTTGTGGGGTAGGGGAGGGGAGGAGACAGGACAATTGACCTTCCTCAGTTCTCTCTCTAAGCAGCCGAGTTTGTGAACTCCATTGTTTGGTTTGTCTAGGCACTTATTGGCCCCCATCACAGTGGTATCTGAGTGTCTGCTTGGGAATGAAGAACTCTGAAGGGAGTCAGAGGGTGGCGGGGTAGGGGTCCTTCATGTTTACAACATTTGCTGTTCAGTGTAAGTTTTCAGCTGACTTTTAAACTTGTTTAGACAACTTGACAATTTGAATAGAATTGGTAGAAAATCAGTTTTGAATAAAGTAATTAACAAAAGTGTCAATAACAAGTGACTCAAATGGGATGGAATGAGTTTTTTTGTATTTCCTATTGAAGGAAAGGCAGTTTAGAGGAAGTAACTAAATAGGATTTCAAGAGTTCAGAATTCAGATGGTCAAGAGCACAAACTTTCTTAAATGTTTACTTAACGGTTTGGGGAGTGGGTTTACTATGCTGTTGATGCTAAAACATTTACATAACTCTAAATATTGTACAGGTTATTTTATCTGATGCTAGTGCTCCTGGTGAAGGGGAACACAAAATCATGGATTATATTAGAAGACAGAGAGGTAAGTTAACTAAAATGTATACGTATCCTTTGTATTTGTAAGGTATGCTTAGCAGAATCAGTGAAGTTGCAGATAACAGCTTGATTTGAACCAACGTATTTTTCTTTTGCTTAGCTCAACCAAACCATGACCCAAACACTCATCACTGTTTATGTGGGGCTGATGGTAAGTCCTTCTCTTTTCCTACTAGTAAGTTTGTTGATTTTGTTCTAACGCTGACAGGTTCCAGATGGTGAGTAAAGTAAAAGTTTAATTGATGCACACATTTGAAGTAACTGGTGGATTTGTTAATGCATTTCTAGAAGCTTTATTTTATTTTTGGGGCAAGATTCAGTATTCTCCACAGCTGATTTGATTTTATACCTGTGGTATCATACCATCCTGTAAAATCAGTTTAGTTTTTCAAAGTGAATTGAATGTACCCACATGTCTTGCTCACAGTTGTTTTTAAAATTGAACACACTTAGTCTTTTAGTAAATAAACACATCTTAATGTCTAGTTTTCTCATTATTTTACTTTCTTGCTTTGGTTGATAGCTGATCTGATCATGCTTGGACTAGCTACACATGAACCAAACTTCACTATAATCAGAGAGGAGTTTAAACCAAATAAACCCAAGCCTTGTGGTCTTTGTAATCAGTTTGGACATGAGGTTAAAGATTGTCAGGGTTTGCCGAGAGAGAAACAAGGAGAGGTAAGAGTTTTAACAGTTTGTAGTAGTTCTTTTGATTATAAGCTCAATTGTTAGAAATGTAATGTCCACAGATGTTGTTTTTGCTGAAGTAAAATGGAGTACTATCAATGGAATGACTTGATTTTTTTTTTTTTTTTTGAAGTAAAGAAGAGAATGAAATTAGCAGTGTACTGATGAATTTATACCACAATTAAATATAAAATCTCTACTCACTCTTTCATTAAGAGTTAGTTGGGCACAATTGCCATTTAAGTGAATAGGCATTTTGTCAAAGTAAGAACAGAAGGGGAAAAATAGCATAAAGGTTTCAGGAATTGGACTTGTATGTCTACTTAATTCCTTTTAGATTATTACCTTTTAATATTAAGCCAAAAAGTTTTTAGGTGGACCATCATGGGAGTAGTATTTTTCTTTGTTCTTCTGTATTGCAGCATGATCAGTTTGCAGATTGTCCTCCTGGCTCTGAACAAGAGTTTATCTTTATCCGATTAAGTGTGCTGCGAGAGGTATGCAAACATGATTTTGTAAAGCTGATTTATGTAAAATCTATTTGTAATAACATCTGACAACTGTCCTAATGTCTTTTTGATTTTTGATGCAGTATTTGGAAAAAGAACTAACGATGGCCAGTTTGCCTTTTACTTTTGATGTTGAGAGAAGCATAGATGACTGGGTCTTCATGTGTTTCTTTGTGGGAAATGACTTTCTTCCTCATTTGCCATCTTTAGAGATCAGGTATAGAAAGCAATTGTCTATGCAAGAATAGATTTCCTTTATTAGTTGCTATATCTATATCTAGCATCACTGTAAACAAGAGTGGGTGCATAGACTAGAATTCATTTTTTTGTGTATTTTGTTCACAGGGAGGGAGCAATTGATCGTCTCGTTGGTATATATAAAAATGTGGTGCACAAAACTGGGGTACGTTTCATCTTTTTGTGTAGCTGCTTAAAAAAATTCAGATGTTGGGGAGAAACTCCCCCTTCTTTCACCTACCATGTATGTTAGCTTTCTTATTTTGCAGGGGTACCTCACAGAGAGTGGTTATGTCAACCTACAGCGAGTACAGATGATCATGTTGGCTGTTGGGGAAGTTGAAGATAATATTTTTAAAAAGAGGAGAGATGATGAGGTGAAGCATTTATAATCTTTGCTTTCAACTTAAATGGTTTGCAACAAAGTTGCCCAAACTTCTTTTTGCTGCCCCCTTATTTGGAGACTGATGTCCCATGGGTGCCAGCCAGATTGATTCCAGAGGGGTAGCCGTATTTTAGGCTAATCCAGCAAAACAAACAAGGAGTCTGGTAGCACTTTTAAAGACTGATAGATGAGAGAAATTGATGGATGTGAGAGAGGGGTGACCAGTATTCCTGGTGGGGATAGCCACAGTGACTGGGGAATAGGGTGTGTAGTACCTGAGAAGGTTGCTTGGTACTCACTGTGGGTGGGGGGAGTGCCCTGTACCCAATACTCCCAAGGGAGAAGGAGCAAGGGGCCTGGTACCCAGTGGGGGGGTGGGGCGTAAAGGAGCACTCACTGTGTAATGGCTGAGGAAGCCTCCTGATCCCTGAGGTAGTCGGTAGTTTCAGTTGATAGGATCTGGCTCCCTGCCCTTGGCAGGTGTACTGAAGGGCTGGCCATGCGATCGGGAGCAGGCAGCTGTACCCTAGAGGTACTGGCTTTCCTGACTCTGTCCCTTCAGTGCAGTTCTGTCCACATCCCAAGCAGAGGCTCTGTGCCCTTGGACAGTGCTGAAGGGCTGGGACCAGCAAAGGCTCTGTTGGGCTGCAAAGAGGTGTCCTTACCTTCTTGGCTGCAGCCTGTGACTCCATGTGTGGAGACCCTACTATCCTCTTCATCAGAGTGGTGAAACTCCTAGTTGGTAGCTGTGGCATTGGAAGTACGAGATGGATGTTTAAATAAGTTGTATTCCATTGTTGTTCAACAGTGCAATTTAATCATTTGACAGTCCTACACTGAACACATTCTCATAACTCAGTCAATTTGAACAATACTAATATACCGACAAGCCAAGCTGGTTTCCAGCTGTTCTTTTGCCGATGTTCAGCGAGGCCAAAGGATCACTTGGCGTCCTCCGGCACCTGGTTCATCAGTGTCACTACCACTTGAGAGATGTTCATTGTGCTGTACAGCAGTATAGGGAAGATATGACCCTGGAAAAAAAAGGCTAGTATAATGAAAAACAACTTTGAAAACTGTAAGGCCTGGTAGGTTCATTCTCTGCAGCAGCATGGGAAAGTTCTGAGCTCCAACTGAGGCCCTGGAAAAGTCTAAAAGAGAAGATTTCATTCCAATGGCTGTCAGTCATAGCGAGTTGTTTTAAATCATAATAGTTCAAAAATTCTCCAAAAAACAAGCTTTCTTGTCAGTGGTGTGTAGGTGAGTGGATTTCTCAAGCCCCACATAATTTAATTAATTACTTCAGTGCAGGCAGCGAGCTTGGCATGGCACATAATATGAATGTAAAGACAGTCATTGACTCAGAACACTTACTTCTGTGTGAAAGCTGGCTAACTGTGCCTGTGTTCAGTTTTCTGCTTTGCATCAAACCTTTTAAATACCCCTAAGGGTTCCTTTGAACCTAATATACCAATGACTATTTTTCTATTCCAAAAATATTGATTTAGTGCTATTAGAATACAAAAATAATTGCACTTTTGGCTGTATGTCCTGTCTAAAATCCTTGTTTGAAGCTAATTTACTTTTATAGAGTTTTAGTTAATCTGCTTGCTTAAAGAAACTTTGACAGATTCCCTGCTAAATGTAGTGGTGGTTTTGTGCATTGTAGTAAATTTTCAGTTAAATTCTAGAGAAATATCTTGTGTCCATGTTATAAAAAGTAAATGTTTATAAAGATGTTGCTTTTTGTAAGGGAACTTCAACTGTTCAGAGAAATTCAGCTTCTGAAAATGGTGCCAACAGCAACTCCCTACCGTGCTGCATTTTCCTAGCATATGCTGTGTTGCTAGAAAGTACAAAGCAACTAATCCTAAAATAATTTAAGGGATGTAAAAACAACGAGAGTCCTGTGGCACCTTGTAGACTAACAGATTTCTTCGATCATAAGCTTTCTTAGGCTCCAACCCACCTCGTCAGATGCAACCTGGGGGTTGGAGCCCATGAAAGCTGATGCCCGAAGAATCTTGTCATCTATATGGTGCCACACACAACTCTCATTGTTTTTTGCTGTACACAGACCAACATGGCTACCCCTCTGGAAATTTATAGGATGTAGAATAATAAAGCCCCTCATAATCAATGGGAAAGAACCAAGCTGAATATCCATTCAGAAGAATGCTGTTCCAGTGTTGGCAGGATGTATTGTATATCATAACCACAATCTGTAATTCTCAAAGGAGGGTGGAAAAGCCAATTTGTAGTTTTAGGATTTCAGTGTCGTATGACAAACTACAGTAGTGAACTTGACATTTGTTCCAAAATTTATTGCTCTACAAGTTCCAGGACCTTTAAAATACAAAAAAGGTAGGAATTTTGAGGCACTTGCAATGGTAACAAGGAACCGCCTGTCTGTGCAGTTTTACCAGAAGCATGTGAACATCTGTAATATTTTTACACCCAGGTGGACAGGCTGTCAAAACTTTTTCAGCATGTTTATACCTGTACTTAAAGACCTTTTTCCAATGAAATATGCTTGGTATTGTGATCCATACTGAAAGCCCTTCAATTTGAGGGGGAAAGAGGTGTTAGTTTAGAAGTGGCATACACCAGTAACCCTAGATGGTGATGGAGGAGAGTTCAGTTCTGCAAGCCTCAGAGGTTGGTAGCCATGACATGTACTTAAACTTACTACTTAATCTTCCTTTGTGTGCTAATTAATGGGGGTCTCAAGAAATATTTTTTCTAAAATTACTTGTAAGACTGGGTTATTTCAAATATCTTTACTCTTGATTTAGGAGAGTTTCAGAAGACGACAAAAAGAAAAAAGGAAACGAATGAAGGTAAATTTAAAGGCCCATTTTATTAAGTAATTTTTATTTTTTTTCAAAAGTTTTCTATTTTTTTTTTTTTTTTTTTTTTTTTAGTAAAATAGTTAATCAAAACTGTAGGAACAAAAATTCCATAGTTCTTGCTGTAGGCAGCTGTCTCAAGTTTTTCACGAAACTTTTTTTTAACTTGGAGCATTGAATTCAGATATAATATCATTTTAAATTTAAACGCATTTCACATGGTGTAGAAAAGGTTAAGTTGGTCAAAGTTAACATGAAATTGGGACCCTTCTTGGAAGATAGGTGCCTCTGCATTATGTGACTACAATATCAAATATTTTACGGTACCATTTGTTCAGAGGGATTGCGCCATTGGGTTACTGTAAGTGTGTCAGCAATCAGCAGAGAGGACAGATGATGTGCCTCTTAACTGAGTGCCTGATTGAGTTTATTAAACTGATTTACAGAAGATTAAATAGTTAATGCTAAATCAAGCTTTGAATCTTTTAACAGGCAAGTCAGAACTCCCAAATCCAGGTTTCCTCTGCATGTGTAATTCAGTCACATTGTGACTAAAATGTGTGTGCGGACTTAAACTACATAGGCACAAAGGCAAAATTTTGGTGGTTGTGGCAGCCTTAACATGCACTTTCTGACTTGTGCGTGTTATAGCCTTAGCATGGCATTTAATTTCAGTTTTTCATACTAAATATCCTTCCTATCTTGATAGGATAGATTCTGGCTTGTACACTTGACGAATCTAAGGTTTGTATGTTCAGATAAACATGTTGCTGGATAGGTCGTTCAGATAGATGTAGTTTCTTTACAATGTGATCTTCCAATCCAAGAAGCCCATCAGTCTCTCAAGACACTAGGATCCTTGGCTTCAAGACAGTGGTTCTATCCAGGGTACCTAATTTGATTTTTTTTTTTTTTTTTCCCCCCCCACCCCAACTTTATAAAGGTCCTATTCATTGAGTGCTATGTGCACATCAGGTCTAACCTTTAAAATAAAGGTAGGCAGAATATCACTATCAGAGTTCAAGAAAATGACTTTTCATTTCCCTTGGTATGTAAATCCACTTTTTCGTACTAGATGGAATTTCTTCAATTCCTCCATCTCTCTAAACCATATTTTC
The DNA here is from genome assembly GCA_007922195.1 of Podocnemis expansa. Taxonomy (NCBI): domain Eukaryota; kingdom Metazoa; phylum Chordata; order Testudines; family Podocnemididae; genus Podocnemis; species Podocnemis expansa. The sequence continues at coordinate 1,270,244 of ML682039.1, forward strand.
TTCTGATGCTTGTAGGACTTCAGTACAAAATGTAATTTTTTGGGGAAAATGATTCGTTAGTCCTGTGAAAGTGGTGGGGGGGCTGGGAGAGGAATGGAATTGTAAGTGCTTTCTTATCCAAAGGTGGGTGGGTTTGTATAAAATACTTTTAACATTTCAATTCAGCTTAGAACGAGTAACTATGCTCATTTCGTATTCCAGCAACTGATAATCTAAGACAGTGGTTCTCAACCTTTTGTGACTTGTGACACTCTTGGCAGCATATTGCGACTCTACAAGACACACTAGCCCACTCCCTCCAGGCCAAATCCAGCCATTTTCCCAGCTCTTTGCAACACACTTACTACTGTGTGGCAACACAGTAATGTGTTCTAACACAGAGTGGTTGAGAGCCACTGATCTAAGAATGCCAAAGGAATGTCGGCTCTGTGTGCTAGTTCTTACTCTTGGAATGTCGGATATTAGACTTATATCGTGTGTGTTTTTGCTTTTGTAGCGGGATCAGCCTTCTTTTATTCCTGGTGGACAGTTCTCCCCTCAAGCTTTGGGGAGAGGAAACAGATCTAGTCCTCAGGCAGTCAGCAACCCCAGGCAGACTGCTTATGAAATGAGAATGCACGATAAAAACAACTTGGTGAGTGGATGTTTAGATTTCAGTTCTAAATGTAAGGAAAAAGTAATGAATACACAACTGTTACAACTGACCTCTTAGGTACTTCTTCACTCCACTTTAATAAAGAACTTATTTTGTCAAGTTTTATCGGTTTTATTTATAAGGCTACTGAAATCAAGATTTGTTCATTCTTTTCATATTCCAAATATTGTTGTTTGAAATCAATGGCAAAGAATGCCCTTCTAGTCAAAAGGAAGCACTTTCAAACTAAGCAATTAAATTGGGTTTAATACTTTTTAAAAAACATTCATTTTGATAATCTAATTTTTAGTACTGTCATCTTATGCTTTGCTATCTCAGTAAGAACTTACTCTTGAATTGGAAATACAGTGTTTGGTAGAATATCTCTACAGCAGTTTTTTTCCCCATTACTTCTGTTAGCCCTGTACGCGCTCTCTCTCTGGGTGTGTCAGGTTTTAGGTGGATGGGAAGGGGGCAGTCTGAGCCCTCTCCTTACCCTCTGCCCTCCCAGTGAGAGTTGGGTTCCCAGCCCCAAGGGATGTCTGAGTCCCACTCCTTGCCCCCTGTGTACATGACAGATACTGGGGGGGGGGGGGTGAGGGAAGGACTGGAAAGCTTGCCTCATAAGTGGGGGGTTTACACCTTACTGCCTACCTCTTGTGAGTTAGGGGTCCCAGCACATCTAACTACATGCCCTGCGTGTGGACTGGGAGCTGAAGAAGCCCAGGCCCTCTTGCTGGGGAGCTTAGAACAAGCATTCTGAGTCCACACACCAAGAACACAGTGCTGGAGCTGGGGTGAGGAGCTGAGAATGGACATGCACAGGGGAGGTCTAAGTGAATCGGGGGCCCTGAGGAGAAAAAGGATGGGGGAGCTCTGCTCCCAGTGTTGTGGAGGGCCCATCCTTGACTTTTGCCTCCCCCTGCCTCCTCTTCTCAGGCCACTCTGCTGGCCTGTTCTCCCCGAGCCTAACCCCAATCCCCTACCGCGCATCTCCCCAAGCCTGTGCCTGGCTCCCAGCCTCACGAACACCTTCCCCAGGCCCACGCCTCTCCTCCATCCTCGCTCCCAGGTCTCCCACCTCCAGGTCTCAAGTGTCTCATTGGCCCTCCCTCAAGGTTGGCTGCTGATGTGGTCGCACTGCCCCCCTGCGGAAACCCACCTAGCTTGGCTGACTGGAGCTGTGGGCACTGTGGCTGAACAGCCAGCTCCAGTGGAGAAACCATAAGCACTGGGCCTGGGGCACTTGCCCACCCTACCGCATACTTGAGACCACCTGTGGGCATGCATGACTCTTACGTGAACCACTCCAGCACCAAAGGCCACAGGCATGAATGGAGGTGGTTCCGCATCTCAGAGCTCTGATTTTAGGCAGTTGTCCTCTCCACTGTGCATTCTTCTTCTTCTGAGAACATCTCACTGAGGTGGCAGGTCACTTCATATCTCTGCTTCTCACATTTTTATAGTTCCTCTCCCTTCTGTTCTCCTTCTGTCTGTAGAATAGTATTCTGCAGTAGTTAAAGTCTAGATGGTCTTTGGCTTAAAGATTCTAAGTGGTCTGAAGTTGCTTTCTTTACTTGAATTGCCTTGACATTTTGTGTGCCCTGTGGAAATGTGGGGTATAGTTTGTGACCCAAATTTGGGGCTATATGAGCAAGGGGTTCATGAAATTCAGCCCTGTGGTCACTGTAGCCCATTAGGATTGTGAATAGGTGTGTGAGATTTATAGTCTGCCTAACTTTCAAACGATGTTTTTAAACTCGTTCCCCCCCCAAGAGCTGGTCGATGCCCTGAACTCTCTGGGGTCCTGAGGCACTGGTGCAATGATCTGACCTCTGGTTTGTCACTGTGTATTAAAGCTGACCTATTCCGGTCATGTATTTTGGGCACAGAATGAGATCAAACCAAGGCTCAGATTATTGCTGCAGGGTCATTCGTGCTTGAGTGTTAAACCTCCCCATTCCCCAGCCAATCCTCCAAATGAAATGTATGCCATTCCTTTGCCCTTTGGTGGAAATCAAATTAATGCTATTAGAAAAAGCATGCTTCTCCTCCAGATAAATGCTCCAGCAAGTGTTTGAAGGTTCATGTGCTGCATGGGTTACGTAGCAAGGCACTATATAGAACAGGATTTCTGTGGCTCCAGGACAATGTTGTGGCCACTGATCCTGAACACCCCACAGGCGCCATGCCTTCAAGTCCAGCCCACATTAGAAAATTTTGGAACTTAAACATGCTTTTATTTATTTACAGCTGCACCAGTGGCCACTAATTTCCATCAGCAAATTTCTTCTTTTAATAATTCAACCCCCCCCCATGCTAAATGGCAAAAAACTTGCTTAATGCAGAGTTAAGGCATTTCAGTGACAGGCTGTGCCCTTCTAGAGCATCAAGTTCAGCAAAACTCAAGCTTTAGACAACAGTGCTAAGGTAAACACCTACATAACTGCAACCTGCCCGCTTTGAGCAGTAGCCCCAAACACCCATAACAACTCAGGCCCTTCCTGAATTAGAGGATGATTGTCAAAATTGCAGGTGAGCTGTGGGCAAGCTGTGAAAAATAGTAGTGGGTCTATTTATTTGCAGTAACAAAGCCTAATATTGCTTTACCATGATTTTTTTGGCTGCTTGGAGCTGAGAATGGGGGCTTCTGGTGTCGGAATTGAAGCAGAAGCCAAATATTGTAGAACAAAATTTCCACAGCATGGCAAATTAAGTACGGCCATACGCATGACCCGTACTCACGCTCTGCCTTTTTCCTTTTAAAAAAGAGGTGCTATATGTACTGGCCCAAGCTCCAACATTTGTCTACTCTCTCTCTCAACAGAATAGTATGCTGGGGACATTTTAACAACCACTTCGTGCTTACTCATAGGATACCATCTATGCCTGTACTTTTTCTGGGAAGATCCCTTCCTAGTACATTGTTTGAGATGACCGGCACAATGTTGCAATAGGAATTCAAGATGTAGATGCTCCTTTTTCCTTTACTTGCACGTGTGGGGTGGACACAGAGCCTGATCTTGTATGGCCGTCACATCTCTGTGACATTCCTCAAACAAATCACTTCTCTGCTGACAACCCACTTCTAACAGTCTTCTCTGCCTACTGCCTCGTCCGTTCAATACAGCTACAACTCTCACTGAAGACTGCTGTTGTATGTGCTAGTGCTGGCTACAGAAGGGCAAAGTTAAGGTTACATCAGTCCATAACTGTTTTTGCTTTTTCGAAATTTGAGTTTCGCTGAACTTGGTGCTCTGGAAGGAAACAGCTGTTTCAAAAGGAAGCCTTAATTCTGCGGTTATGAGGGGCTTGTTTGTTTTTTGGTCACTAAATTATATTAATTGAATCTTTTAGGTCCATGTTTGTCAGGGCAGGCAGAGAGGTTATTACCTGTGTATGGGAGGGTGGGCGGTTTGCTTTTTATTGAAAAGACTTAGTCATGGAGTTGGTTTAATCAGAAAACTGATAGTCTAGTGTGTCCTCTTAAAAACAATGCTGAGGCTTTGAGAAATAGTGAGTGCTTTGTGAAGCTCTCCTACTTCACCTTGTAATTATAAGTGGAACGTTTTCGTAACCAAATCCTGACTAAAGGAAAGATGCATACACTAAATTGTTGCACTGACTGAAGCCCTACTTCTGTGGAAGTCCTAAGCTTTGCAGCAGTTGAGTTCTTCAGTGGCTTTACTTCTTCAGAACATTGAAGCTCCTGGTTTGTCCCCTTTTCCCTCTCTTCTGGTGAGCTGCATGGCCAGACAGCTCTCTGTTGAAATTGAAAAGGGCTCCATTATCTAACCCCCTCTCCTGTGAAGATGCCAGTTATCTCAAGATCTGTGTAAAACTGGGGCCCCATTGTAGTACTGTTTCTAGCTTTAAATGAAAATATTTGGAATACGTTGTGTGAAGGTATAGTCTATTCTGTACAGATTCTTGTACCACGCTTGTTGTATTTGTATGAAGCTGGCTGATTACAGAGCTAGCTTTGCGTTAGTTTTAATATCCAGTATTGTTTGCCAAACAATAATTACACTAAACTGGTTCACGTAATCTCTGTTCTAGGTCGACTTCCACTACAGTGCAGCCAGGAATAAAGAAAACCCTTAAGATCCCACCTCTTTGAAATGTCTGTTTCTGACATGTCAATGTGCTTAGCTCTCTTTCTGTCTCTAACAGATGGAGGTAGCATTCAGGCTGGATGAAATATAGCTTGCTACTGTCTCTTGGAACAATTTTTAGATGTGGTGCGTTTGTTTGTTTGTTTGTAGGATTGTTTGGTTTAGCATTGGAGATCCTGCAGTGGAGAGTATTTTGGTTTTTGTCCTTGTGAGTGAGTGCACCTCTGAAGCTGTAGGAAAAATTTCACTTTTAATACAAAATAGTTCACCCTTCACCTTATTTTCAATCTTAGTGCAAGTGTGTGTGTGTGTGTGTGTGTGTGTGTGTGTGTGTGTGTGTGTGTGTGTAAAACCTTTCAATTATTTTTAGTGTCACTTGTCAGTGTTACATATTGAATGACCCTTTCTTTGCATGTACATAAGCTCTTCAGCTCTGCTTTGTTCAGTGAAACTTAAAACAATGGTTCTCAGTCTTTTTTTTTTTTTTTTCTTTTTTGAGGGCCCTGGGACATGTGTAGTTTGACTTCTATTTTGGGAAGACAGGGCTTGGGCCAGCTCTACAGGCCTGGGGTGGGAAGGGAGCACCACGCCATCTAAGGCAGTGGTTCTCAGCTGAGGAGCTGTGCCCACTGGGGCCCCCCACTCAGGTCTGAAGCCACAAGCCCTCCTCCATCACAGGGCTAAAGCTGGGAGCTGCATAGCTGAAGCCTCAGCAGTGACTTGCCTCAGCAGCTGTCCTGTTGGGGGGGACGGGACATGCAACTAAAAACTATAACTTGAAGGAGGGGTGGGGTCGGGTACAGCTGGAAAAGCTTTTGAAGACCTGCTCATGGTGTAGGGAAAGGGATAGCTAGTGATCCTCCAGCCTCGGCAGCTCTTATGGCCGCGTGAGCCATCAAAGGCAGCTGTGGACTGAGCAGCAGCCCAGGCACCAGCAGTGGGAGACAGGAGAATTCATGCAGTGCCAGGCAGAGCAGCAGCCACATCTTACTGCTTGACTTCCAGCCTCTGACCAGACTGGGAGGTTGGGTTGGGGAAGTGGAGGAGGTAGGGAGGTGTAGCGCTGCCACTGGAGCTGCCCCGCTCTGCGTAAGGCACTGCAGTTTGGGGGTGTAACTCTGCAAGTGGGGTGTGCTGAAGTTCAGGGCTTCAGTCCTGCAGGGGCACTGGGGCTCATGATTCTGGGTTTCAGCTGTGCAGCTCCCTGCTCTAGCCCTGTGAGGGAGGAGGGCTTGAGGCTTCAGACCTAGGGGGGTGGGGGGGAGCAGTGGGCACAGCCCCTCAGTTGAGAACTACTGCCTTAGATGTCAGTGCTTCCTATGCAGCTAAGTCAGGTAGCTCTAGGTTACGTACAGGTGCCTTCCTTTTGAGCCCTAGTGGTGAGAAATAGCTTATGTGCGGATGTAAATTGTTCTTTCCTTCCTTGGATCTCGTAACCTAATCAAGTTCCAACTAGTTTCTTCAATGGGTGGTTTCACAATGGCCAGTTTTTAACTTTCTATATTCTGTTTCACCTGTAGTGCTATTCAGAAATCACAGTTTTCTATAATGTGGGGGAACATCTTCCTAGCTGCCATCCATAAAAAAAAATTCCCCTCTCACCCCTATGGGTGTATGTGTCTTCCTCAACCTCGGGTCCTCTACCAGAGGCCTGGGAGTTTGAGGGTTCTGCGCAGTATCTTAGCTGTTCCTAGCACTGCACTCTTCTGGACAGAGAGCTCCAATGTTGTTCCTGGGATCTGTTGGAGCCACCCTCCCAGCTTAGGAGTCACAGCCCCGAGTGCTCCTACCACCACCGGGACCACTTTGGCCTTCACTTTCCACATCTGTTCTAGTTCCTCTTTCAGGCCCTGGTACTTCTCCAGCTTCTCATACTCCTGCTTCCTGATGTTGCTGTCACTTGGCACTGCTACATCTATCACCACCGCTGTCTTCTGGTCCTTGTCTATTACCACGATGTCTGGTTGATTGGCCAGTACCTGCCTGTCTGTCTGGATCTGGAAGTCCCACAGGATCTTAGCCCTGTGTTGTTGTGTTTTTTTTTTTTGTTTAAAATACAGAAGTCCGGTGAGTAGTAAATTAAAATTGCAAACCTTTATTCACCCAGATTTACAGAACCTAGCATGCTTATTAGCAACAGAGAACTCTTTAGTGAAATGTACACTTACTGTTTGGATAGAAAAATATGCTAAAAAAGGGAATCCTTATTATACACTGCACATGAATGATGGTTAAGTCAGATTAAATGCTTCCATGACAGACACTTCTGGCAATCACTCAAATACCCAAAAGTTTGAAAGTAGGCAGGCATGGGAATTCTTTTTTACCAAATAGATGAAATGTTTAGAAAGTATACAAAGCAGTTAGTCTTTAGTGTGTGTGTGTGTGTGTGTGTGTGTGTTCCATCCATATATAGAATATATATATATACACACACACACACACACACACACAATTAAAGACTTACTTGCTTTGGTACTTTTTTAAAATTTTCTTTTTTTTGGAAAAAAAAGAATTCCCATGCCTGCCTACTTTCAAACTTTTGGGTATTTGAGTGATTGCCAGAAGTGTCTGTCATGGAAGCATTTAATCTGACTTAACCATCATTCATGTGCAGTGTATAATAAGGATTCCCATATTTATCTATCCAAACAGTAAGTGTACATTTCACTAAAGAGTTCTCTGTTGCTATTAAGCATGCTAGGTTCTGTAAATCTGGATGAATAAAGGTTTGCAATTTTGATTTACTACTCACTGGACTTCTGTATTTTAAAGCAAAAATGCTTAACAGGTTGTTCTTGAGGCTTTCATCTGGATTTTAAGTTCCTAACTCTTGCCAGTGTGTCACAACTTTGTTAAATTTTATTTACCTTAAATATTTTCTGAATGTACTCTGCAGAAATGTGAGAAATTTCCCAGAACTGTCATCCATGTTGGGTTTCAAAAAGAGGTTTGCTTGTAATTTGCAGAAATATTCTAAGTTTGTCTGCTAGTTCTGAATTCTAAGTTGTCCTTAGGCAATAATTTGTTCATGTGATGCATTTTTTGCCAGCGTAAACGGAAGTTACAGAATAAATTTAGGAATAAACAAAAACCCAAATGTTGTGTGCTTTGTCACATAGAAGCTGTACTTTTTCCTTAATTTTGGTCATACTCTATCTCAGATTTTATAGTTGTGGATTTTTTTTTTTCCCCCCATTTCAATGATTGCTATTGAAAAAGTCCTACTTTATGTTAGTGGACTTCTTAATATTTTAGAATTGTGTAGCATGTGGTTTGATTTTTATTTTTTTAAGTAAAAATAACGTGAATTCTCTTAATTCTTCACCACAAAGCCATTCATTTTAACTTGAATACGAAGTACATAATAAAACCCATTTTTCCTGTGTTTATATATGATTGTATCCCTAGACTCCTTCAACATCTCCTAATACTAGTTTCACTTCTGATGGCACCCCATCCCCAGCAGGAGGAATTAAGCGAAAAGCAGAAGACAGTGACAGTGAACCTGAGCCAGAGGATAATATCAGGTGAAGCCATTTTTTTATAATACTTTGTTAGCAAATTGCTGAAGTAGATACAGCCCTAATTAATGCCATTTAGCTTAGAACAGCAGTGCCTTCAGATGCTTTCCTATGATCTTTTTATCCATGAGTAATTAATGTGGAGGGTCAGAATATTCAGTAAATTCCAGTGAGATGTGTAAGCTATAGCTGTTAAATCTAAGTATCTAGATTAGTATGCATACAGGTTTTTGTCCTCCAAGCTACTACTCCCTTTGAGACCAACCGCTAAATTGGCTAGACATTCAGTGTTTAGCTTTGATTATGTGAGCTGAATGCCACTGTTTTGCAATTGAATTTTTGAGCTATTTAACCCATAAAGTTCAGTTATTTTAGGGTGTATAGCTTTATTTATATAGACTTACCCAAATACGTCTTTATTAATTGATTTATACTGTGTATGCATGTTAGCTGTGGGTGAGATACCCTTTTATTCAGTAAATGAAGGTGTAGGAATAGGGAGAGTTGACTAAACTTGTTTTCAAGCTTAAACAGAATTTGAACCAAGGTTTTAAAAGATAAAAGGCTAGATCAGGCCACTGTCATCTCATTCCCTATTTAGAATAGCTTCATGAGAAAGGTACCAATCATGTGGGTGCTTTTTTCCTTTCTTTTTCTTCTTTGTGGAGGAAGAAAAGTTTTTTATTTTAAGCATTACAACATTAGGATTGCAATGGGATGCAAGGTTTTGGTGACACATGCATCAATACGTCCTGCACTCCATATTTGATCAATGTTGTTTGATCTACTTATGCGAAACTATTTTCATTTTCTATCCTATACATTCACAGAGGTATAAATAAGCAAGCAGGAAAACTTGATTTTAAATAATTCTAATTAATTTTCTGAAAGACCAGTTTGTTCTCATTTGTCACAAATAAATGGTGTTCTTGATTGGTTAACCAATCAAACACAGCCTTTATGCTAAACTGGATGCTGCTTTTTGCTAACCATGATAGGCTGTCTATATACCTACTTTTTTTTAAGCGGTTACGTAGATCAGACCTATGTTTATTTGGATTCTTAATTTTTACATTTTTTATACGGGTCATTCAAAATGTTCTAACATTTCTTCTTTACTAGACTCTCATTTTACTTGTGTTTATTTGGGTGGAAATGGAATTCAATTAATCTTAATTTTTTTAAAAAATTACTTCATGTATCTAGCACATTTAGTTTTTTTTTCTAAACCAATGCAAAATAGATTTGTCAAAACATGTTTTTGCATTTAAAACTGACCTAATAAATGAAATTGGTGAACAAACAGTAGGCCAGACTTTCAAAGGTATTTGGGTGTTTAAAGATAGTCTCCGGGAGGATGTTTCAAAAGCACCTAAGTTGCACAGACTTCAGAGAGAATTAGTCACATAACCTGCATAGGAACTCTTGAAAAGCATAGTAGGGATCTATCTACATGTTTAAATGCCTAAGTAGTTTGAGTCTCTGCCCCCATTTCCTTCAGATTTTTTAGAGTTAGTATGTCTTATCCTCTCAACTGATTTTTACTGATAGCTTGGAAGAGAAAAACAAGTTTTGCCTTCATTGTTAACTTTGTTTGTTTCTCAATTTTGAATGAGTCCAAATGAAAATACAAACTGCTATTTAAGCTAAACCCAATAGTAATAAGGCCAAAGCTTCGCTTTGCACAACAAACTGGAAATACATGCATTTGTAAAAATAGCAGCACTTTTCTCTGTTTAATGCAATATGTGAGTTAGAGTTGGCCTCAGAAGTTAGATGGTTCCCCCCCTCTCCCTCGATTGTGTATAACTGAAGAAGCAGCAACCTTTAACTCCTTAGAATTTGAGGAGAGCTCACTGCTACAGCATATCTTTTTGTGCTCTTAATAGATTAAAGTAAATTTAAACCTTAACATAGATTGTTGTCACTTCAAATTCTAAACAGTTTTTATTCTTGAAGTACTTTTAATTTTTTTCTTTCCAATTTTAATAATTGGGCTATCAGCAAACCTCCTAACGGAGCAAATCTTCAGGATTCAGTGACAGCATCCTTGTAGAAATCATGATGCAATCTAAGCAATAGCAAAGAAAGATTAAACAGCACCTCGGGTGGTTGTTCATGGACCTTTTTAAGTTTGGCTTCCTCAATCATAACTTTCCTCTCAGTCCTTGCCTAGTAGATTTTAGTCCTCTGCCTGTTAGTTATGAGTCAGTTCCTTGCCCGCCGTCTCCAAACCCCATTTTAAGAAGGTCTTCATATCATTACCCTCACATTAATACAGTGTTTGTCTTACCTGGTAACAGCAGAATCTGTAAATATTCACACTGTGTGAAAATGATTCTAGACTAAAATCTGATTGTTCTTATGTAGGTTATGGGAGTCTGGTTGGAAACAGCGCTATTATAAGAACAAATTTGATGTTGACGTGTCTGATGAGAAATTCCGTCGTAAAGTTGTACGGTCTTATGTTGAAGGACTTTGCTGGGTTCTCAGATACTATTATCAAGTATGTCCCTTTATTTTATTCTACAAAAGATCACACTCTTTCCCTGTCTGCAGCCATCTGCATTTCAGTACATGTTTGTTGCACATCTTTCATGGATTAATGCTGTGCTCACAATTTTGGAGCTGTACCTTGGAGAAACTCCTTCAATGTGCCAGACCTTCCAAGGGTCTCGCTCTTCCTTCAGAATAGGCCCCACTGCCCTTCCAGATGACAAACCTCTGGCCTTCATCCCTCCTGCATCATAGTGAGCTCTGTTCAGTGGGTCCAGCTGAGAGGAATTCCCAGTAGACACTTGTGTAGTCTTCAGAGATTCATGCAGCTCACCAAGTATTGACTGTGACACTCTAACAGCTTTTCAAAACAGTTTGGTTTATTAGTCAACTAGACACAGCACAGGAAGTCCTGAAGCAAGCACAGAAAAATGATAGCTGAAGCGCGGTTCATTCCAGTTTGCTCAGACCCTCAGCCAAACTAAGGAAACTCCATTTTTAGGCTCTGTCAGAACTCTTAGTCACTTTCCAGATGCAAGCACCTCATAGCTTCTTCCAGAAGTCAAAGTGCTTGTCTATCACAGCTTCCAGTTCTTTGTTCTCAAGCTTGAATCATTGCTCACCTTCCCTGCTGAAAGGTGGGGAAATCTATCTCTCCCTGGGTACTTTTGTATGTAATAATGTCCGAATTATGGAATTTGAGAGAGGAAAACCCAATCTTTTGTGTTCTGTTGATATGGGGTTTGCCTCAGCCAGTCCTTTCTAACGACCCATTCAGGCTTAGGCTAGCCATGCAAAATACAGAAGGAATGGAGGCACGAGTAGGATTAATAAAAATGATGGAAAAGTCAGAACAGAGGATTTTTTGAGGGTATAAAGAGATTGGAGTAAATACTCATTTTGTCTACTCTTGTAAACATTTGAAACAAATGGGAAGCTAACAGGAGTTTTGTGAGGGGGCCATCCAGGTGAAGGAGATGCAACTGTGTGACACTTAGTCAGTTGTTGCCTGTAGAGGGGGAGAGTGTGTGTATGTGAGAGAGAGAGAGAGAGAGAGAGAGATGTGGTTGCTGCTTGACTGAAGTGTATCATGTCTCTTTTGTTAGGGAACTGTGTGCTGATCCTAGTAGCTTTCTAGGTAATGCCAAGTTCTTTGATCCCCAAGCTTTATAGCACCCATTAGCCCTTAACCAGGAGGTGGAGGCTACTTAGGGAGAACCAGGGTTTAAAAAGCCCACTCTTAAGCAACCTGAGGCACCTAACAGGGGGAGTTTAGAGGGAGAGTGGTGGGGGGGGTTAGATATACTTCATTAACATTCTATAAACTAAGAACAAGACACACATGTACACACAACAAAACATTGATAAAGAAAGAGCAGCAGAAATAAAAGGAGAATGCAGGTAGACGTCTAGGAACAGAGCAGGGGCTATCAGTTTATTGCACTGAATAGATGAGGATATTGCTATACTAATAGTAAAACAAGGAGTCCTATGGCACTTAAACTAACACATTTATTTGTTGCATGAGCTTTCATGGGAGAAAATTGTACTTCAACAGACGCTTCAAAAATGGGGGAACTTACAGAATGGGAGGAAAATAAATGCAGGGAAGTATAAGTCATAGGATCAGGACAAAGTCTTAACAGCAAATCAAAGCAGTTGTTAAAATTCAAGCACTAGGAAACAGCACATAGGAAGGTGAGGTCAAATCACTTGTTCTAGTAGGAAAAGGATCCATAGTCACAAGACTCCTTGTTTGTTTTGCCAAACTAGACTTAACACGGCTACCCCATTGGATCATGTCAATCTAATAACAAGTATCACAGAAACTTGATGGAATGAGAATAGTCAGTGGGACACAATAATATCAGGCCATGAAATGCATCAGGACACATCAGGTAGTACTGATGGAGGAGTGGCACTATATATAAAAGAAAGCATAGAATCAAATGAAATAAAAACTTTGAACAAATGAAACTGTGCCATAGACTCTCAATGGATAGTAATAGGCTGCTTGAAAAAATGAGTATATCCGTAGGGATGAACTACCAACCAGCTAACAAGGGTGGTGATAGTGACAGCAAAATGCTCCGGGTAGGAAGTGGGATCTTCTCCCACGAAAGCTCATGCAAAAAATAAATCTGTTAGTCTTAGAGTGCCACACAACTCCTTGTTGTTATAAAAATAAACTCAGTAATAATGGAGATTTCCACTATCCCCAAATTGAGTGGGTTCATGTCACCTCAGGATGAGATGCAGAGGTAAATTTCTGGACCCCTTAAATGACTGCTTCTTGGAGCAGCTAGCCCTGCAACCCATGAGAGGAGAAGACCCACAATTCTTGATTGTTGTCCTAAAGGGAGCAAAGGATCTAGACAAGAGATGAACATAGCTTGAACCACTTGGTAATAGTCACTGTCTATAGTAAAATTAAACATCCCTGTGTGGGGGATGGAGACCATAGCAGCCCCTCATGGTAGCATTTAATTTCAGAAAGGGGAATTACACAAAAATGAGGAAGTTAGTGAAAGAGAAACTAACAGGTACAGGGCCAAAAGTGAAATCCCTGCAAGCTGCATAGAAACTTTTTTTAAAGTTATAATAGAGGCTCAATTTTAATGTATTTTTATGTAATATAATGTAATTTTAATGTACCCCAAATAAAAAAAACATGGTGACAGGTCCATAAAAGTGGTACTGTGGCGCTACAATCAAGTAAAAGAAGCTCTTGGGTGCCTTTTTTCCTCCTCTTTAAATAGTGGTAGTTGAAGAAAATCTAAAGGAACATAAACCCTAGCAATTGGGGGGGGGGGGGGGGGGAATAAAATTAGGAAGGCCAGAAAAAGAATGTAGAACAGCTAGCCAAAGAGTGAAAAAGTAACAACAAAAAAATATTTTGAGAGATCAGAAGCAGGAATCCTGCTGAACAACCAGTGGGGCCACTGATAATAGGGGTGTTAAAGCAGCACTCAAAGAAGATCAGGCTGTTGCAGGAAGCTAAATTAATTCCTCACAACAGTCTCCAGGGCTGAGGATGTGAGGCAGTTTCCCAAACCTGAGCCATTCTTTTTAGGTGACTGATCTGAGGAACTGTCCCAGCTTGATGTGTTGTTAGAGGAGGTTTTGGAACAAACTGATAAATTAAAGCAGGAATAATTCACAAGGACCAGATGGTATCCACCCAAGTTCTGAAGGAACTCAAAAGTAAAATTACACTAACTGTGGTATGCAACCCAGCACTTAATCAGTTTCTGGACCAGATGACTGGAGGATAGCTAATGTGGTGATAGTTTTCACAAAAAACCTCCAGAGGTGATCCTAGCAATTACAGACTGGTAAACCTAACTTCAGTACCGAGCAAATTGGTTGAAACCATAATGAAGAACAGATTTTTTCAGACACACAGGCAAACGCAGTTTGTTGGGGAAGAGTCAACATGGCTTTTGTAAAGAGAAATCGTGAATTGCCAGTCTAGTAGAATTGTTTTGGAAGGGGGTTAACAGGCATGGGGACAAGGGTGATCCAGTGAGTATAATGTATTTGACAAGGTCCCTCACCAAGGCTTTTAAGCAAACTAAGCAGTCACTGAATGAGGGAAGTTCCTCGCCTGGATCAGTAAGTGGTTAATGCATAGGAAACAAAGGGTAGGAAGGAATGGTCCGTGTTCAAAAGGGAGAGTGGTAAATAGTGGTGACCTTCTGGGGTCTTTACTGGGGCTTGTCCTGTTCAACATATTCATAGATTTTCCAGAAAAAGGGATAAATAGTGAGGTGGGAGAATTTGCAGATGATACAAAGCTACTCAGTTCTAGTCCAAAACACTGTGAGCTGGGCAACTAAATGGCAGGCGAAATTCAATGTTGATAAATACAAAGTATTGCACATTGGAAAACATAATCCCAGCTATAAATATAAAGTAATGGGGTTTTAAGAAACATTGTGCATAGTTTATCTGAAAACATCAACTCAATGTGCAGCGTTAGTCTTTAAAAGCTAATGAAATGCTAGGAATCATTAAGAAAGAGATGTATAATAAGAGAGGAAATATTGTGTCGCCTCTATAGAGCCATGGTATGCCCATGTCTTGAATACTGCGTGAGATGGGGCAACCAGATCTGAAAAATAATATTTTGGAAAAGGTACAGAAAAGGACAACTAAAATGATTAGAGATATGGAAGAGATTATTAACAAGGCTGGGACTTTCAATTTGGAAAAGAGACAACTAAAAGGGGATATGATAGAGGTCTATACAATTAGTGTGTAGAAAGTTAATAAGGAAGTATTATTTACCCCTTTCAAAACTCAAAAAGTAGGAGTTACCAAGTGAAGCTGTTAGGAAGCATGTTTAAAATGAACAAAAAGGCAGGATTTCTTCATGCAACACGCAGCCAGCCTATGGAATTCCTTGCCAGAGCATGTTGTAAAGGCCAAGACTTGAGGACTTACCAAAAAAAAAACAAAACAAAAAAAAAACTGATAAGTCCATCAATAGCTATTATGCAGGGACGGATCATTTGATGATTACCTGTTTTATTCATTCCCTCTGAAACACTTGGTATAGGCCACTGGTTGGAAAACCAGATACTGGGCTAGAGGGACCATTGATGTAGTATGATGGTTCTTATAAAGGGTATCTGGCTGTTCACAGTTAGTAGAACTATTGGTTGTGGTGATTTTTATTGAAGCCAGATATGTAGTTTTTTCTTTGAATTGAAAATACAGCAATGCATGGCCAGTGAAACTAATTGTAGGTGACTAAATGAGTGAATCATGAGCAAAGAATGCAAAATGTTCAAAAGAATTTGCAAAGGTACATATTTATGTCAACCTTCTCTGGATTGTAGTGATGTTACATGAAGTGCGTTTTGATTGTGAAGTGACCTATATCTGATTTAAATCTTTTGATTGAGATTGGCAGGAGATTAGGGGACATATTGGGAATTGTAGCAGTGATGTTTAATAACTAGTTTTGTGCTTTGACAACAAACCTGACTGAAGTTTGTGTGACTTGGTAATATATTGTTTACTATCATATTGCACGAATAGTATGCAGTAGTGTTTAGGGTTTGTTCCTTGTTTAATTCAGAGGGATTTTTTAGGCTATTTCAAAAATATGACGTGAGATGGGGTTTTACTACCTACTGTGCAATTTATGGCCAGTTTTTCTTGCTATTTAGATCATTCTGCTAGGTCACTGATTTTAATTTGTATTTTAAAATGCAATGCTCTGTTCAGTGGTGGAGGGTAGGGTGAAGAGTGGCTTTTAGACTTCAATGAATCTTAACAATGCCTGGCATCTGCTGTAGCATTTTCACTTTCATGTGTATAGCTAGGCAGGAAGCTTGGCATTCTTCTTAAATGTATAACCACTCAGTATGACGTATGGAAAACACATTTGCAAGTTGGTGGCTAGAAGTCCTTAATCTCATAAAGATGCTACTTTTTTGTGAAAACACAAATTGTTCATTTTAATAACCAAAGGAGTAACACAATCTCTTTAAAAATCTGAAGTGAGTTGGGCAATTTTGTTTCTTTATCTGGTTTATTATTATATTGTTTGTTGTATTATTTGTTTTTCCTATCCCATGTCCTAGTCATCATCATTTGTTGTTTGGTTGCAGACTCTGTAATAAAAATAATGGACAGTTGTCTGTTGGTAGTATTGCCTCTCACAGCAGACTGGCTGACTAACTGGAAGGCAGGAAAAAATGAATATCACTTCTTAGAGCAGACTTATTCAGTCTTGGCAAGCCCTGGGGGCTGTGGGAGGCAGCGCAGGGTGATGGTTGGGTGGGCCCAAGAATGAAGGCTGAAGTTCTGCACCCAGGCACCAAAGCCCAGTGGGATGGAGCCTGCACCCTTGCAGCCGGGGTACAGAGCCTACTGCTTACCATCCCAGGACTGAAATAGGAAGTTAGGGATCTACCACCTCCCAACAGCACCAGAATGTGGGAAACTCGCATTACCTGCCTGCTTTTTTTTGGTATTTGTGGCTTGGGGGGTGGGAGGGGGCTGCCTGTCCCTCCCTCTCACATCACCACCCAGGAGGCTGTAGTTGCAAGAAAATCCCTTGGTGGCTGTAGGTGGCCTGAGTGGCCCCCTTCCATGGGCTCAAAGGGTAACCTACTTAATTCAAGCAATTCCCATCTTCTCCAGTCCCTAGGGCACAGAGCATAATTGTCTGTGGGTTTGTGGTGCCTTTTACCAGTGAAAAAGCCTTGCACAGTAATGTCCTTAACTGTACACTTGTCATGCATACCGTGCTCACCACTCCCAGTAAGGCAGATCAACTGGGGGGGATTCGATGGCATCCTTGCTCCACATGACCCCATTGCCTATCTCTACAGGGGATGAAAAACAAATATTATCTTTGATGTATTGATACCTTTCGAATGAGTGAGTTAATGAAAAGTCAGTAGATCTGTCCATTTAAGCTGGGGAAAGTGGGAGGCTGTCATTGTAGTGGAAAAGAAATTTATGTGCTTATCCCAAGGTTCCTTCCCATCCTTTAATGGCAAGAGTGGCTGCACTGCTGGACCCCTCCGCTTCTCCATTGGCATGTCACCTCCTCCTTGCTGTTTGTGCCAAGGGCCGATGAGGGTTTGGTGGTGCACGGAGTGTGGTAGCACATGTGGGTCTTTGTAAAAGAAGCAGGTCCGTGACTTGGCACCGAATCCTCTGTTGCCCTGTGATACACTTGTCAAATTCCTTCACTTTCATGCAGCACTGATGCTGATCCCTGTCATGCCTCTTCTCCTGTGCAATCTGCTTGCAGATGTTGACTTTTCTGTGACTAGCCAATAGCCTCCCCCAAGGACATATTGGATTTCCTGGGCTGACTCTGGGTTGGTGCACAGCTGTAGCATGTAGCTGGCAGGATCAGCTGGGCAGTTGTACACCACAGTACAGAACTGCTGGGCGTGCTTGTGACGCTGGTAAATAAGTAAAACACTTCAAACATTTGTGGGCTTTGAAGGAGGAGTGGGGGAGAATAGGGGCTTCTGATCTCCCTGACCTCAGGGTAGAGAAGTTCACAGCTGTGACCAGAGTGATTGGTGTAAGATACTGTAGGCCAGCTAGTTGCTAGAGGTCTGGCAGGGTTGACCTAGACAAAGTGGTATCTTATGTTTGCCGTGCGTCAACCTCGGTATGTGGCTCATTGCTCAGTGGTATTTGGGAGCCTGGTTTCAGTATGCAGGAGTGATGGAGAGCTTACATCAGTGGGAGACTCATTTAAATGTGGGCACGTGCACAATGAGGTCAACACAAGGCAGCTTGTGTGGACGAACTTTGGTAGTGGAGTCCGGGTCTGAGTTGCAGCTGCTGAGGACAAATTGCTTTTGTATGTGTGTGTGGGTGATTTGTGAAAGGAGTGGGAGGGGAATGGAGCTCTACCCACCCTTGCGTGGCCCTTCTTGCTAAGGAAGAGTCTCTCAACTGAGTCCAGAATACTTGTCAGGACTGCCTATAAGTGTGCAGGTCTCCATGAGCCTGCATGGTGTTAGCCCTGCTCCAGAGTCATATGTATTCTTTGAACTCTAGAAAAGTCTGCTTAAAAAAAAGGGGGGGGGGCAGCTAAATGAATATGCAAATTTGGTGAATTTCTGCCTGCTGGCAAGCTGCCAATGTGCCCTTCGGCATCACAGTGATTGTGCACCCCCTGGCAAAGGGCAGCTGGATGACAAATGGAATGAAGAGGTTTATAGGAGGAGAGAGTGACGAAACTGCAATTATATAGTCTTGAGAGAAGATTTAAGGGGTGACTGAAGTATTGACACCTACCTAAAGGTTATAAACTTACACTTGCTGTTTCTAAGGAAGTAAAGGGCTCAGAAGTTACTACTTTTGCAGCACTTTCAATGTTCAGTCTGCCATAGGCCTGGTCTACACACAGTTGTACAGAGATAACGAAAATCTTTATGTCCAACTAGAGTGGTGCAGCTTTTGTGGGTGGGCACTTAGAACTGTTAGTCTGTTGCCCACCAGTTTACTGGAGCAGGCTAAACCAAAATAACCAGTTTTAAACTGATTAGAGTCCCCATACAGATTCTACCCATTTAACCAAATAGATGCTGAGTTAAGCTAGTGCAATTTGTGTGTGTAGATAAGTCTTCAGGAACAGATAACTAAGGCTCCTCATCTGTGTGAGGTAGGTAGATATTCCAGTTTTTCTGAGGTGTGGAGAAGGTGAGTGTTTTGTTATAGTTATGGAGGAAGTCATTGTTAGTCAGGCTTAAAACATAAGAGCTTCTGATTCAGAGTCCTACAATAATGCCATATCTCCTGCTAAAGAAATTTAAGAGGGAATATGTGGAAGAATCTAAGGAACTATTTTAGTTAACTGTGAATATGGAAAAAAAGACTTCCACTTCCGTATCAGGGAAATTTTAAATATTTTTTTAACTAGGAATAAGTCAATATTATTAAATTTAAATTAGAAACTTTAAATATTTTTGCCTTTTGTAGTAGTTTGGTTTCTAATGGAATAGGAACTACTTTTGTTTGTTGTGTTCTCCTCCTCCACCAGACTGTTGCAGAAGATGGCAAATAATTTTCAGGTCTTAATGTAAAGCTTAAATATCTGACATTGAACAGTACAAGCTTTGAGGGCCTGTGAGCCACTTTTGAGCCTGCTCACCTGTGTGATGCATATGTATTTGGGCTCTAATGCTCTAAGCTTGTGGTTTTTAAACAATGGTTGGGACTCAGTACTGGGTCGCTGACCCTTTGGTGCTGGGTTGCAGCATGCCCTGCTGCTGCTGCTGTCCAAAGACTGGAATGCATGACTGAAAGATGTAAATAAATTTTTTTTCAACTAGATCCTGAGAAAAACAGTTTGAAAACCACCAGTCTAAGTTACCCCACCGGGCAAGTTCCAACGGGGTAGCCGTGTTAATCTGGCTCAGCAAAACAAAAGAGGAGTCAAGTGGCACTTAAAAGGCTAACAAGCTTGTTTATCGCATGAGCTTTCATGGGGAAAAGAATCCCACTTTGTCAAACACTTGATGAAATGAGATTTTTCTCCCATGAAAGCTCATGCGATAAGTAAAATTAGTAGTCTTTTAGGTGCCTCCTTGTTTGTTCCACATGGGCAGACTTATCCTTGTATATAGAGTCCCACTGAATTCAATCA
The DNA here is from genome assembly GCA_007922195.1 of Podocnemis expansa. Classification (NCBI taxonomy): domain Eukaryota; kingdom Metazoa; phylum Chordata; order Testudines; family Podocnemididae; genus Podocnemis; species Podocnemis expansa. Next base: position 1,290,146 of record ML682039.1, read on the forward strand.
CTGTTAATTTGGAGGTTGCATGATTACACACTTAGCTCTGTGGTCCCTCCACATAAGATGTGTTCTCGAATCTAATTGTCAGAAAGGAATGCTTGCATTTCTCTAATTATTTACTTCAGTATTTTGGCTGTGGACAAATAGTGGGGCAAGACAGAGGAATATTTACATAGCCCCATTGCATTTACCAAAAGACCCCAATTTAATAATCCAGCATATAATGTTTTTATCTTTGCAAACTCCACCTCAGTTTCTAAAACTTTTTTTTTTTTTACTAAAATCCTGTGTGATTGCATTTGAGCATTACAGTCTCTCTCTAGTTGTGTATCAAAATACCAATAACATGCTTACTGACACTTACTTAGGCAGGGTGGGAAGTTGGAATAGTAGACTTTTTCTTCAAGTGTAATTAAGAAAAATAACCTGAAGGTTTGAGGGACGGGGGGGGGGTTAACGACGACCTTTTAGCTGCCCCTTTGGAACTTTCCTTTATACGTTGTGTCCATGTGCCTACAGGTTTTTCTTGTTATGCGCTTCTAGAGGACAAACTTGCTTCTCAGTAGAATGCATTCGCTTGAAATCTATCCATTTATTCTAATACCTTTTTAAAATAAGGAAGAAAAAATTTGAAATACATGTAGTGCTTCTCTTTCCTTCAAAAATAAAGAAAATCACAACACTTTTTTGAAGTTGTAGCAAAGGTGGCTGGAACTTGAACATGCCAGTGTGTTTATACCAGACTTTTCTGGGCTACAAACCCCAATTTCACTAAGAGAATTGGGTTTACTTTGAGAAAGGAAAGTTGAACTTTGTTGCTACAAAAATAACCTCTTTGGTTCCATTAGAGATCCTTACCCAACCTGGGAAACAAACCTAGGTTTAGCAATGACTTATGAGTAAGGTTGCTACGTTGGCAAGAGTGGCTGTTGGAATCCTATTCAGAGAACCTCTTCTGCGGGTATTCGTGAATGAAGCAGTTCTGTCTCTGATAACAGGCAGCAGGAGATGTGTTGGTATGAGACTATGTCTCAGAAGTCCTTCAGGGAGTTCCTGAAGTCTCCTTCATCTCCTATAGAGTTTAATCACATCCCCTTCCACCAAATTCTTGGGACAACCTTCTCTGTTCAACCTTGACTTGAACTTGGGTGGAGTAGCTCAATTACAGGAGATGTTTTAAAACCAACAACTCTTTCCTCAGTGAACCTGGGAAGCAACTTTCCCAGTTCTAGAATACACAGTTGTTACATCAGACTTCCACTAGGGTAAGTTTTTAGTCACCTTTAGATATCCACTAACAGACTGTGACTGTTCCACTCTTCTGAGCTTTATCACTGATTAGTTTCTTGTCTTGCAAAACTAGGGTTGTGCTTCCTGGAAGTGGTACTACCCTTTCCATTATGCACCATTTGCCTCTGACTTTGAAGGTATTGCAGACCTACCCTCAGACTTTGAGAAGGGTACAAAACCGGTAAGAGACATTCATTTATTATTTTGCCTTTTAACAAGTTATTGAAAGCCACTCATGCTTTTCCTGTTTTTTCCTTTTTGGCAGTTCAAACCCCTTGAACAACTCATGGGAGTATTTCCTGCTGCAAGTGGTAATTTTCTACCACCAACATGGCGGAAGCTCATGACTGATCCAGTAAGAAATTCTCTCTCTGGTGCTTGTTTATCTTAAAGAAATAATAGTTTTACTTTTAGGATCACACTGCTTTGTGAAAAACAAACCTTTAGTTGGTTTGAATACAGTAAATGGTTTTTCCTGACCTGGGGGGGAGAGAGCCACCAAACAAACAACCCACAACCTTGGTTCCAAGACCCTGCAAGTTATTTGAGGAGCAGAGGCCATCCTCTTTAACTCCCACAAAGTCCCTATCCTGCTTGTCCTGAGAGTCAAAGATTGATATCACTGTTGTGTTTGTGGGATGTCTCTGCAGTCTTCCAGCTTGGATAGCATTTTATAATAGAGTATATTCCTTTTCATTAGCCCTATTAAACAGTTATTTGTTTTAAGCAAGGTGTGTAATGGGGAAGGTTCCTCCAGCTCTGTATGGGCTTGTGAATCCATCCCCTAATTGACTGTAATGGTCTTTTCATTTTTCTCAAATGCAGGAATCAAGTATAATTGACTTCTACCCTGAAGATTTTGCTATTGATTTGAATGGGAAGAAATTTGCTTGGCAAGGTGAAATTTAAGATCTTTCTCTATTTGAACTTGAAACCCTGATCTTAGATCAGAAGGGTGTCTTATGAAAAATGCGAACAACATGGGAAAGGATTTTAATTGCATAATGATTAATGAGGTTTACTGTCATATTTGGTTGCATTACTTAAGGAAGGACAGAACATTTTACATCAGATTTAAAAAAAAAAAAAAAAAAAAAAAATTCATGTGAAGAACAAATTACGATTCAGTAGCCAACCTAGGATTAACAATGATTAATAGTAATTGTAGCAGTCATTCTGAACCAGTTAATTTGGCCTGAAACAGATTAATCATTTTTCTATTCTTTATCAGCCTTACTATGTAATTATGTCTTTTTGTCTCCTTTGCATTTAATTAATGGATGGTGTTCTGTTCAATCAGTAGTTCATTAGTTCCTTGTGAGCAATGCTGTAGGGGATAGAGAAACATTTCAGATACATACAAACTAAGAGTGACGAAATAATGTATGGTACTTAAAGTACTCTCTTCTGTCTCTAAAGTATCAGTTTCTGCTATTCTTGCAACACTTAAATTAGGTGGTCTTTTTTTACTGGTAGAGTTAAATATAATATTTATCCCCTTCCCGCACCGTGATATGTCTAGGCAATTATGGACCTTCTATCACTGTAGGGTACTCTCAGGTGTTCAAAAAAACAAAGTTGTTTGTTTTTGGTTTTTTTTGGCTAATCTAATTCACATAGAATAACTCTGTTCCATTGTTCTACTCGTTCTGGATGTTGCTGGTGGTTTTGTTCTATAAGAAATGGCGATTCCTAGTATGGCAAGAAAAGATTTCTTTACATTTTGCCAAAATTAGACAACAGTGAGTAAAAAATAATAGTCCCAATGGTGCAAAAAGGTGTGCAGAGACCTTTCTCACTGCTCTGGAGTGTCTACCACACATCAGAGCCTAGATCTCCACTCTTTTCCCCTCCTCCCCACCTGGTTCATGTACTTCTCTCAGCCTCACCATCTTCTACTCTTTAGCCCCTGCAAGCTAACATGGGCATGGAATGGATTGGAGGAGATAAGACCAGGTTTGCTGTGTGATGGAGAAGTGTGCTCAAATTTGCAAGTGGGATTTGGGGTGATATTTTATGATGGAAATTTAGGGTGATTTGGTCAGGAAGCAGCAGTGGTTTAGATGGTGCTGTGGTGAATCTTAAGCTAGACTGGTTTATTCAAAGCTGATGCTGAGATCATAAAATTATAGGGGATCCCTGTGAACTGCCTTTTTTTTCCTTTTGAGGTACTTTGCAGCAGTATTAAGAAACTTTTTTCCCCAATGTCTCCCATTCCTTGTTCTGTAACTCCAGTCCCTTTTTTTGCTTGAAGCTATTGAGTTGGGTTGAGTTGATAACCTTAAGCAAAGGAAAATGTTCATGTAGTTTGCCAGAGTCTGTGTTCTGCAATCCTTGCTTTAACTTTTTAAAAGACATTTTGAATTCCTGGAGTGGCTCCCCATGGAGTTACATGCAATCTCCCCCATGGAGCTACATGCAATCCGTGTCCCGTAATGATACAAATTTAAGACAATGAGATCTCCACAGATACTGTAAAAATCGTCTCATTTGGCACAGCTGATTTGGTAGGTTTGTGTTTCGTTTTTATAAGCCAGTTGCTAGAGTATTTGGAAATTCTGGAACAAATTGGAATTTAAGGGGTTTTCTCAGTGTTAACTGAATCCTTTGAAAGTTGCTCTGAATTTTTCCACTGAAGGTGGGATTTCATCTTTCCTTTTTAGAAAAGCAGAGTAACTTGGTGGCTTAGCTCAATGGGTGTGAAGTTTTGTATCTCTGCCTAATAGCTTGCTTTCACTAGGTGTTGCTCTGTTGCCATTTGTTGATGAACGTCGCCTGAGAGCTGCCCTGGAAGAGGTTTACCCTGACCTAACTCCTGAGGAAAGTAAGAACTATGATGTTTCATTATGATGGCTGTGATTATTAAGGCTTTCATTATTAATGTACTTATATTTCAGGCAGTATTAAAAATTCAGATGATCGAGGTATAATGGTAGATTGCTGTTTGTTGATTTTCTGGTGTCAAACTGCAATCTTAGCTGCAAAAATAATTCAGTGGCTATAAATGGAGCAATCCTTGCTGTAAAAACAGAACTCTCGGCCTTCATTTGCACTTATGTAAATCAAGCAGATCAGAACAGAATTTTAACATGAAATCTAAAGTTCAGATTTTCATACCAAATGAGTCGGTTCATATGCTCTGCCTAAGCAAGTAATCGTTAGATGAACACTTTTTAATTTTAAAAAATGCACTCAATTTTTCTGTGGTGGGACTGGTAAAGTTGAATGCAGACACACTGTCCTTTGTCCATTGGGCATTCATGATGCAGAATTTTTATGTCCAGATTCTGAGCTCCATGTAGGCAGATTCTTCCAAGTGAGAAGCCAGCTAGGTGACTTTTTCATCCTACCTTTGCCTTCAAGGGGAAAATAAGATGAAAAACCTGGGAGGAGGGGAAGCCAGTCAGGAACTATGGACTCTACCCTGACATTAGTGTTGCCTTTCAGCCTCCTGCTGTGAGTCCTTTTATGAAAAGAGTTCGTGAGGTCCACACTGTTATGAGCTTCTCTGGTGGCTTCAGTGTGAGTGGGAAAGGGGCTGATCCAGGTGCTCTCACAGTAGATCAGGAGGCATACCTCCACAGAGCAGGGCATCTCTCCGTTGGTCACCATGCCTGAAGTCCAGGGGGAGGAGGGGAGCTGTTCAGAGGATGATGTGAACTTCATCTTTTCCTTCTCTAACCTGCTAAGGAAACTACATCCAAAGGCTGTACTCTGACTCATCCATACTCTCTGAGTGTCTCCCCCTGCCCCCTATGGGATCAATCAACCACAGAATGGGAAGGTTCTGCTTCTTCCCTTTCCCAGTCCTACCCCCTCTGAGAATCCACAGTATAGACCTATCCAGTATCTCATGATACTGATTTAAAATTGCTCCTATTAAGCAAAAGATCCATGACAAAGACTAATTCAGAGTCCTTCCCAGGCACTTTGCAATTGTCCAGATAGTAGTTGCAGACTATTCCATTGTGAAAACAGCAACTGCCGTTCTTACATTTCCAAAAGAATTACAATTATAAGTAAATTTTTATGCCTCCCTTGCTCTGTACGTGAAGGTGGACTTGGCAGTGGCATCTCACTGCATGCCTCTGTCCTCCAGCACTCTTCATGAACAGAGGTAAAAATGCCCAAGTGCAAACAATATCACAGAAAGATAAGCTTTTGCATGCTTGGAAAGAATCCTGAAACAGGTCAGTCACTAGAGGCCTGGGAAAGCCTCAATGGATTTGTTTGAATGGTTCCATTCTCAGATCTTGCAGCAATTCCTCCTGGGAGCTTTTTACATATTGGGAAGGAGAACCTAAAAGCCTGTGTTCACATCCTAGTTTATGGGCTCCGACAGGGAAAAGGTTCCTTCTCTAGGGCAGTGCTTTTGAAACTTTTTCCTTGGGACGCAGTTGAAGAAGAAAATCATTTATGCCCATGACCTAACAATTGCATCTTTGAGCAGTAGATGCCAGTCTTGCAGTGCCTGCAGCAGGAGATGCTGTGGCCCAGTGCCTGAGGATCTGTGACCCAGTACTGGGTCCCGACCGATAGTTTGAAAGCCACTGCTTTAGGACGTCTCCCTGATTTCATGCTGTTGTGCATTCCAGCCTGTTGGGTGGCAAGTTAGGGCACACTAATACACAGGTTACTACAGGATAAGGGAGGGCTTTACCTATAGTGTGTAGCTTTGAAAGTTTTATTAACTGAGGAGGTTGCCTACACAAAGCTGATAATCAGAGCTAAGCATGAGTTGCTGATTCTGATTGGACCTCTCCTTCCTGATGGGCAGGTGATGGGGCCACATTAGTTTGTGCAAGTGTGGTCATACCATTGCAGATAATTAGTAGGTGAGATATATTTCCTTGAAAAGAGACCCATATCCCCCTCAGAAGTATAAACCATAGAGAAGACTTTGGACATACATCAATGATGTGTGTGTTATGCTCTCTCCTTAACAGAAGTGAAAGTCAGTAGAAAATTAGTGAACTGTTGTGGATACGTGTCAACAACATAGTGCTATCTTCACATACTTTGTTGCTTAAAATGGCCTTTGCATTGAATTATCACACTGTTTTTCCTTTTCTCCTGTTCCAGACAGAAGAAATAGTCTTGGTGGTGATGTTATGTTTGTTGGGAAGCATCACTCGCTTTGTGATTTTATTTCAGAACTGTACAAATCCAATCACACAGAGGTAAGTCACAGTTGTTCTAAAGGGATTGTATGTGTGGGAGGACATGGTCTGGTTGCCTGCTTCAGCTGGAAAATTATTTTTTCCTATAGCCAATGGATCTACCCCCTGAACTGTGCCATGGAATCCAGGGAAAACTTACACTGAATGAAAATGCGGTTCTCCCAGATCAGTGAGTATAGCTTTCAGTCTGAGTCTGTTGGTGGTGAAGGACACTTTGTTTGGCTGTATCTAAATTAAAACAAAACTTGTCTGTTCCCCAGCAGAAACTTGATATCTCTAAATATTTGGCTTTGGAATTAAGTATGATTTCCATTAGAGTTCAGAGCAGGTTGGGTGTCATTGTCCATATAATACTTCAACCCGTGTGATGGTTTGCCAACCCATTGCATTGTTCTGTTTTGGGAAGATTTGGCTTACCTGGAAGGTAATGGGCTTTAGCCTGCTTGATGAAATGCCTTCATTTGCTTCTGAAACTGACAGAGTTCTTCCTGAGTTCATGATTCACCTTCTCTGAGAGTCTGGTCTTGTGTATTTGATATGAAGAGAGTATTGTGCATTGTGTACTGTATGATAAACTGCAACATTGAAAAATGAATGAGGTGTGAGGGGAGTTCATCAGAGGGCCTGCTGCCTCCAATAATCTTGTGTTCTTTAGTTTTCTCATCAGGAAGATCTTGTTCTGGTCTGATGTAGAGGTTGCAACACTGAATTTTATTGGATCATGTCCACTGAAATTTAACATCTGTTACCTTCATGCTGTTGTTGAGTGTACTAGAGAACAACTCAGAGAAGAACTTGGTTAGCTGGTCTAGGTCCTATCCAGTAAATTAGGTGCATACTTTTCCAGGTGTAGTTTATAAAAATTTTGCTTTTTAAGTGATGTATTAGGTTAACTTGGGAAACTCACGTAAATAAGGTACTAAAAGCTTTGATAAACTTTGATTAAACATAAGAGGGAAGGTCTTCTAAGAAAAGTTTCTTCCCAGTCACCCTGGTTTGTGCGGCTCAGTTTAATGTTGCTGTGCAACAGTAGCTAATATGCGTCCCCACTTCTGAGTGATATCAATGTTGAGGAACTTCTTAAAAATTTGCCAGAGGCTCCAAGCTGAACTGGCAGAGTCTGTGGAAGCCCTGTCTACATTAATACTCTTGCAAATACTATCATTGGCATAGCTGTAAATCAGTGGCATGGTTTTGCTAAAATTTTCTTAGCCCAGGAGAAGGAATCTGTTGCCATTTTAGACTTAATGTTGTTTGCCTGGAATTTATGTTCTCCAGTGGTGGTAGTACTCACTTGCCTACAGCTTGGTTTGCTGAAACTGCAATTTAGTCAAAAGGAGCTAACAAGTAGGTGGCGATCACTGTCCCTAACTAGGTGATACATAGCACCTGCTGATCCTGTCCTTACTGGATCTACTTCTAGATATGCAATATTCTGAAATCTGTCATGTGCAAGAGCATGAACCAAGGAGAGGGGCTTTTATAGCTATTGTCTTCGTAGATTGGTCATGGTGTATTTCTGGTTGACAATCCAAATGATTTCCTGCGGTATGTCAAGTTGTTCGCTGCTTGGATTAAAGGAGCACAGGTTTTAGCTAGTTTATAGGGGGACAGGTATGATAGAAAAGTATGCCCCAGCGTAGTAGTCTTTAATTAGAAAATCTTGCATCTTTAGGAAACTGCTGTTTTATAAAGATGTAAGAACAGCTAGCTATTGTTTTAAATTGTAAATGGACGCAGTTCTCTGATATTTTAATTTGTGTGGGATGTAGACTGCTTTGTTTAGACAAGAATGTGTGAATTATGGCAATGGTCTCTCAATAGGGAAAGTGAAGTTGGTCATTTTTTCCCTTTCATTAGGACAGTACTGTCTCCTGTTCCGCAGTTGCGTGATCTGACACAGAATTCTGCAATCAGGTGAGTTAATGTGTGACTGTACTGGTAGTTATGGAGTGCTTTTTGTTTTGCTTTTACAGTCTTTTTAAATGTGTTAATCCAGGCCCAGTGTAATCTGTAGCTCTGTAGCTGTTGAATTTGCCACAGATCCAGTCCTTTGCCATAGGGTAGATCTTCACTGATGGCGGTAAAGTAGCCGCATCAGTTTGATCTATGCAGGTCAATTGAGCAGTTGGTGAAGACCAGGTCAATTGCTTAGGAATTTGATATGGTAAGTCCACCTCCTGAAGAAGAGTAGAACTGCATCGATAGTGAATGGCCTCCTGTCGACTCAAAGCAGTGGAGACACCATGAAGAGTAGAAATTAGAAGGTCAAAGGGAGATAAGCAAGTCTTTTTACGTAGCTTGTGAATCTCCTTTTGTCTGCAGCTGAAAACCACTATAGGAGTAAACCAAGCCATAGATGGCTTCACAATCTAATTTTCTATGCATATGAAGAAAACATTTAAGTTAACCAAAGCTACAAAATATTAACTTTACTGTGTTCTAACACTTGTCGTGGTGGATTGTTGAACCTGAAATGTCCTTCAGACAGCGTAGACAAGGAAAAATACATGCAACATGTCATGGTTAAACCTTTTCATTTGTATTTTAAAAATATTGTTGACATACCGCTTCAAGCATTCACTGTCAAAACCTGATCTTTTTGTAAGGTAGATGATGACAAATTCTACTTGACAGTAACCCTTCTTAAAGTTAAATTGCAGTATGTCTTTTTTTCTGTGGGAGGGTAAGTGAACTGAGGGCCCAGATCTGTAAGAAACATTTTTTTTCTACAGTTTTCTTCCACCCACCAAGTTAGCCTTTGCAGCTAAACTGAGGAGCAGTTCTAAGGATTTGTTCCGCTTTTTTATCTTGTGATTTTCCTTTCAGCTTGATTCTACGGTTCTTAAGTTTTAGGGTAGCTTTTTAGAAAGCCCACTGCAGCCTGATGCTTTCTGTAACACCATGGGCTCTGCAAAGGTCATCTAAAGTTACCATTTTTGAGTGTGGTGAACCCTGTATCAGTCTGTTGTGGTCTAAAATGCTTTCCTCAGTCCCAGATTCATTTCTTCCCATTCGTCCTATGAATACATTGTTGGGAACTTAAGCAAAAAAAGGGCTACAACTGTGGAGTTATTGTATAAATTTCTCCATCTGTATTTTTTTCGAAGTCTTTGTTCTCCTCAAAGCAATGAAAACCCCAGAAGACAAAATTCATTTCCCTGCATTGAGGAAAGTCCCTCAGCTATCCTGGCTCCTTGATTGCACATTCTGCACCCTTAGCTGCAGTAATGCCCTAACAGTTCAGAAGTGTTGAGGGGAGTTACCACCTACTTGTGCTGGAAACAGTAGTCTTGGGATCTAAATCATGGCAGTAGTTTGGGATTGCTTCCCAACTGCCCTCGCTAGTCCACATCCTCTATCAGAAGACTCAAGTTCCCATCCTATAATTGTATTCTTGGCAGAAGACACTGAAACAAAGTGCAGTTAAACCCACGTGCTCCTTGAGAAACATTTCGAGGGCTGTTCTAACATGGTACGGCATCTTCTGAAAAATCCTCCTTTGGTCACTGGATCCTGAAGGGCATTTTCCCTTTAAAAATAATAAATATCATCATTGCTGGAAGCTCATTCTCTTCTCTGTGTCTTTTTTCTACTATTCTAACTTCACCCCTTCATTTGATGAAAGGAAATCTACCTCCTCTTCCTAGTCATCTGTCCCTGTAATAAAGCCATGGCTTGGCAGATAGATTCTCCTGTCAGAATGGGACCACTTTTCATCTGTAAATTGGATTCCTCGTTTGAGAATCTTTCTTGGCAGTCCTCCTGCATTCTGTTGACAGTGTTCTGTCATTCCTACTTTCTCTCTGAGATTGTAGCTCCTAGTAGTGTTTATGGGCTTAGGTTGAATGCACAGGTCAGCATCTGTATGAGCAAAACCTGACCAGTAATGTTGGCACAGATTGACAGTTGTCTTCTTAGAGAAAACCAACTCACAGAAAAATTAAATATTCCACTCATTATGAAATCTTCACCTGTAGTGACATTTCTTTTTATTTGGCCTACTTTTTGTTGCAGTATATATAGGAATAAATGTTGACTTTGCTTAACCATGGTGTTCTTTATTCATCATGAAGTATACTATTTTCCTCCCAGAACAATGCAAAGCTTCCAAGGATAAACTTATGGTCACAGAAGAATTGAATTACTCATGCACTTGACAGTAAATTGATTTAGAACCAGTATGTTGCAGGTCATTCTGATTTATTTTAGGTTTGTGTGTTTATAATAGTGGGTGTCAAATGCTATATCTATAACTTTTCACTTCTGGAGATATGTAAAATACTTCAGACAGTGGAAATCAGTCATGGTCTATGCACTCTGTAGTTTCAAATGGGCTGTAGCATGGCTTAGAAGAACCGTCTATTTGCAAACAACTCAGGATTGAGATATTAAGGATCTCATCCGTTGGGGTGCTATTAAAAGGACATGGCCAGATGGAATTTTGGTCCTTTTCCAGTAACAAGTTAAAATAAACAAGGAGCCCCATGGCAAGTAAAGACTAACACATTTATTCATTGCATGAGCTTTCGTGGGAGAAAATCCCGCTTCATCAGATGCTTAGACGCTCCTCTGAGCATCTGATGAAGCATCTAAAGAAGTGGGATCTTCTCCCACGAAAGCTCATGCAATAAATTTGTTAGAATCATAGGGTTGGAAGGGACCTCATGAAGAACTCTAGTCCAACCCTCTGCTAAAAGCAGGACCACTCCCACTAAATCATCCTAGCCAGGGTTTTGTCTAACTGGGCTTTAAATGTTTCCAAAGATGGTGATTCCACCACGTCCCTGGGTAACCCGTTTCAGTGCTTCACCACCTTGCTAGTGAGTGTTTTTTTTTCTAATATCCAGCCTCGACATCCCAAGCTGCAGCTTGGAACCATTGCTCCTTGTTCTGTCTCTATTGACAACAGCCTAGCTCCCTCCTCTCTAGAGAACCCCTTCAAATAGTTGAAGGCTGCTATCAACACCCCCCCCCCCCACCCAGTCTTCTCTTCTGCAGGCTAAATAAGCCTAGTGCCTTCAGTCTCTCTTGGTAAGTCATGTGCCCCAACCCCCTCATCATTTTTGTTGCCCTCTGCTGGACTCTTTCTAATTTGTCAACATCCTTTTGGTAGTGTAGAGCCCAAAACTGGACACAGTATTCCAAATGTGGCCTCACCAGCACAAAATAGAAGGGAATAATCACATCCCTTGATTTGCTGGCAAAGCTCCTACTGATACAGCCCAATATGCCATTGGCCTTTTTTTGGCAACAAGAGCACATTGTTGACTCGTATGCAGCTTCTCATCCACCATAGTCCTCAGGTCCTTTTCTACAGTACTGCTACTGAGCTGATCAGTCCCCAGCCTGTAACAGTACATGGGATTTTTCAATCATAAGTGCAGGACTTTGCACTTGTCTTTGTTGAACCTTGTTAGTCTTTAAGTGCCACAGGGCTCCTTGTTGTGTTTTTCACTGAACCAAACTAACATTGCTACCCCTTTTGGAAATTAAAAGTAGTTCCAGGTACAACACCTGCCTCTAAGATCCTTGTCAAATTTTATATTAAAATCACGTTTTTCAGCCACAAAGCCTTTCCTCCCTTGTTGCTCTGCTCCTGTGAGATAAGACACTTTGACCCAGGTTTGTATAAAGATCCATGGCACCACCCAATAGTTTTTCCCCACTCACTAGAGCAATGAGTCAAAATCCCTCTAGGTCCCAGCTGCTTTTCCATCTGATATGTTTTTCCTTGTTGCAGGGGCTGTCTGAACCATTGTATCCCATATGCCCTTGTCTGCAGTTTTTGCTGAAAGTTCTGAGACAGATGAATAAACAGCCGATTAGTAACTTGGTTACTAGAAAAAATAATTGTTACTTACAGAAGTGATGAAAGTTGCAAATTACTAGTTGATTAGGATAGTTTGTTCTTGCTTATCAGGTCAAATACATCCAATATAATTGTCTAAAATATTTTTTTCTCTTCAGTATCAATTTCAAAGATCCTCAGTTTCAAGAAGACTTTGTTTTCAAGGCTGTAATGTTACCAGGAGCTAAGTAAGTAACTGTCATCCTTTCCCCTTCATTTTTATAATGGTGTAAATGGAAGCAAACTATTGTTCTCCCTTATTTTTAATATTCAGAAAACCTCCACCAGTTCTGAAGCCAGGTGACTGGGAGAAAACAAACAATAATGGTAGGCCTTGGAGGCCCCAGCTTGGTTTTAATCGAGACAGAAGGCCAGTTCATTTGGACCAATCAGCATTCAGGACCTTAGGGTAAGAAAGTAACACTTCTTAACTGCTTTGGTGAAATACCTTTTATCTTCCCTTTTTAACAATAAAGGAATATATAATTATCTTTGGTTAAAGTTGCTTATTTGTAGCATTCTTAAGCAATTTAAAATCAGTATTGATGAAAGTTACATTTTCAAAATATTCTTAAAACTAGAATTTTACAGTAGACTTGCATTTGCTATTTGATATTTTTCTGTAAAGTGTTTCTAATTGGCTTTCTTGCTGTTCCTTCAACTTGCTTCTTCAGCCCTCCTTTGAAGTACTGGAGATTACAATGAGGCTATTACACAAAAGTAGTAATCAAGATTCTGTTTCTAGAAATGAGATGTCTTCTGTGTTTTTGTTTCCTTTAATTACTTTCGTTCAAAGTTCATGTGCTTAATAATCCATCTGATTTTGTTAGTAAGTTGAACAAAGATGGAAAAGGTCATTTCACCAAGTTTAACTTGTGTTGCTGTGTCAAAATTCCAAACGATTTTTTCTGAGTGTTAAGGACGTCTGTATACTTATGCTGCAAGCAAAGGGAATAATGTGAAATTATTCACTGGAAAACAATGGTTAGGTTTGTAATTTTCTAAGATGAGATAGGCATAATTCTGAATCTGCACCTTCGCAAGAATGAGTAGGGCCAAAAAGCCCATAGAATATTATCAGTATAGAAATACAGTAAATGTTTTAAAGGAGGTTAACAGTAACATTACCAAACAGCTAGCTCAGAATGTCCCAACTGTTTGGACAGCTGGGCTTCAGCCTCTTTCAAAGAAAAAGACAAGGGCATTAGAGAGAGAGAGAAGCCTAGGAAGGGAGAAAGACAGAGCTAGTAGAAAGGTAGGCAAGTGGGAAAGTCTCTCCACTGAATTGTGGCCTAAGAGGCAGATGAGAAAAGACTGGTTGCAAGCAACTCTTCCTCACATTCACACGCTGGGAAATAAAATTGTTTGACTACAAGTACACATGAATCACCTTGCAGTCACAAAATGATGGCTATGTTGATTTACATGCTGTTTTATTAAGACAATTAAAAATGCAAGGAAATTCCAGAACAAACAACTTCAGAATTGTTTTAAAAGGGCAGCTGTGTTGGTCTCGTTCAGCAAAACAAACAAGGGGTCCTGTGGCACTTTTAAAGGGTAACATATTTATTTATTTATGTCTTTAGAGTGCCACAGGTCTCCTTTGTTCAACTTCAGAATGTTAGCATGAATTTATTTCTGCACAAAAGCAGTGAACCTTCTCTTAAATTTATCAGCATTTTTGTTTTACTCCAGAATATGTGTAATTGGATAATTACCTAAACTTTTACGCTGTGTTTAATAAAGAACAAAGGTAAACCAAAAGCTGCCTTTCTTTGGCAAATTGTAGCATCAGAGCGTTTTCACTGTGGCCAACGAGCCTCTAAAATGTGAGCTTCATTCAGGATGTGCATGGGGTCAGTGCTGGTAGTGAATTACCAGTGCTGTGGAGAGGCTGTGATACCTGCCTTGCTTGGTAGCAGCTGTTCTAGTAAAATGACACACAGAAGAAAATCTATACTCTTACTACTTTCCATTTCTCTTACATTACAGCCATGCGATGTCAAGAGAGAGAGGACAGCCAGGAAGTGGAATCTACAGTAATGCAGGACCACCTGGTGCCTATGCAGGAGGCCCATACAGACCACTTTTGGGTGGCCAGCCACAAATTCCTAAATTGTTATCAAGTAAGTTTGGTTGTGTTTTTTCCCCTTTCTGCATTATCAAAGTCAATGAATCTTTAAACTTGAGCTGTCTGACTTTGATTTTGCTACAGCTACGTAGTGTTCTGCATGATAAAGTTACAGGGCTATTTGGTACTCTGAAAGCATGTTCAGGGCTGCTTTTTTTTGTGGCACGTTGTTGACTCGAATACAAGATTTGTGTTGAAGTGAACTATGTTTCTGCTTTTAATGGGTTCTGACCTAAAGTCCCCCCTGTCCTGCCTAGGAGAAGGTGACCATTTCTTAAAAGAAGTGGCTGCTGTCCTTACTGTGCATTACAATATAGGTATCACGGGATGGGACAGTGCCCAGTCTGCAACTAATGGTGCAGACAGATGCCTTTTGCAGTTTGTCTTCCTCTCTCCCCCTACCCTCCTGATGTCCCACTTACTCCCAATATTACCGGTACTGCTCAAGTTCATTCTATAGTACTCCTGCATTAGGAGCCAGTCAGTTAAATCACTGCTGAGGAAACACTTTTTTTTTTTTTTTTAACTCAGTTCCTGGTTTTTCTATTATATTGGTAGAGAGCAACAAAACAGAAAACTAACGTCCTTTCAATAGAAGAAGAATCAACTTAATTTAAATGAAAAGATTTTCTCTGACTGTGAATGAGCATGCTTTGTCTAAATGAAATGTGACAGTTCTAGTATGACTGTTACCTAAATTGGCCCTCCAGAGATTTAGAATGGAGCGACAAGAGGTAGTAACATAAACACCTGTGCTTGAAAGGGGGGAGCAGCAGTGACCAACCTCTGAAGTATTAATATTGTACAGTGGTGTCTGAGCAGGTGCATTTGTTCATGTAGTGTTACTATAGATTCTGAGGCCAAAAGGAACCATGTGATCATATTGTCTTCCTATATAATACAAGACATAAAACTTTCCCAAAACAATTGATCTTTGAACTGGAGCTTATCTCTTAGAAGAATGTCAAAACTTGATTTTAAAAATTGCCAGCACTGGAGAATCCATCACAAGGCAAGGTAAATTGTTCCAATAGTTACTTTATGTCTTATCTTTAGAATGAATGTCTAATTTCAGTTTCCAGCCATTGCGTCTTGTACCTTCATCTGCTAGATTGAAAAGACTATGAACTTTTTCCTTGTTAAGATAAATAGATTGCGCACCTTGAGCCTGTCACTGTAACTCATGGCTTCAGTTCAGAAAAGACTGTTAAGATCAGTCTCAAGGCAACTACTGTAATATAAAGCCTTACCAAAAAAAAAAAAAAAAAACAGAGAGAGAGAGAAAAGTGCTTGCTTTTTCTTTGCCAAAAACTAAAATACTGAGCAGATTTCACATTTTGTAAAATCTCCCTTAAATTGTATTCTCATTGTCTGTTAGTGCTATGACAACTTTTCTCTGCATGAGGCAGAAAGAAAGGGTTAACATTGTTATATTTGAATCTTTATTACTGGTCAAAGATCCTTTCAGTTGTTGTTTGACTCATTCCTCAAGGTGCTCTGAATATTGAGCCCATTTCACTTCTGATGTAAGTGTGAAAGAAATGGCTGAAGCTGCTTGTTTTGATGCAAGCTAAGATGAGATGGTGCAAATTTCAATATGTAAATAGTTCTGTCTTATTCTTTGCTAGAAGATTAAGAAACTCCACCATCGCCTTGTACTTCAAGGGGAGGGAAAAAATGCTTTTTCCTTTCTGTGTCTCTTTAGTGCTACATAACCATCAGGACTTTTTGAGGTAGCAATTTGGATGTCAACACTGACATTTTGCATCAAAGATATTAGGCACAAAAGTTACATTGTCAATTGAACTAATCTAGATTGGAAAGATCTGCTCGGAATAGTGCCAAGTATGGTGGAACCCCATTTATCCAATCTAAATAATAAAAAAATGTAGCTAATCAGGAGAAAGCTCTCTGCCCATTCTAGCTGTTGTTTTTAAGATTCAAAGTTTTTAAATTGACTGACCCCACTCAGGAAAAAATAATTAAAACACACACACACCCTTTTTCTTACCTGCTTAGCTATTTAACAGAGTATCCAAACCCCCTAGTTCTTACAAACAATGTCTTGTTCATTTATTAACAAGCAAACTGAGTTTTTAATAAGTTATACAGGTATGATCATTTTTACCTTCCTTACTCTTTAGCCTGGACAGTTACAAGGACTGTCTACAACAGTTGTTCTCAACTTTTTTGTTTCAATTGCTGGAAGACATGAAAAATTAAGTTCCATGTTTCAGCCCTAGGTAGCAGGGCTAAAGCATCAGTTTTCTGTCTTCCTGTATGTGTTATGGTGGTTCAGTTAATATGAGGATCTGGCTAATGAAGATTCAGTTAACCAGGGTTCTGCTGTCATCAGAATCCTATTAAAGAGAGCAAGGATGCTTATTCTTAAACCTTCCAAAAGGTGCTCCTTAAAATAATCTTTCTTTAGTCAGTGCTTAGTCCCTGTATGATTGGGGTGGGGGTGTAAGCTATATGGCATAATAGACAAACTGCTGCTGCTGACCTTACACCTGGTAAAACGTTAACAGTCATGGTTTGAAATGAGTTTAGTCTCCTCCTTTAAAGCCCTTGTTAACCTATGTGCCCACAACTGCTCAATATTCATCTGTTTTAGGGACCTAGGTCATTCAAGGGTTTCACTTCCAGATGATCGATGTTGTGTTGCTCTCTGTTGCACAGCTTTGATGCTTTTTTTCTGTGGTGGTTGTGTAGTGAAATTTTTCCAAGATCTTGTCTGTAAAACTGTATTTGTGTTTCATCAAGCAAGATTCTGTTTTTGAGTGTTAGCGCACATCCCAGCATTAAAAACGGGAGTGGGGAAAAAACTTGGTGGGCTCTAAGAACATGTAGAGTGTAGACTTGGGTGGGTAACTTCTCATAAACCACGATGAAACTACAGGGTTTGCCAGACTCCTGATCTCTGAAGTACCAGTGGATAAATGCACCAGGAAGGGATTATGTGTATTGGACAACAGAGAAGAGCAGACTGAGCTTGGGGAGTAAGGCTGTCTTACAGGAAGTAGCAAGCATTTCCTGTATTCATGCTTCTGATTGCAAGAGGCTTTTTAAAGTATGTTTTTACCCTAAAACAATTAATCATTCATATTAACTTAGCTTCTGTTGAAATGCTCAAGCTTTCTGCCATCCTTTCTCTCGTGATCAGATGCTGCTACATGCTGAATCCCTTTGCCATGGGAAATGATAGTAGTGGATATATGGCTAGGACTGGGTCAGAGAGAGGCAGGAGGGAAGTTGGGTGAACAGCCTGAAAAAGTACTAAAATGGTGGCTTTCTATTTTCTATTGAAGCTAGTGAAAAACGGTGGGGGTAAGGAGAGATGAGTGACTAAGGTAGTTCTGAAGAACTGGTAGAAATGGACCAGAGAAGGCAAAAAAAAAAAAAAAAAAAAAAAAGCTAATGGGAAACATCTTTATAAATTTGTGGTATTTATTTTTATCTAGCATGCATGGTTGCTTTAGATTAATTACAGAAGAAGTGGGGGAGAGGGTGTTAGTTGTTTATACTTTAGTAATAACAGAAGACACAGGAAATGCGAGTGGAAATGAACATCAGAGACAAAATAGCAAGCTTGGTAGCCATTCTGTATGAAACATACTGTCCATTCCCAAAGTAAGTGATTTACTTGAGGACAGCAAGATCAAACCTCTAACCGACTGGATAACTCGAATTTAACAAGCTGGGAAGGCTGTACTCTGGATGTGGAATGGCTGTGGCCTGCTAACTTTTTTGTTTGTTTGTTTATAGTAATCAGAAATAGAAGTGAATGCTTAATAGTGTGGGAAGAACAACATGATAATCGGAATGAAAGGCATCACAGTCTTTTGCATAGGTCACAGGAAATACATACACTTAACTTTTGTATTTTTGTTTGATGTGAGAAAAGGGGACAAAGGTTGCGATTTGAATAGCCCAGTGGCTCCCAGCCTATTTGACTCGAGGGCCGCAGATATTTCTGCAACCATTAAGCCAGTCACCAGGAGGCTGACTCTTTGCTGATTACCCATATCCCTGGCTGCAGCAGAAAAGCTGCACACGTCCTGTAGCCATGGCTGCGCTACTTGGGTCCCTAGGCAGTGACTCCCTTCTGCGGCCAGAAGAGAAGTGCTTACCTCCCCAGTGGAGTACTTTTGCTATCTGCTGGAGCCAGGGTGGGGCTGCACTGATTTATTCCCCCCCCCTCTGTTTTCAGCAGGGACCCAGTCCCTGTGGACCTAGGTGGACCACTTTGTTGTGCTCCCTGCTATAGCCAGAGAGAGAGAGGAGTACTGATCTCCCATTCCCTTGACTGGAGCAAGAAGCCTGCACTGGTCTTTTTTTAGCCTTGTAGAAACATGCTTCGTCTGAGTCCTTAAGCAGCAGCTCCCTTTTTCAGTGAGCAAGAGGGAAAGTATGGGCGATGGGCCACTTTTGGCCCCCAGACCACACGTTGAAAACCTTCGGAATAGCCCATTTGGAGTCCCATGCATGTCTTGTACTACAGTTGACATCTTTAAATATTCATGGCTTGGCGCTTTGGGGAAGAACTCTCAAAGCAATCCTCTGAGTCTCTACATGAGCTGATCTCTTCACTTACAGGCTTATGTGGCTTGTAGCACCATGGCATCTGAGTGTATTTCATTGTCAGGGATGGATTGCTTTAGGGGCTGTAGTCCCAGGCCCCTTCTTGAACCCACCAAAAATATATTGGGTGCTTGCCAGCCCAAGTGCCCATCATACGTGTGGTGAGTTGGTCTGCTGTCACCAGCAAAACCCCTGTCCCTGAGGCTGGCTGGTCTGTGAGCTGCTCCCCCTTATTCCAAGAGCTGGGTTGGCTGGTCTGGAGGACCCTCCAGGTCCCCCTAGTGCCAAGTGTTGGCCTGTCCTGCATGGCCGGCAGGTCTGCCTGTCCAGGCCGCAGCACTGGAGCGCCTGAGTGCCACTCCACCTCCAGGCTGGGTGCTGCTGTGGTGGTGATGAGGGCCCCTAGGAGCCTTGATCCAGCTCTGCTCATTGCATGGAAGATATTACAGACACAAATGGGTCCCAGTGCCATCACTGCTGCAAAGTGAGAGGTCTTGAATCCACTGGTCAGTGTGGATTCCCAGTCTGTTGATTTGCCTCAGGACTGATCTTGGGATTTCTTGAATGTTTTTCCCCAGGGAGCCACATTCTACCACTTGGAAAGTTTTTGGTCCTTGGGTTTGGTTGGTTCTCGGATCCAGTAATCTCCAAGAAAGATGTTTCATATTCTCATTTTCATGTTCTCCTATTCCCAGCATAATAGTTGAGCTTTTTTGTTACTGTTGAAGTCTCCCCTTATCCTGGTGTGGCCGTGCAAATGTAAAATCCAGTCCATTTCTGAGCATAGATTTTTTTTTTTTCTGTCATTATTACTTTCCTAGTGTTGGTTTCCACACACTTCTCTTGCATGAAGATTGATTCTTGGACTTTCCTACCCACGTGGGGAAAGGGATGCTAAGCCAACAATCTTATGGGCAGTTCAGCTCTCCTGTTGCATCAGTTGCCAACTTTAGTCCTCTTACATGCATCCTTCAAAAATCAAGGAGTGTAAAAACATAGTCGTTATGTTTGCCAATTCCTAAGCATCCTGAACAGAGGTGGGAGACAACCAGCTCTTGATACAGTCTCCATTTAAGAAAAGGAAATCCGAATTGTGGTGAAAAAGGAGGAACAGAAGACTGTGAGTGTGTGGCTGCAGGCATCGATTTGAGAGAGTCTGTCTAGGTCGATTCTGTCAACAAGAGAGCGCTCTGCCGTTGACTCAATTAGTCCACCTGCTGAAAAAGCAGAAAGCTGCATCTACAGGAGAAGCTCTCCTGTTTATGTAGCATTCTGAAGACACCGTGCTACACAGATTTAAGTACATTGATGTGAGATATGCTACTTACACTAGTTACACGATGTATCTCAAGTTGTCATGGCACAGTAGTGTAGACCAGAACTGAAAGGATTCCTTAGTCTTCTCCAAATGTCTGTGTTGCCTACCTTTCTCTTCCATGGATGATACTGAGGCCTTCCAAGAAGTATGTTTAGCTCCGGCCTTGGAAGCCGTAATGTAGTCTCTCTACCAAAATAGTGTTGTTTACTAACTGCCTTAAACGTGCTGGCCGTTCACCAGAGACTTTGTATTCACCTCTTCCAATAGCTCAGTGATTAGCCAAGATGCTGATGCATTAGGGTGGTTGGCCAAAAAGTTACAGGAAGTAAGGATAAACCAAGCAAAATCCATTTTCACTTCTCAAAAGATGACCCTTAGTTGGAACATGCCCATTGTCAACAATGGTAAAAAATTATCTTTCTCAGAAAGGATCTCAGGAAATGCTAGGCAGTGTCCACTCAGTTTGTGTTCCTGTGGTGAGTTAATGGCATCATACTTTTAACTCGCCTCCCATTTCCAAGGTAGAGGACGAATCCAGTAATGGTACCTCAGGATACCATAGAGAGCGTAACAGGATGTCAGAAGAAGTGTCTCTTCAGATCACTTGTTTTGTCATCCTACATGGTCACATCTGGACTTGCTGTTGATCCACAGTTTATGGACTTCTGTGGAGCTCTTGACATACACATGGAATCATAGAAGATTAGGGATGGAAGGGACCTCAAGAGGTAATCTAATCTAACTCCCAGTGTGTTCAAACTAAGAGCAATTTAGCTATCATTTGAGTCTTCCTTCAGTAGACAGTAACCTTTTTATTGAACTGGAGTAGTCATTCCATATACTGACTATAGAAATGATTCCAAGGCAATATTTTAAAAAAGGATTGAGCTTTAATCCTACTGATAACCCTAAGTCTGGCCAGACAGGGTTTTTGAGCGCTATGGACTTCTAGATTTGGCTTTGCTTCCTCTTCAACTCTCTTTTTCCAGTGGCATCTCAAATAAGCCTTCAGGACAAAATCTTCTGACGTCAGTTCTTGGAGAGGATGTTGGACAGTCAAAAGTCTTTAACTACATAATCTTATACTGCTAAATGGAAAAGATTTTCTAAAGAAGGCACATGTAAATTATATCCAAATTAGGTTTAAGTAGCTCCTTTCTGTGTAACTAAGAAAAAACCACAGTTGAGGCAAGATGCTAGCCCACGATGTGTGGGAATAGTAATGACTGGAAAACTGTTTTTTGTACAATTTTAAAATGTATTGGAAAAATAATAGTAATGCCATTAAAATATAGACACTGGGATTGAAGCAGAATTTTATTGTAGAATATATTTTTATATTTGATGAAGTAAAATTGGACTCTAGAAGGGTAATGTGGTCAATCTAACCACCACCTCTTTTTCAAGAGCCTGCTGTGGGTGTTTCTTACTGTTGTTCTCTGATTGGACTTTGATATGCCAATTTTCAGTTGATGAATAATTGTCTGTGCACTGATAACTTGGGGGAGTCAAGTGCAGTCTGGTGCTACTGTGTGAATGGTGTATTTGGTTTCTGCAATCCAGAGTGTGTGATTTATGACTTTAATCTCAGTCAGTCAGTAAACTTGTCAATTAACTGCATTTGAAAAGTGATTTTGATTAGTGCAATCAGTAAACATGAAATCTTGTCTTTGATTGCTGCACTGATTAGATAAATCGTCACTTGAGGTGCTTCTGGAGAAGGCAGTTTATATGGCCTTATAGCACTAGGAAATGCCTAATTTGTAAAGACCAAAGAAAATATTAACTGTCATTTTTTCCTCTCCTGCTTGTACCTTTTTGAAGAGCAATTCACTTTCAGGCTTTTTCCTCCTTCTTAAAGTGATCTTCTGTCAGAACCATGCAAATGAATGGTAATAAGTTTGTTTTAAACACTACTTCATTATTAAGATATTCCTGCTTGTGAATACTTAATCTAAGTTTCTCTCAGTGCTGTTCAAGGAAATGTGATCAGAACTAGTTCCTGAAGAGGGATGTGCCCTAACTTTTCTCATTGGAAAGGATGCTTGTGGAGCTGGAAACACACACGCACTAAGCCCTTGTTGTCCAGGGGTCAGTATGAAAGATTCACCCTGTACCTGGTGGGGACTAACCAACTCTCACTGGAGGGTTTTCCATGGACTTGATTGAGGTCAGGTCTACAATGATGGCAGCATGTTTGCCGTATCAGTTCAGTCTTCCCTGATCCGCTAAATCAATTGGGCATCCACCCCCTGAAAAAGACTAGTGCTGAGTGGAAGTGAGGGTATTTTCTTTCAACTCAGAGCAGTGGGGTCTCTGTAGTAAGTAGACATTAGGCAGTTGGAGGGAGATAATTAAGTTGCATAAAATAACTTGCTTTATCTCTGTTTTGACTGCCACCAAAAAACACGTTAAGTGTTAGAGTAGGCCTCAGAAGCAGATGATGTGGTGTGTTGGGTGGTTGGTTTTTTTTTTGGAGATTTTTTTGTTAAGTCAGTGTTGGATCAAATATGTAGCTCTGAGCTGTCAGGAAGAAAGGCAACTTCTTTCTTCTCCATGACCCTCTGGCTGCTTGGAGTGCCCCCCTACTTTTTGGCTGCAGAGAAAAGAGGACGCGCCCCATCTCCATGCTGCTCACCCATCCATCTTCTGTGTATTGGACAGGAAAGGGAAGTTTGACTCTACTCCTTTTTTCCATCTTGTCTGTGTCTGTCTCAGTTCTTCTACAGGACCCATTACAGCTGAATCTGAGTGGCTTGCAGCATTAAGTCATGTGCAAAGAAACCCCTCTTCCTTATATTCATCAGGAACTGGACTTAATTTTTGTTCACTACTTGGTTCTTTTTGCGGGCTTTTTAAAACAAGGCCCAAACCCCTGCGTTTATCCCTTATTCACTAGGGAACCAGTGAATAAGACTAGAGTACTGGGCTGATCTGTTGTTGAGAATATGAAGCAAGGTGTCTGTGAACCCTGTAACCGATTTATTTAGGTACAGAGAACTAAAGCATCTATCCCAGAGGTCCTTTATAGATGGGTCGCCAAGGCAGAGTCCAAGACCAGAAGGTGTAAGGGCAATTATCTTCACATCTGTAGATAGAAAAGTGAAACCATTTACCGGATGGTGAGACGCTGGGGGACAGCCAAATTAAGAGAAGTATGGTGTTAAATATTTAATTCTGAAATGCAGATCTTCCATTTTGTGTCTCTCTTTCAAATGGTGTTTGTTTAAAATTTGAGGCTTGAGGCTATGAATATGGAAGGTTGAAGTGGCGTAAGATTTGGGACTGTTCCCTGCAGTATATTCCGAAGTGCTTCAGTATTGTCCTAGCTCAAACGATGAATCTGCTTCTCTTAAACTAAAGTACTCTGTCCTCTGTAATAGATCTCACTCTTTAAACTTTCTGATTAGTCTGATTTTTTTTCTTAATTAGATCGCGTAAATTCCCCTGACGTTGTTTAGCTGCCCTGAAAATGTTGTGTATATAAAATGCATAATCTTCAAATTAGCAGTTAGTTGCACGTGAAATGAGTTTAGGGAATCCTAGTCTAGTCTCTCATGAATATTTTGTCCACACTACAAATAATTTTGTAATCTGGCCTATGTGACCATGATTCATTCTGATTTAAAGAAGGCTCGAGAACTGTTAGAGTTCAGAATTTATTTCCCCTAGCAAAGCTGTTAACTTCAGGAGGACCTGCCTGCACTAGACACAGTTCTCTCAAGTGTTGCCACAAAAGGTTTCTGTTCAGGTCAGGCCATTAAAACACACAAGCAATCCAGTCTGAGTTCCTAGGAGAGAGGCTTAGATTTCCCTCTATCCATGATTTTCTTAAAAGCTGAATTGAAAAAGGAAATGTAGAGTTCTGTCAAATTATTGCTAAGCCTTAGTGTCCTTGAATATTGACGATTTAACAGGGTATTACTGTGCTATCACAGTATACCTATTAGACAACTTCTGGAGCCAGCTGTTATAATTAGGTCACACTTAAACACCATTGAAGATAATCAAAGATGTCACTGAAACTGAAGCTTTTGACTGGTAAACAATTTAAGTGTTGTGAACTGACCAGGGAGCTATTGATTAGATGTTTCTTTCATCCTGTTTACTGGTCAATTTATTTAGAACATCAGCCATTTAATTGCATGTCTTATTAAAGCAAAGTTGTTTCTGCTACATCTTTGTACAGAGTTAGAGCTTGACGACAAGAAAACAATTGGAAAGTGGGTGGTCCCTTTTATTACCGTTCCTTACTGCTGCAATACTGTGTGTCCTGAGCCAGATTTTACCCATTTTTTCTCCTGTATAATAACTATTTATGGGGACCCATAGAAAACCAAATATTCTGGTAGCCAGATAAAGATGAATATGTAGTAATCTTAAATCTTGTTCATACCTTATCCACTTTCAGAGTTTCTTGAATACTTTGTCTTAATAAAGAGGAAAAATTACTGTAATTCATTATCAGTTTGCTCACCACCCCTCGTTATGATGGTCATACATACATGATAATTGGTGGGTGTATTTGGTAATAACTCTAAACATTCTCTGAAAGACACTTTTCAGAAGTTGTGGTACCAGTCACCAGATTTTATTTTGGTGGTACGCATTCCTGAAAACTTGCACCTTTGGTGATTTAAAACATTAACCAGTGTATTGGTCCCATTCATTGTAATTTCCCTCTGGATTACCTGAAATTTAGCCTCCTATTGTGCATATTAAGATACAAATGGAGCCGTTTTTGCCATTTCGCTGCTGTCAAATCAGTTATTCCACCAAAGTCAGTGGAATTAATTTACAGTTTTCCAGTGGAAAGTAAAAAAATTGGCTCATAGGTATTTGGCGGTAAGTGCAATTTCTTTGTTAATTTTCTGAAATTTTTTAAATGTAGTGTTTTAACACAGACTTAAAAATAAATGATATGGAACTGGTTTTTTGCATGGTATTTAAGACTTTTTTGTTTTACTGTACAGATCTTCGGCCCCAAGAACCATGGCGAGGTCCCACACCTCTGTTTCAACAGCCACCACAGAGATATGACAGGTATGGCCACTTTTTAAATTTTGTCAAAAGTTTTTAAAGAGATTTATTTCCTCATATTTTGCAATACGTTAGTCTTAAAACTAGGCTTTTAATTTTCTATTTAAATATATTAACTTTTAAAAACAAACTGGTACAAGTATATAAATCCATGATGTGTATTTATTGTGGGATGCAGTCTGCGGTATTTCTGTTTCTTAAAAAATTGGTTTCTGGCTCAAAGAAAGAGAGAAAAAGAGACCACGTTCTATTAAAAACCAGAAACTTCAAAATTAACTTTACTGTTGATGCTTTGGTTACCATTCTTGGTTCTTTGGCCTTTATCTTATTGAAGCTTTTGAAATACCATGAAATTCAACACAGAGAGCTTAAAACTGCATTAGATTTTTGTACAGGCTAAACAAATTTCTTTTTAGGAGGGTTGTGGAGCTTAATGAGGCATAACTAATGGTGTTTCACTTTTATCATTTCTGTGCTGCAACCAGAGCATTAGTACAGACTAGCCATTGATTCTTGCTACAAACCTCTTGAAGTCCTAATCAGCTTCTTTGGTAGAACTTTTTCAGGCTTGGCAAGCCTATTGTAGGGCTATGTCACTGTAGGTCAGTAGTTATTAGTTGCCGCTGAAAACAGTTTCTTTAACTACTTAAGACTGAACTGAATTAAATGCAGAAGGGACTCAGGAGGAGGATTATAGAATCTGCAGTCCAATAAGTACCATGGAATAGAAAGAATGTGACATGGTTTGATAATAAGGGATGTTTTACATGTGGTCCTTCATTGGTAAGTTGTATGCCTGTAAGTCAGATGGACTTTACTAAGTCCAGGATATCTGAATGCTATGAATAATTATATTAATATAGAGAGTGCAGTTTTAGGAGTACAGATTCAAAATGGATGTTTTACATGTGCTATGTTTCCTTAAAGCTGTTAATGGTGGAAAGAAGCAGACTGAGGAGCGGTTTTGGGCTCTTAAATATGCACACCTTCCATGCCAAGTATTTTTATCTGTCAGAATCAGGCCAATCTCCCTTTACTTTGCCATGCTCGATGTGGAATCTTACCTGACAGACTTTTATTTTCAGCATGATATTCAGCAAAATAACAGATTGTACTTCCAGATCTTAATTGAAAGTAACTTCACAAATAGCCTTTTTTGTTTTTTAATGAAACTGGTTTAGTAGCTTGCAATGTTTTCTAAAGTGCGAGGAATTTCATTCTGTTGGATTGCTAGTTTTGCTGATTCAGTATAATTGTGCTAAACATTTTGCTTGGCCCTCTGGATTTCCAACTTCACACGTCTGCCTCTTCATCCAACACGTGTGTGTGTGTGTGTGAGAGAGAGAGAGAGAGATGCCTTTACTTACGGTTCAGACTTCTGGTTTACAATCTCACTAGTATAGCATACTGTGGTAACAATGGCTCTTTAACTCTACCCAGCCTGCGTTAGCACTGCAGGGGGTGGCATGTGTTGAGGTACTGTCGTGTGCTAGTAACATTAGCATTCAGATTACCCTTCAACTGACTCGGACTGCCCTTCAACTCCATTTTCAATCTTTCTCAAATTTCCTTATGGAGCTAAGGTGGTTCATGTCAGTCCTTAGCCAAGGAGGAACTCTCTTTGGAAAGTTTTGATGAAAATCTTTCCAGCTTTGAAATGAAAATAAGGTGACTTTTCACAATTCAAGTTTCTTATTTCAGGGATTTTGTGTCTATGCCCCTTTTTGGTTTATTAAACCATCACCACTTACCAATCTGAGCTCTCCAGTGAGGACAGGTACACCCGCCATGTGTCTGAAGGTGCTTGATTGGGAAAACACAAAGTTAAGATGTTTAAATTCACTGAACCTTGATATTAGATTTATTTGTCTTAGAGAGTTAAGTGTGCATTGAGAGAGCCTAAATATTTGCATATTAGAACAGACAATGCCAATGAAAGTTGTGGTTTTCAGCCTGCAGCTAGCTACCAGGCAGGAAGGAAGTTGCCAACCAGTTTTTGTTGCATTGTGAGGCTGTTATCCATGTGCTGGTTATCCATTGGCTGCTCCAAGTGATTGGTCTTCCCCTTGATCTGCCTAAATTGAGGTTAGGTACTGAAATCCTAGTACACAGGGAGGGTGACCTAACCAAAGAGAAACTTCATCTGGAGTAGGTAGGATTGGGAGAGTGGAACCGCCTCCTCTGGCAGTAGCCAGCGAGGAGTGTGGGTGTAGTTTGAGTCCTGCCAATGAATCTTTTGAGGGACCAGTGAAGCAGGCTCAAAGATTTTTGAACTGCTGGGTTGAAAGTGTTGGGTTTTTGGGTTGCTGAAAGAGAACTTGGTGCCCTGAAATGCCTGTGTCTCCTAATTCAAATGAGCATATCGCCTGTACTGAAGTGTTTGATTGTTACCTCACTGGTTTTTATGGCGTAAAGATAGATAGGGTAACGACATGGTAGAACCCACAGGAAGTTATTGTTGGACAGAGCAGCTGCTGTGCGCTTGCAAACAGTCTGAGAAGTTGTGATGCTGTCAGTTTAAAATCTAAATCATTTCAGGCCTGATTGAATACAGAATAAGCACCTGAGAATGTTTTGGGTTTCTAGGCTTGTTTTTCTCAATGGCGGTGGCCGGACTTAATTATTATATTTTTGAAATTTTGCATATTAATATTGCTTGTTGGTCAATCTGTGTGGTGAAAGATCAAGGTTTGACCTTCACTTCCTCAGGCTTCAGGGAAATTCTTGTACTACAAATATCAATGGCGTTAACTTGAAAATCTCCGAAACTAACTCAGAAGACTTTTATCCTGTGCTTGAAAGAGACTGGCAACAGGAATTGAGGCTTGGAATATTTGGGCATTTTCTTATTCTAGAACACCTCCTAAAGCAACTGTAGGGTTTCATTACAAAATCGTGCAATATTGTAGTATATCATGCTTTGTCCTAATTCAGATAGAGCACAAAGAGCACTGCCTTTGGTCTGTCTGACTTCCTATGACAGCATGTATATTAAGGGCTCAAGTTAAGACAGAGCCTAGATCCTATAGTAATACATCTGCGCAATGGCACAGAATTTATTCCTATGGGAACTGTACCTTTTAACTTCCTGATTTGCCAGATTAAAACGTCAGCTGTAATCTAGCATTACTACTGTTGAGCCACATAACCTAGTGAGTTAAGGGCGGAGTGGAAGACTGGATGCTGGCTTTTTTGCTGGCAAATACTACATAGTGTTAAGCATTTTGAAAATGTTAGATGCTGTATAATACAGTAACTTGGAGGTTAACTAAAATCTTCTAATGATACTACATAGCTGCATGTTTTGTTTTCCCAGTGGCTTGAAAACAACAGACCTGTCTAACAAGCTTTTAAATCTATGGGACGGTCAGAGAAAGCTGTCATTCCATTCTAATAAATATGCCCAAGTTGATGCATGTCTTGCAGAATACAAAAATATATTTTGTAACTTTTTCCGTGGCTGGAATAACCACGAATTGCCAAAATCCTTTATGAATAGTTGTTGCTGCACACATGTATTGGCTTATTAAAACATCTGCATCTTGACTATTTAATCACTGATTGAGATAGTTTGGGGGAAGTTAAATACTTTGGGTTAATGTTTTGTACTTATTGCTTGTGTAATTTAACTTTTTATGACCCTCTTGAGTTACTAAAGTACCGGGGTATTTTAAACACGGTCCCTTGGCATTTGTGTAGAGATTTACATATATTGGTTTAGATGGAATCTGTTCTGAAAATTTATTAGGAAGACCTTACAGAAGCCTCAGCGCTGACTCCATAGACTTTTGTGGCTAAGTGACTTGGCAATGGGGATGTTGACAGACTACTGAAATTGGTTGGTTATTAATGAAAGACCACAAGCATATACTACTTAATATTCATTATATTTTGATGGTTTTTCTCCTGTCATTACCTTGATTTGTCTGACAACTTGTCGAGACCAATTTTGAATTCAGTATTTGCCTTAAGATGAGGATATTCTTTCCTTGAAATGTAAAACAAATACATTGTGACATGCATATTTAAATTTAAGCAAAAGGAGTAATTCAATATTAAGTGATAGAGAGTGTGTAATCCAACCTGTCATTGAGTTTAAATAATAATAGTACTCTTCTGACTGTTTTATAATAATACTGTTAATGTTTACATTGATAATGTTATATGCATGCATAGCCTCTGTTTTGAAACTGAAAATAGGTGAAAGGTGCATAATTGACTAGTAATTAAGGTTTTACTTTGGTGCGGTGTTTAGTTCTGTTCAATAAATATAATTTTGCATATTGCTTGTATGTGCCAACCAGGCAACCAGCATGAAAGAGTCATGCTTTATACTAGGAATCTTGTTCTTTTATCTCTGTGAATAGTAGGTGTTTTTATTGCCTAGGTTTTTGGACATCATGGCTCTTCTTAGAATTTAGCCAAACAAAATGAACATAACGCTGTTTTACAATATAAAATGGGTGACAATTGGAATTTGAGTATGGAAGTCTTCTTTTTAAATGTATACATTTTTTCATCTTGTTATATTTACCTTTTGTGTTCTTAGCAACAGTGTGCCATGATCAATATGCTAGCTTTGCCTTCATTCTTCTCAGTGAAGTTCATGTTAAACCACCAAAACCACTCCTTACCCCCACCAGTCCTCCCCTCAAAAAGCTGTACGCTGATCTTTCGGCTGTTGTACAGGTGGCTGTTTAGTATGCACAATATGCCTGTCAAGAAAAAGAACGTGATCACCTTATTAAAACTTTGAGTGCTTGCTTGAAGAGAGTTCAACCTCAGTGTGACTTCACTGACTCCAGGAGAGTCCTGCCTGGGGTGACTTTGTCCAGCATCTTTAACCAAATGAATCCAGCCCCAGGTTCATCAAAGTTGAGGAAAGTGATGCTGAAGTTAGTCATTACAATCAATTTTAAAATTAAGTGGGTGCCCTACACACGGTTTATCCAATATTTTGATATTTTATGCTACTTGCATCCCCCTGTGCTCAAATATTATAATATCACTACCTGTTGAATGGTAACCAAAACATATTTAAATAAACAGGGTTTTATATGAAATGTAGTGAATAATATCTAATTTTCTAATTCTTTTTCCCCTTAAGACACTGCTGTATATGTGCTCTGCAGAAAATGTGGATGCAGAATTCTTTAACATTGTCCTAAGCAATACATGACTATCATTTTTATGAATGTTTTTAATAAAACAATAATTTAATGCACTGTTGCTTTATATTTGTAATTTTAGAACAGGTACTTGAAGGCAATTAAAACATTTTTCTGCTAGTTATCTAGGATGACAAACTAGGTTAAAACAGACGTTGAATTTGTGTTCCCATATAAACTGTACACCAAATGTCAGTCAGTCCATGCCAATTAGTGCTTATGTTGCTAGGTCACCGTGGTCAATTGAAAACTGCATCAATAGAACTTGAAAAGGTTTCTTCCCGATCAGACCTTCTGACATATTGAGCAGAATAATGGATGGGAAAAAACAGCCAAGGCCCCTACCCTAGATTCAGAATACTCAGCAGTAAGAATTCATTTGCAACCTGCAATTAACTAGAAAGAATGGACTCCCAGAAAGGGTCTGGACATTTAGAAAATAAAGCATCGTTCTCCTGTGTTGCACATGTTTACTCTTTGGATAGTGTGTTTATATTTAGCTAAACCAGTGATTTTTCCCCCCCCCCCCTCAAATCTACATCGGCAGTCGCTGCTGACTGGGAAACCTATCTCTAAGACACAGGCTGAACAAAATCCTTTTAGGGAGTCCAAAAATTCTCTGACTCTGCAGAGTCGAATTTGACAGTGCTTTTAAAAGCGTGCTTCTGTTCCTTCACCTTTGTACGTTTGAGTGTGAAGCAGTGTGTAAACATGGTTTGATAAATAAAATCAGGTCCAGCTTCTTTCTTGCACAGTGTGGGCTAAATCATTTTGTAGCTCCCATAACTTGAAAAATGGCTATGCAATTTAACATAACGGATCTGTGTTTTACACATATTTTAACCTTTCATTATACATGTTGATAAAGGTTTCAGTTTTGTAATACAAAGCTATATATAAATTAATAACGTGCTATAATACATGTGTTCCTCCACAGAAATACAGGGGTTGCCCCTCTTCTGTCTTGGAACCGGATGCTGCAGTCCCAGGGTCCAGCATTCCAGCAAAATCAGTACCACGGACCCATGAATTACCCACACAGACCTGATGATCGAATGGATAGGGGAAGACAGGTAATAAAACACTTTATGATTGTATATTGTTGTCTTCTGGTTAACTTGCTTGGTATCTGTAATGGAAAAAGATATACCATTTACAGTAAATGTTTTTCTGTCAAGTAAAATCTTCGTTTTGTTTTACAACTAAATATGGTTACATTCCAGCAGGGTTACCTTAACACATGTTCATAGGTAAATTGAAAAGACATCAAATGCCCACGTTTAAAGTTAGAAATTTTTCCTTTTGTTGACTTGGTTTGGAAGCACTTTAGGTATTAGACTCTAATAGCCAAAAATGTGCATGTGTCTGTATGTAGGCTTGAAAAATTAAATTTTCATCAGTAAACATTGATTTCACTAAAATAGGGAGTCCTGTGGCACTTTAAAGAGTAACAAGTTTTTTTCTTGCATAAGCTTTGTGGACATAATCCCACTTTGTCAGTTGCATGAAATGGGGGAAGAGCATGTTAAGTGTAACTATATAGACCCAGAGAAGGGTGGGTTGCGAGGTTAATTCAGACAGAGCCAGAGGGACGGCCTGTTGGCCAATCTCCCTGCGAAGTGAACAAACCATTTTGATTCAAACAGTCTACTAATGGGTAGCAGGAGCTGGAAACAGAAGGTGTGAGGCTAAATTGAGAGGAATTACCTTTTGTAATGACCCAGTCATTGATTTCTCTGTAGACAAAGAAATAGATGGATAACATATTTTCATTAATAATGTTCAACACTTGCAGTGAGGCAAACAATAAAGGCTGCTTGGGAACTTTCTGGAGTCTGATTTAAAGAATATTTACTTTCTCTGTTTTTGAAATGATGGCAGTAATTTGTATTAACAGGTATAAAATTTTAATTGTTTGAATATCAGATCCACTGTCATTAAATTGTCCCATCTCCCCACAACTTCCTTCAACTGTGAAAATTTTAATAGATAAAAATGGAAAGTAGCATAAAAATAAACAGTAATATTATCCATTGACATTATAAAAAAGCAAATTTAATTCTGCCATTGAATTCCCCAGTATAACACTTATTTAGTTGAAATAAGCAAACTTTAGAGCATTTTTATTCAAACTCGAGGTGGTCTTGCCATCAGTTAAAAAGGATAGTACAAAAGTATTAAACAGTCAAAACTGCATATGGAGTCTTTCCCCCACGTTCATTTTCTCCTATCCCCATGTTCTCCTCCAGTTCCCCAATAAAGAACAGTGAATCTGGATGCACATTTGTAGTGGAAAACACGAGTACGCAAACTATGTGGCAGAGCACAGTGGTCAAATGCACTTGTGAAGTCCGGGTTAGACTTCAGGTAGCTGTTAGAACACGAGGCAGATGCTCCTTCTTGGAAACTGAAGCTCGTAGTGCTCAACTGGCAGACAGGCTCCCAACCAGCAGCTAGAGAAGTAGTAAGGAGAACAAATTTCCTCTTAGCTGCTGAGTTCTTGGGCTGCACTATGTGCCAGCAGCAAAGGTGTGAGCTATCAGGAAGAGCATGAGTGTACCTGTGCCTGATTTTCATACAGCCTGACTCAGAAAAACTACTGGCAGCTAACTCACAAGGAGAGGAGCAGTTCTTTGCTTTTTGTGTCTTGTAACATGCCTCCCCGTTCCCTGTTGCATGGTTGTATGCCATACGGCCTGAAGATGCTTTTCTCATTTCTGTTAATTGTTTAACACTGTTTCTCATGCTGCCGTTGTCTCTCACACACATGCACACTGGAAGGTTACCTAGTCACCTTCTTGTTCCCATTTTATAAATATACAATGCACTCAGTCGGGACCCTGGTAGTGAAAAATCAGTTGCATGATATCTTCTTTGCTCCATTTTTATTCTGGAGTAACTTCAGTTTTGTACTGGGTTTACAATACCAGAGTCAGTGGAGTAATATAACGATCAGTCCATATCCATATCTGCTTTGCTGGGATATTGCTCGAAACAAACTTACATTTTCAGTGCCTAATGATGAAATGATAGTTAGTTAATTCTGAAAACTCTGGTTTGGTAAACTACAAGCCTATTCCGTATACAGTATTGTAGTAATGTCAGTCCCAGGATATTAGAAAGACGAGGTGGGTGAGGTTTTATTTGATCAACTTCTGTACGGTAACCATTTACACTAAACTATCTGTTTGATCCAGTATGTTGCTGGATGTAGGCTCTGTGACGATGGTACGTTGATCCAGATATCTTTCCCATCCCTGAAGCTCTGTGCAGCTCAAACACTTCTCTCTCGCCAACAGAAGTTGGTCTAATAAAAGAAATTACCTCCCCCACCTTCTTTCTTTAATAAACCTATTCAGAGCCTTTTTACAGTTGTGACTTGGTGCTTGGTAGTGCAAATTTCCTACTACGGCTTGTTCTCTTCATGTTTTCCTTCTATACGTTGGTGGGTCATTTTTTATTTTAATAGTCTGTAAGCTAGTTGATGACTTGGTCCTGCGAATGGTATTTAAAGCTGTGGGTCTCTATTATGGGTATATTTTTCTCAAGACCCCGAGGTAAGTCAACTCTAGATATTTGCCAGTTTTACAATCAGATAAACAGCACTAGCAAAGTCAGTACATACTAAAATGTCATATAGACAGTGACTGGTGTATACTGCTCTATATGCTATACACTGAATTGTAATATCAATATTCCAGTTGATTTATTTTATAATTGCACAATAAAAATGAGTCAGTAATTTTTCAGTAGTCATGTGCTGCTGTCACATTGTATTTTCATATCTAATTTGATAAGCAAAGTCATTTTTAAGTTGGGTGAATCTTGGGGCTATGAGAGACAAATCAAACTCCTGAAAGGGGTACAGTAGTCTGGAAAGGTTGAGGACCATTGGTTTAAAGCAACTCATAAGAGATGTGTGCATGTTTGTGTTGTGTAATCCTGTTTAAATGGCTCATTTGAATAGCCCCATTTCAAGAATAGGTAATTTTTATTTATTTATTTATTTTTAATGCACACTTCACACATGGCATCAACCAAAGTGTGCAACAACAATGAAACTGCTTTGGTCATGTCTACACAAGGGAAATTCTTGTTACATTTCCTTCTGTTGCTATGGCTAAATCAGTGTTAGCAGTGACCGGAGCCTAGAGATGCAGCGCTGCCAGTTGTCCACACCAGTTCCGTCCTTGTGTCTCGTAGATTTGCAGGGTGACATGATGGTGAGTCTTCTGCCCCCAGCAGATGATCGACCCTATCATTCCTAAGTCCAACTCTAGTTCAGCCAAACCTATATTCCCCATAGGGAGATCTTTGTCTGAACTAGGGACGCTCCTGGAAAACCTCTACAGGTCACTCTGGCAATGGCTTTAGCTAAGGCTGCTTCTCTGGTTTGGAGTGTGGTAGAGGAGAGGTAGGCTCAGCAAGAAGAGGCCTGTTCACAGAGTTTAAAATGCTCAGGCCATCAAACTTTCTATTGCAGGCAAGCCAAGTTTCAACAATATTTAACCTGTGTGAAGGAGATCAGATTGGGTAGAGTCCCAGCTGGGACACTGGTGTGGCTTTCATCTTAGAACTGCCCTGTGTGTTATCTCCACTGAATGGTTAAACCATACCAGAACCTTTTTAATCTACACCACACTTCCTAAGCATGGTGGCTCAACTTGGCTAAATCACACGTATTGACAGGCGCAGTTCTGGAAATCTTCAATAAGATTACTAAGTAAGATGCTTGAAAACAAAGACTGAAAGCATAATTGCACCAAGTCCACATTATGAACTTGGTATTCTCTGGGTTTTGTGGGGGGACATATAGATCAGACTGGAGAATTAGATACTCGTCCTTCCTCTGCAATCCAGATCTGTGGTCCACAATCCTAGAATAACTGGATGTTTCTGCTAAAAGGATCTGTCACCACTGGAATACTTCACTGTTGATGTTAACATTGTAGTCACTGTGCATAAGGGTTATCGTTCCACAGAGATGGTGGTGCTTCAGAAAACTGTTTACGCTGTGAATGCAGGAAAAGAACCCTGCATCAGTTCACCACGAACGCTTTCCATATGGGGTCTTAAGAACTCAAAACAGGATGTTTTATGAAAACTTTGTTTGCAAGTCTGATGGAGCTAGCAGCAAAGAGCTGGAATGATGTGCTCTGATGGGCCATTTAAATTATAATTAGATATATTATTAAACTTTTCCTTGTCCCTTTGCAATTCTAGCAAATTGGTCCCCTGCTGCATGATTAAATAGAACACCAACCAAATTTCTGTTGTTAATACACTTTCCAATACACAAGTCCATTGCAGGAGTTAACTTCTTTGCAGGATCTAGCAGAAGATAAATCTAGGCAGTGACCAAGATGAGAGTTTAGTTCACATTTTGGCCTTGCAGCAAGTAAATACTGAGGTTAACTTATAAGCCAGCCACATTACAGTTTTAACTGTGCAAAGCAGTGTCCAAAACTGGTGTTATTGATGTCAGAGCTTTTTTAAAACCTTGAGAAAGGCTTAAAACTAGAGCAGTGGTGGTTTTTTAGAGCAGCATAAGTAATTATCTGCTCCCTTCACCCCTAAATTCTTTGCTACAGCCTGGCCCATAAGGTTTAATAAACCTGGGGCTGTGGAGTGCTTACAAAAGAAATGCAGCAGGCTTTGATGTGGATTACACTGTGGCAGCAGACTTTGGTTGATAAATTCTAACAAACAAATCAGAAATGTAAAGAAACAAGTCTGCAGTACAGTGCATTTTATGAACTTTTTAATATTTAGCCTATCATGTAGGAATTGAATGTTTAGGCATAACTATTCCTTGTGTAACTGTGTCAATGTCTAATTGTAGGATTATTCACAGGGTTTGAGCGACAAATACTCTGGTGCATCATTTGTGTTGCTGATAGACTTTTAAAGGAATGCAGGCAACATTATTTTTAATTTTATTTTTAAAAAAACCAAAAACTTCTGGTAGAGCACCTTTTTAAAAAATAGTTTGTCCTGAATCTTTTTAAAATATAAGGGGTGGGATGTGAGGTTTGTTTAGAAGGGGATTTGGAGTGCCCAGGAGTAACACCAAGAAGTTTTTATTCAGGCTACCCCCCTTCCCTGTGTGCACTTGTTAAACTAAGTGCTGCCCTGCTTCTAATCACCCTCTAGAAAATCCTTGGAAAGGGGCTTTTCCCATCTTCTCCATGTGTCCAGTCCACAGGATAAACCAAAAATGAAGAGGAGATGAACTTTCCTGTGTTCTCTTATGGTAAAAAGTTTGGAATTTATTGCTAACAAGATAGGTACCAAATTCTCAGTTTGGATGGGGATTTATGTTGATTGCAAATCTTTAAGTTCTCCCTCAGAATTCTGTTTCACCATAAATCTGATGTACTGGGTGTATCAATTAAATTAAATAAAAATTTATGACTGAAGTGGTAACTCCTTTACTTGAAGTCCTCTGTACTTGCAATATGCAGCCTGTTGATACGCATTGATGATATGTCACCTGGCATTTGAAACACTATTTGAAACTGAACTGCTGCATACAAGAAACCAGCATAAGCACTGAAATATATCTAACAAGAACAGTTGTCTCATTTGTGAAAGCGCATACTACTTGCTTAGGCAGAAGATCAGCTGTCCACAACTAAAAAGTACAGTCTTTTATAACACGAAATTGAAAAAGACAAAACACTGCATAAATTAACCATAATGGGTAAATTAAGATGAAGCCTAAGAAGGGTAGAAGCACCATATGTCTCAAAGTAAACAGAGTTCTTGGCACTTTTAAAGACTAACAGATTGATTTATTGCGTGAGCTTTCGTGGGAGAAAATCCCACTTGGTCTGGCTCTTGAAGATGGGGACCTGTCTCCAAGAGTCTGACCAAGTGGGATTTTCTCCCACGACAGCTCACGTGATAAATTAGTCTTTAAAAGTGCCAAGGACTCCTTGTTTGTTTTGCTGAACTAGACTAACAGGGCTGCCCTTTTTGGAATATGCCTGAAAGCACTCCCTGAATATGCACACTTAAGTTATCCTGCTTTCCACTATTTAGTCTCTCTCTCTTGCGCACGTGCATGCGTGTGTAAATTGCGGAATCTAGTTTTCTCTACGGATTTTACAAAGGTTGTTTTTAAAACTCTGCTCCTGTTTTCATTTTGCACCTTTGAACTTCCACTGTTAGTGAAGGAAAAAGATAAGCAGTTAGTTCCAGTTCAAATCACCCTAAATTCTGCTTTTCAGCTGTGTACTTTCTTGTTTTAAGATTATTAAATCTTTTCCAACACACATGGAAGTGTGAGGCCGGTCTTGTGCAGAAGCTAAGGCAAAAGAACATTGGAAACACTGTTGAGAGATATTTAGCTCTTTCTTTTGTACCTTGCTGCGTAAAGGGTGTATTGTTTCAGTTTTTCATGGAGTCTGAAGCTAGGCTAACTTGTTTACCATCACAGTAATCCAGAAAATAAACCCTTGCTTTTGTTTGTTTGCAGGGATATGGCCCTGGGAGGCCCTACCCTTTGCCACCGCCCCCTGGAAGATATAACTGGAATTAGGCTCTTCAAAAGTCTTCCGTCATCAAAATGTGTTTTTACAATAGCTGTGGAAATGAGGCTTCTTTAAAAAAGTACTAGTAGTTTTTAAACTACAATGTGTTTTAACTGTGTATATTTCTTACCGAGGAGATCTGATTTTGGGGGAGGGGGGTTTTATGTTGCTTTGAAACAGTGTACTGGAGAAGAGACAAAGCAGACTTATTAATGTGCTTGAGAGACACATTTGATGAAGTAGGAGTACTATTCTGTCTTTATTACTAGCTAAGCATCAATTGCATATGCTTGTCAATTTCAAATCAAAACATCCTTTAACTCACAGCATAAAAGCCCCAAAATAGATACTGATTTTTAAAGAATGCCTAGAAATGGGGTTTTATTAGCTGTTATGGTAAGCACAGCAGGCAGTCTAGGAAACACAATGTTTAAAGACACTTCTGTCTGTATTCTTTTTAAGAACACTTCATTGATGTATTTGTCTCTCGAGTTTGATTTCTGGACTTCTGAGTAAAAATGTTTCAACTTTTACAAGTTTTGTCTGCTATGTTCTTGCTCTTTTATGCCTCTCACCTTGTAGAATATGAAATTTGGCAAAGGATCTTTTATAGAAAATCCTGTTTTAAAACAAAGGTTAACAAACCGTTAACTGGCTAGTAACTACATGGTTTATTTTTTTAGTAATTTCAGAGGGTTTTGCATTCAGTGTCTTGAAATATTCTCTTGACCACCTTGTGAATTGGCTTTTGAAAATGTGCTAATATTCAGTTGTTTGTGACTTTCCTGTAGAATATTTTTGTAATTTTTACTTAAATGCATATACACTTTTTATTTGTTTTTGTATTAATTGTGGAAAATCCTCCTCTATAAACTTTTTTTTTTAAAGATTGATAAACCTTTTAGTTTGCCCATAAAACCCAAACAGTTTCTCATCCACACAGTGCATCAGGTGAAATAAACTATTTTAAAATGGATGCAATATACTGTCACACTTTTTTTCCTTTTAATATGCACATGTATGTGTAACTGTAGCTTTTTTTCTGTGTTAGTATTGATTAACTCTTGTGCAGGGTTACAAAAAATTAGTCTCTCCAGGACCATTTGATACAGGCAGTTTAGCTGTGTTCTCCTTCAAGGGCATATGTGTTCATACTCAAGTACAAAGAAAAAGATCAGACCAACGTAACCTTGAAAGGAAAAATCACGAAGGTAGATTCATTTGCAAGTGATTGTTGATAGAGCAGAATACTTCATTGTGATGCAAAGAGTAGTCGGACTGTTAGAAACCAATAAAAGCCATCAGATAGCAATGTCATGGAGTGTTGCATTAAAACATTGCATGGTTTTAAAATTTTGCCATTGAACAGAAGAGTGGCCATGATTCTCAATTTTTCTGTGTACAGAGAGGCGTTATTCTCAAAGCATGCACCTGCTGGATGAGGTTTTTTGATATCAAAGCTAAAGAGTTGTCCTTTTCAAATGTGAATGTTGTCAACAAAAATCTAATGCTCTAGAACAGCAATTTTCAAACTCGAGGGCACCTCAGCCCTCTTCACACAGTCAAAACTTACCTGACCCCAGGAGCTGGGACTGAAGTTGGGGCCTGTAACCTGAGCCCCACTCCTCAGGGCTGAAACCCTTGGAGTTTGGCTTCAGCTATGAGCCAAGAGCGTCAGTCTTCCCTTTCAACCTCAAGTCCTTCAAGTCTCACTGCAGCCCTGGCAAAAACAGCATCATCCCAACCCATGGTTTGAGAACCACTCCTCTCTAGAAGGAACAGCCTGCAACTGAAAACTGCCTGCACATTTTGAATGTGAACTGTGCATCTTTCCCAGCTCGTGTAAATGGCAGGAGTTCCTGGTGTTTGTAGGAATCCAGTGCAATGGCCTGTCCCTTACTGTGTTCCATGGACTGCACCTTCTGATTCCTTCAGAAAAGTGCTGGCGCTTCCTGTGAAGCATAAATAGTCAAATACATAAATGTAGAATTGCAGTATGGCTGTGACTTCCAAAAGGTTGGTTTGGGGCTAGTTTTGGCACTTTGTGACAATTGCATGAACAAGGGGGGTTAGCAGGCGGAGGGGTGGTAATTGTTCATGCACACTTGGGGGGGGCAGTTAGTTGCACACAACTTTTGGTTTGTCAAAGGCACCAGTCCCTGAGGGCTCAGCAAAATGAACCAGTTCTGGGGACGTAGTGGGATGAGCTGCTCTCCTACAAAAGCTCTGGTGGTCAATAAATTGGTTAGTCTTTAAAAGGCCCCAGGACTCCCTGCTTGTGTTGCAGGCCCTAAGAGGGGTGGTGTTTCAAGAGAGAGATTGGCTCAGGTTCAGTTGGGGGCTGAGTCTTTGGGCTGTGCATGGGGCATGAGGTCTTGGAATAGAAAGTGGGCTCTGGCCACCTGCTGCTGGAACAGCTGCTTGGAAGAAATAGCAAAAGCCCTCCAGCAATCCACGTGGGGGGGAGGGGTTGAAAAACTCCTGCTTTGACTCCCCTTTCCAGGCTTGGTGCTGAGGGAAGGGGCAGAGCCCGGCTGGGGGGGGACTGGGGCAGCAAGGAGGCCGAGGAAAATCCTGAGCTGGGCTAGGGGCTGCCCCCCCTCAGAGTGAAATTTGGAGAAAGAAAAGCTGTGGGGGCCGCCTCATTTTACCACCCCTGGAGCTGCAATGGGGATGTTTTTGGGGGGCTTTGGTTGGCGGCCCCCGGGCTGCTGGCCAGCTTCTGTCCTGGGGAGCCCCCCAAACTACCCCCAGGCCGGCGCAAATCCGCCTCCTTTAAACCAGGCTTTGCTGCCTCCTCCCGGGCCATTTCCCCTGCCCTGGGGCTACTTTAGTTCCCCCCCTCGCAGCAGCCGGGCCAGAGCCGGGCTGGGGCTTTGCGCCCGCGCCCCCTCCTCATTTTCAGCCGCGGCGCAGCGCAGTGGGGCGGAATTTCTGCGTCTGGCCGCGATGGCCCGTGGAAACGAGCCCGGGGGCCAATCCGGCGCCGGCCCCCAGCCCCGCTCTGGAAAGAGGAGTGGGGGGGTCGGGCTGGAAACACCCCCCGGCTGCTGGTTTCCCCCGGGACTGGGGAGCCAAATTTCGCCCCGCGGCTGCAGCCTCTGAGCCCCCAACTGACCGGGGGTTGCCTCCCTCCGCCGCCCCCTGGGTTTCCCCTTAGCCCGCCCCTGGGGGGCCTTTTTGAAGCCCCGGGGGGCAGCAAAATGCGGCTCAAAGGCTGGAAACGGCTCCGGCCCCCGCAGGGTTTGGCCGGGTTGTGAAGCGGGTCCAAGGGGGCGAGCTGGTCCCCAGCGGCTCCTTCGGCAGCAGGGGCTGGGCCAATAACAAATCCTACCTCTGCCCCCCCGGACACCAGCCCCCCAGGGGTGTGAGCCAGCCCCAGCTCCACATTTACACCCGAAATCGCACCAGCGATGCGCATTGCCCTGGGCGTGACCCAAAGGCGCACACCTGACCCCTTTTGGCACCTAACCCTATTCCTGCCCGGTTCACACGGAGCAGCCGAAACCCCCTTCTGGGGAGATGAAATTTCCCTCCGGCTTCAAACCAAACCTTCCCCAGCGTCCCTGCGGCCGGCCACACCGGCTCTTTTCCCCCTTACACCCGGCCCTGCCCTTTCTATTTTCACCTGCAAATGCCGAACAAGTCAACTTCGAGGGCAGGGTTTAATCCGCTCCCGTTCCCCGCAGCATTTCTTTGTGTAGACACAGCTTTCTGGGCCAAGAGGAAAACACAATCAGGCTGGGAAACGGCAGGGAGCGGAGCTCTGTAGCCATCGCATCTCTTGCCTCCTAACAGCACATCTCCTCACAGAAATCACCAAATGAACTAGCCCCGGCGGATGCTAAAGCAAGAAATTCGTCAACTAATTTTCTGTCCCGGACACGCTGACCAAAATAGCGAGATTCCGCCAAATTCAAATCCGTAGCCAGCCGCTTTTACATTATTTACAAAGCCTCGCTTGAAATCAAGCCCGCCGTGCTTATTTTGTTTTCAAAGCCCACCCCATGAATTTGTATTTTGAACCATTTTTCCTCAGACAATTTGGATTGTTTTTTTCTTACCCTCCAGTCCGGAGGAAGACGAGAATTGGTCCTGTTTGAAATATTCACTCTCCAACCACCAAACCGTTTAAAAGCAGCAATTGGGCCAAACGCGCATTTAGGACGCTATATCCAAATATTTGAAAGGGATTGGGACCCCGAAGTAGGTTATAAACAGCTCCTGGCTATACATTTCGACCAAAGCATTTAAGGGGAAAAAAGCAAATGATAAAAATTCGGTTAAAATATTACACGAAAAGATATGTACGTCAAACCTTCCCCCTCCCACGCCAAAAAATAAAATAAAACTGAAAATCCAAGGCGGTGTGGAAATTTTTCAACTAAAACCAGCCCAAATCATTCTGCAAAAACAACAGCCCTAAGCCAGAGACTCGCTGCTGCCGAGGGATGTCTCCTGCGAGGAGCTCAGGCGCCCCACATTTCTTCCGATCATTTATAAGAGATAGTCCTTTTCTGTGTCTTCATTAAATAACACAAAGCGCGCTGAATACGTTTAACTCCAGTCAGGATTTATTTAATTAAATCATTCTGTAACTTGAGGTTTCATACCGAACACCCAAAACATACTAGTGCCTAAATAAATTAAAAAATAAAATAAAATAAAATACCCCCCCAACTAGCCCTACGTAACATAACATAACAGAATCACCGTCACTTCTTATAAAAAAAATACTTATGGTTGTCTGAAGTGAGACTTAACGATCAAAACCTGATACATTAAGAGCCCAACCCGTCTTTTGCACACTTAAAACAGAAAAAGTTTGCGAGGAACAGCCATTTCTTATATTATAAAAAAATTGCTGAAAAGTCTATGGGTTTGGGGGTTTTTTTTTTAAGATTTCTCTGCGTTTTTCGTGCTCGGGAAGCGAGGTGAGGAGGCAAAGGCGCTGCTGGCATGCACCCCCCTGGTGATTTTTGAAGCCCCGACCCCGTACTCCGCCTGCCGCCGCCCCCGTGTCAATTTCAGGGGCTGACTCGTGTCAGTTTCAGGCGCCGGGCTGCTGGTCCCGGTCCCGAGCCCGCTAATCAGCCGCTGGCCGGGGGAAGATGCCCCGCGAGGCCGAGGGCCGGCGGTTTCCCACATTTTCTTTGCTTCGGGGCTCCAGGTGGCCTCAAGCGGCTGCCTCTCCTTGCCGGGACCCGGGACGGCTCCCCATTAATTCCCAGGTAGGGAGGGTCGGGTCGGGTCGGTTTGGTTGGCGACACACAGACAAGAATTTACGAACTAATAATAACAACCAGCAAAAACCTTTCTTTTAAGTCTGAGCAGCAAAGTTCAAAAGCTCTCCTGTAAAAATAGCCTCGGCCGGTGCGAGCCGAGCCTTTCTTTCTGCCTCTCATGGTTGCGGCTGCTTTTTTCTTTCCCTCAGCCCCAAACGGCTGCAACTCGTCTGAGCTACCAGAGCCGCGCCTCGTCGACCTTGAGTTACAATTCAATTTACTTGCAATCAG
Source organism: Podocnemis expansa (assembly GCA_007922195.1). Lineage (NCBI taxonomy): Eukaryota > Metazoa > Chordata > Testudines > Podocnemididae > Podocnemis > Podocnemis expansa. The sequence goes on from ML682039.1 coordinate 1,333,753, forward strand.
CTAATAATGAAATTGCACTTAAGGGGCACCCTTCTAAAATTAATTCGGCGAGCTAAGTTGCACTTCAACAGCTTTATTGTTAGCGGTCAATTGGTTTAGACGATATATAGAGGCCGACCACGCGGCTTCGTTTGCTTGGCTGGTCGGTTTTAAACTAGGCTAAAAAGAAGGAAAAAGCCGCGGCAGAGCCCGAGCCCGCTGGCCTCTGGCCGGAGCGGAGGCGGGAGCGGGCGGCCGGGAGCCGGCGGCTGAGCCTTTTTCGCCGGTCGCTGAGGCGGGGAGGCTTTTCGTCCGTCTGCTCCGTCGGGCCTCGGCCCCGGCTCCAGCTCCCACTCCCGCACAGCCCCTGCCACGCTGCCGGAGGCTTCTTCCGCCGCCCTCCGAGTCTCTCCTCCCCAAAACGGGAGCGGGCGGCCAGTCCGGAGCCGGTCTCCGCCCCGCCGGGTCACCACGTCCGGCCGTACAGCAGGTTGGCGCCCACCAGCCCGCCGCTGTAGTCGCCCCCGGCCGTGTCCATCGCCGCCAGGCCGCCCACCTGGCCGTGCAGCGCCGGCGGGCTGGGCGCCAGCTCCTCCAGCTCGGCCGCCGGGCCCGGGTGCACGGCGCTGCCGACCGGGGCGCCGCCCTGCGCCGCCGGCTGGCCGCTCTGGCAGGGCTTCCCGTCCTTCACCAGCACCGGCACCGCCACCCGGCGCGGGGAGCCCGGCGGGCAGCCGCCGGCCTCGGGCTGCAGCTGCTGGCTCGCCTTGTCCTTGGCCTGGCGCTTCATCTTGTAGCGGTGGTTCTGGAACCAGATCTTCACCTGCGTCGGCGTCAGGTGGATCAGGCTGGCCAGGTGCTCCCGCTCCGGCGCCGACAGGTACCGCTGCTGCTTGAAGCGCCGCTCCAGCTCGAAGACCTGCGCCTGCGAGAACAGGACGCGCCGCTTCCTCCGCGGCCCCAGCGCCTTGGCCGCCTCGCCCAGCCCCGGCAGCGCGCCCACGCCGCCCGGGGGGCCCATGAACCTGGAAACTGAGCACAGGGGGTCAGGCCGGGGGCGCCGCGCCGGGGCAGCGGGCCCCGACGCCTGCCCCGTCCCTCCCCGCCACGCGGCCCCTCCGGCCTCGCCAAACGCGTAAAGACCCCGGTGGGTAGCGGCCGCCCGGCCGTCCCGACCATCCAGCCACACGCAGTGATCGCCCGTCCGTCTCTCTGTCGGTCCGTCCGTTCTCCCCAAACACAAACATCCCCTGGTCCATCCATCC